>CACRXE010000031.1:0-327500 GCA_902685375.1 Neostethus bicornis
CCAATCAACCTGACATGCATGTTTTTGGAGGATGGGAGTAAACGGGAGTAAACCCATGCATACACGGGAGAACATGCAAACTCCACACAGAAAGGCCAGTGTTCCAAACTTGCCCACTTTTGTGCCTCGTCCGCACCCGGGTCTCAAACCCATGACTTTCTTGCTGTGAAGCCACTTTGCTACCCTCTGCGCCACCATGCTGCCCGGAAACATTTCACTTCAGGTTAGAATGTTTTTTTTTTTTTATGTTTTAAAATTCCCCACAGTAAATTCTACAACCTGTTTTTTCTCTGTTTTCCAGCTCACAGCATCAGCTGACTGATCAGTTTCAAACAGTGACACCAGAGTATTACCAGAGTATTAAATCTATTATTTTTTGCAAACCATCCTTTCAAGTTCAACAATAAATTATTCATAGATGACATCAAGAAAGAGAGTCTAAATTAGATCAAATTTTTAGGAATCACAATACAAAAAAAAGTTCAACAATAAATTATTCATAGATGACATCAAGAAAGAGAGTCTAAATTAGATCAAATTTTTAGGAATCACAATACAAAAAAAAACTCGGGTTGAAAAAGTCATAAATTTTTTAAAATCTAAACTATGTAAGTCGTTAGCAATTATTTCCAAACAAAAGATTTTTTAAACAAAAAAATCTCTTTATATTTTGTGCTGCTCTGTTTCTTCCTTACATTACGTATGGCTCAGAGGTGTGGGGTAACACACACCAAACAAATACTACTCCAATTAGTATCATTCAAAAAATAAATCCAACTACAGGCACATAAAAATCAACTGTTTATTAACAAGGAAAGGGGAAAGATGGTGGCTCAGTGGTTAGAACGTTCGCCCATGAACTGGAAGTGAACGGGAAGTTTGTGGGTTCGGATCCCACTGAGTGCACGTCAAGGGTCCTTGGAGAAGACACCTAACCCCTTGTTTCTGTCACTATTGGCGCCATCATACAGGCATGTGAGAAAATTAGGACACCCCATTAAATAATCAGCTCTTTATTTAGAAATGGTTCACATACCAATATCCAGTCATGTTTATATGTATTTTTCAAAAAGAAAGTGATTTGATTGCAATTTAACAACAAAAATGAACATTGTTTGACAAATCCAAAACAAGAAAAAAAATAAAGTATGTATTGTAATGGAGGAAAAAGTTAGGACACCCTGCCCCCTAATAGCTAGTGTTGCCCCCTTTGGCTGATATAACTTCAACGAGACGCTTTTTGTAGCCTTTTACCAGTCTCTGACATCGATCTGGAGAAAGTTTGGCCCATTCCTCAAGCAGAATTCTTTTAGCTGTGATATGTTTGAGGGGTGTCTTGCATGTACAACCCGTTTCAAGTCACCCCACAGCATTTCGATGGGATTAAGATTAGGGCTTTGACTTGGCCATTACATGACTCTCCACTTCTTCTTTTTAGCCAGTCCTTGGTGGATTTGCTGGTATGCTTTGGGTCATTGTCTTGTTGCAGTATCCAGTTAATTTTTTGACAGATGGTTTCACATTTTCTTCAAGCACCCTCTGATACACAGTAGAATTCATGGTAGATTCTATGATGGTGAGCTGGCCAGGTCCTGCTGCAGCAAAGCAACCCCAAACCATGACACTGCCCCCTCCATGCTTTACAGTTGGTATGGGGTTCTTTTCTTGGAAGGCTGTATTTGGTTTACGCCAAACATGTCTTCTGTTCTGGTGTCCAAATAATTCAATTTTAGACTCATCTGTCCAAAGAACCTTATTCCAGAAGTCGTGGTCTTTGTCTATGTTCTCTCTGGCAAACTTCAGTCTGGCCTTGATGTTGTTTTTAGAGAGCAAAGGTTTCTTCCTTTCACACCTCCCATGCAAGTCACACTTATGCAGTCTCTCTCTGATCGTAGAGTCATGCACTTTCACATCGACAGTTGTCAGAACCTGCTGTAATTCCCTTGATGACACTTTAGGATTTTTCAGGACCTCTTTGAGCATCTTGCGTTCTGCTCTGGGGGTTAACTTGCCCGGATGGCCAGATCTTGGCATGGTGGCAGTTGCTTTAAATGTCCTCCACTTGTAAATAATTTTGCGAATGGTGGAATGGCTGATGTTAAATTCTTTTGAAATCTTTTTAAATCCTTTACCAGACTCGTAAGCGGCCCCAATCTTCTTTCTGAGGGCATCAGGAAGCTCTTTAGACCTCACCATAGCGCTCACCTCAACATCTCAACTGTCAGGGCCACACCAAACAAAATCTGAGGTTTAAATAGGGCAAGGCTCCATTCAAATGCTGGGTAACGATGTACTAATCATGTGCACCTGACGTGATGCACCTGTTTGGGATTTTCAACATTTTAAGAGGGATAATATAGGGGGTGTCCTAATTTATTCCTCACCAGAAATTGCATTATTTTTTAATTAAATTTTACAGAAAGTTTTAAAAAGGCTTTTCTTATTTTTTTATTGTTTAGTTATATTACTTGGATCCCTGAGTTTAATTAAAATTGACATTAACTACCCACATGTCCAAATATATTTTAAAATACACAGGATTTCATAAGATGTCCTAATTTTTTCACATGCCTGTAGGTGGCAGTCTGCTGCGGTGAAAGGCAACACATAAATTTCCCAGTGAGGGGTTGATAAAATATATTAAACAAAAAGCTTTAAAATTCAAGGATTATGTTGAACTAAAAACTGCATAAATTATCATTAAAATAAATAATCAATTATCCAAAAGAATTTGAAGCTTTTTTCACATAAGGTGAATAATTTTACAGAATGTGATGTGTTTAAAAAGATGACTGTAAGAACAAATATAAAACAACATTGTATTTCAGTTGTTGGTGTAAATCTTGGGAACAACTTTGATCAGAAGTTAAAAGAATGTAAAATATTTCAACAGTTAAGTAATTTATACAAGGAAAATATTTACAAATTGTACGTGGAAAAAGAACGGTGAAGATAAATACTTTATTATTTTTGTAAACTGTGGTAGAGTGGCATTTTTTTTCTGTTGTTATTTTTAAAGAGTCAGCAGCTCCATAAGTAAAATATAAATGTGTAAGAGCGTGCATCAGAAGCTCCGCCTTCAGCCAACTCCTTTTTCAGACCTTGTACATATTGTTTTCTTCCTGTACCTCAAGAAAATGTTTTGATCTTTTAAACAAATAAACTTGAACTTGAATCAGAACTAAAAGTTGAACAAGTGGATGAGAACTTTTGAAAGGTTGCAAAGTCTCTAACAATTTCAATGTTATATTTTTACGCCCGTTTATTTCATACTTTTATTTGACTTTTGCTGTATTTATGTTTAATTGAGAGATTAAGACTCTCAATGATAAGAATCAGGTTTGGACCTTCAAGATAAAATACTTCTGACTGAATCAGGAGAGTTGGACTGTTTACAAAGAAACAATATGAGAATGTTTTTACACAGTCGAAAGGTTGGAGAAAAAAATCAACACACTCTACAGAGTTATTTTCATTTTAGACGTCTCATTAGCAGTTCCCTGTGAAACCCTAACCCTCTCCCTGGATGCTGTCATGGTAGCTTCCATTTACACAGTGCTTTAAACTGTCTTCAGTAAACAACAAGTCAAAATCCTTCAGAAAGATTTGAGTCTGACCAGTCAGACCACATTTTATCAGAGTGAAGACATCAAGCTGCTGATTCATTAAAAATAATAGAGATAGAAAGGTGTTTTTTATTTCTGTTTTAAAATTTCTTACAGTAAATTCTGCAATCTGTTTTTTCTGTGTTTATTACCTCACAGCATCGCCTGACTGATCAGTTTCAAACAGTGATACCAGAGTTTTACCAGAGTATTAAATCTATTATTTTTGCAAACCATTCTTTCAAGGTCAACAATAAATTATTCATAGATGATGTTGAGGTAGAGTTTCTAAATTAAATTCAATTACTGGGAATCACAATACTAAAAAACTTGAGCTGGAAAAGTCATATAAATTTTATAAAATCAAAACTATGTAAGTCGTTGGCAATTATTTCCAAAGCTTAAGATTTTCTAAATAAAAAACTTGTTACATTTTGTGCTGCTCTGTTTCTTCCTTACATTACGTATGGCTCAGAGGTGTGGGGTAACACATACCACTACCATACTAAAAACTGCACAAATTATGTTTAAAATAAACAATAATCAATTATCCAAAAGTATTCTAAACTTTTTTCATAAGTGAGATATTGTGTATAATTTTAGAGGATATGACGTGTTTAAAAGATCATTGTAAAAACAAATATAAAAGATTGTATTTCAGTTGTTGGAGTAAATCTTTAGAATAACTTGGATCAGGAGTTAAAAAAATGTAAAACATTTCAACAGTTAAGTAATTTATACAAGAAAAATATTATAAAATTGTTGTAAAAGAACATTAAAGATAAATACTTTATTTTTTTGTAAACTGCTATAACGTGGATTTTTTTGTTATTATTAAAGAGTCAACAGCTCCCTAAGTTAAAATATAAATGTCTAAGGGTGGGTATCATAAGCGTCAGCTTTAGCCTTCTCCTTTTTCAGACCTTGTACATATTGTTTTCTTCCTGTACTTTAAGAAAATATTTTAATGTCTGAAAAAAAAATAAATAAACTTGTACTTGAATCAGAACTAAAAGTTTAACAAGTGCAGGAGAAATTTTGAAAGTTTGTAAAGTTTCTAATAATTTCAATGTTAAATTTTTACGCCCGTTTCTTTCATACTTTTATTTTACTTTTACTGTATTTATATTTAATTGAGAGATTAAGACTCTCAATGGTGAGAATCAGGTTAGGACCTTCAAAATAAAAGACTTCTGACTGAATCAGGAGAGTTGGACTGTTTACAAAGAAACAATATAAGAATGTTTTTACACAGTCTAAAGGTTGGAGAAAAAAATCAACACACTCTACAGAGTTTTTTTCATTTTAGACGTCTCTTTAGCAGTTCCAAGTGTAACCCTAACCCTCTCCCTGGATGCTGTCATGGTAGCTTCCATTTACACAGTGCTTTAAACTGTCTTCAGTAAACAACAAGTCAAAATCCTTCATAAAGATTTGAGTCTGACCAGTCAGACCACATTTTATCAGAGTGAAGACATCAAGCTGCTGATGCATTAAAAATAGAAAGAGATAGAAATGTTCATCTGTTTCCCTCTAAGACGTGAAAATGTTTTTCCATTGAACCAATCAAACAACATTCCACTGGCTGCTGGAACATTTAGTTCAGGTTGAAATGTTTTTTTTTTTTTTTTTTTTCGTTTTAAAATTTCCCACAATAAATTTTACAATCTGTTTTTTCTCTGTTTACCAGCTCACAGCATCGGCTGACTGATGAGTTTCAAACAGTGATACCAGAGTATTACTAGAACATCACAGAACAGTAATGATGGGGTATTACTACAGTATCAATGAAGAACAGAAATGATGGATCAACACACACATACTTACACATGTACAATCAATCCATTGCTGTAACACTGATGACAAATAATCACTTCAGTATAAAAATACTGATACAAAATGGTGATGATAGGATAACACCACACCAGAAATAAAAAACTACAGTGATGTTAGAATCTCTTTAAAGTGACAAAATATCATCAGAAAAGTAATGAAAGTGTTTAACTGCACTGTGAATACAGTAGCACAAGAATGATTTAAAAAAAGGCTTTAGTCTTTTATAGGGTTGGAGGGGGGGCGCGAGAGCTTCCCCCCCAGTAGTAGAATGTTCGCCGTTGGATCAGAAGTTTGCTGGGTCGAATCCGACTGAGCTCATGTATAGGTGACCTTGGGTAAGACACCTAACCCCTCATTTCTCCCACCATTGGTGCCACCCTAGGCCAAATGGGGTGGTCCGGGCATGTGGTCAGGATGCCTCCCAAGCGCCTCCCCAGTGAGGTGTTTCGGGCACTTCCCACCTGGAGACAAAGGCACAGACCCCGGATCCGCTGGACAGACTATGTCTCACAGCTGACCAGGGAACAGCTCAGGATCCTGGAGGATTCAGCTGGGGTGAGCGAAGCCTGGGCTTCCCATCTGAGGCTGTTGCCTCCGTGACCCGGTCCTGGATAAGAAGACGATAATGGAACAGAACGGAAAGAGAGGTGTTTCAATAAAACAAGCTGGAAGCGTTCACGGTCATACCAGAGCTGATAAAAACAGACTTGAAATACTGGTCAAAGTGACTATCAAGATCTCCTAAAGGAGGTCAGACTCTTCTGGGGATCTGGATATAAAACAGATTCATAAAACACGTTGTCTTTTTTTTTTTTTTTTTTTCCTGCTTGAACAGTTTGTTGGAACATAAATCTTCTGCAGCTCCTCCTACCTGTCCTCCCTCCATCACAGGTAGAAATGTGTTTCATTCCAGGAAACAGCTCACCTGTGAGTCAGTCTGTGGACTGGAGAGTCTTCTCTCAACAAACTGTAAGTCTGAACTTTTCTCTTTCTTTCTACATTTGTCATCAATGATAACCCTCAAAAAGTTTATGAAGGCAAAACTTTGGGGGTTATTATTGATGACTATTTATAAACACACAAATCAGCTGTTTAAAACTACAAGACATTGTAATTATAGGAATATTACAGATTATGTACAAAGTTAAAAATAATTTAGTTCCAAAAAGTATACCATTTTTTTTAAATTTAGAGTTGGTTATTATAATTTACGAGGATGTTAAATTTTTGATCATGTTAAAGTAAGAACCTTTGTAAAATCAGGATGTGTTTCAGTTGTTGGAGTAAAATCATGGAATGAATTCAATGATGAATTTAAAATATGTTCTTTCCTAAAATTTAAACAACAACTTAAATATAAAAGGATCAGTGAAATATTATAAGTAGAAAAATCTGAGAGAAAAGAGGATCAAATAAAGTTTATTTTGGATTAATGTTTGATTGGAGATGTGGACCTTGTAGATTTTTTGTTTGTTTGATTGTAAAAATGCTGTTTCAGTTAAGTTTAAATAGATGTGTAAGGATAGGCAGTTAGAAGCTATGCTTCAGCCTATTCCTTTTTCTTTGCTCCATTTGTTACTTTGTTATAAATTGTGTGACAATATTGTAAAGTTTGACCAAATAATAAAAAAAAAATCTAAACCTGAATGTTTCTCTTTAAATGTTTGAAAAAGTTGTAACTTGATCAATAATGTTGATGTGAGTCCTTCATTGAAGTTAAATAGAAAAGATTAAAATAGTTCCTGAAACTTCTCCTGATGTTCAGATTCTGTTCAGCTGCTCTAAGTAACAAAGTTCTGTCCCAGTCTAATTTACACTGGATTCTCCTGATTTCTGAAGAAATGATTTTTATTTGATCATTTAGTGTTAAAATGATGTGAAAAGTGTGTGTAAATGTTTTCTATTAAGTACCTGTTGCTCTCAATTTTTCCCTGATTGCTCTGAAAGATCAATACTTCCTCTGATTGGGAACAACTTATCTCACCATCAGACTCCTCCCCACTCGTCATCACGTCATCACAGAACCAGTCGAACCAGTCTGGTTTCTTCACAAATTCCTCCTTTGTGAAGGAATTTATCTTCTTGACAAACAAACTGCAGCTTCTTTTCATTTCCTGCAGTCACACACTCTAAAATACACACCAAGTTATTTTCAGTGCAGAAAAACTGAACTGATTGAGGATTTATTGGTTGAGGTTGGTAAATGTGGAAGACCAGAATTATTTTAGGTTTTTGTAACTTAAAACAAGGAGTCCCACCTCTTCAACTAGTTAGACCATAAAGTGTCAGACAGAGCAAGACCTTTAACACCAGAAGTCCTGGCTTTTTCAGTTTCTCTGATCGTCCGCCCTCCCTGCTAAAGATGATCACCTCACATTTTGTTTTTTAAATGTTAGTGCTCAAGTGACCTCAATGCCATCTATGTAGGCCATGTTTTTTTTTGTAATTCAAATTTGCTGGAAAGGAATCTTGTTTTTCTGAGTTTAGGAAAATGTTCAAATACATACTGCCAGACTTCTGCTCTTTGTTTTAGTTTGAGACATGTTGAACTCTGGTTTACAGTGCTTTCAGAATGTATTTGTACAGGTTCGGCACGTTTTGTATTTTGCAGCCTTATTCTAAAGTTAATCAAAATATTTCCTCAATATTTACCTAAATTTCCTCAAAATGACAATAAAAGAAAATTCTTCGAACTTGTGGCAAATGTATTGAAATAAAAATAACTGTAAAAAAATGGACATCTCTGGAGCGATTTGAAAATGGCTCTGCACCGACGGTCACCATTAAAACTGATAGAACTTGAAAGCTACTGCAAAGGGGAATGGACAAAACTTCCCAGAGACAGATGTGCCAAGCTTATGGTATCTTATTTAAAAAGACTTGAGGCTGTAGTTGGTGCCAAAGGTGCATCAACAAAGTATTGAGCTATTATCTCTGAATACTTATGTACACGTGCATTTATTCACCCGTTTTTTTTTCCCTATAAATATGCCAGAACTTCAAAAAATATGTTCTCTCATTGTCATAAATAAATTATCATTAAATATTGAAAAAACTGAATTTATAATATTTACAAAATTAAAAGTACCTAAACAAATTCAAATTATGCTTAATAACACCCCTTTAGAACGAGCTTATGACAGTAAGTTCCTTGGAATGATTATAGATCACAAATTAAGCTGGAAATCACACATAAATTATACAAAAAATAAACTGTCTAAAGTAATAGCAATCATTTATAAATTCAGATTTGTCCTAAATAAAAACAGTTTGTTTATGTTATATAATACATTAGTAGTAAATAAAAACAGTTTGTTTATGTTATATAATACATTAGTACTTCCATATATAACTTATTGTATCGAGATTTGGGGAAATACGTACAAAACTAACACAAAACCAATTTATATTTTACAAAAAATAGCAATACGAGCAATAACATTTTCATCTTATAATCAACCTACCAATAATCTATTTATAAATTTAAAAACATTAAAGTTCTATGATTTAGTGGAATTACACACTTTAAAATTTATGTTTAAGATAAAAAATAATGTGATGTCAAACTCTCTACAAAATATGTTTAACATTAGGGAAAGTCCATACGAACTAAGAGGAAAGGTTGTGTTCATTAAAAATAAATTTAGAACAAATGTTAAAAAAATTTCTATTAAAGGTGTGGATATTTGGAATAATTGTGATGATGAACTTAAATTATGTTTCAATCTTTTCCGTTTAAAGAAGAAATTTAAGTTATTATTACTTAAAAAATATGCAAGTCTTGATGGTTAAATTCAAGCTTATATATAATGTAAACAATTATAGTAACAATTGTATTACTTTTTGTACTTGTATTACTTCTTCATTTGATGTTCTAATTTTCATTGTATGTATTATGATTGATTTATGATTTATGATGGATTTCTAAGTATTTACTTATATGTTTTTTTGCTTTTATGATGATTTTAAAAAAGGGTCGGCGAAATAAGCGTTTGCTTCAGCCTGTACCTTTTCGGTTCTTTGGTAAAATATAATTCTTTTTTTTTCTTTCTTTCTTTAATGTGAAATTACACTATGACCGAAATAAATAAATAAAATAAAAAAATATGGGGTACTTTTTTATGACAATTTAATTTAATTAATTTTAGAATTAGGCTGAAACATAAAAATGTGATAAAAGTGAGATGCTGTGAATACTTTCTGCTGGAAGTAGTCAGTGTGTCTGCTACATCTATACAGTTTGATGTCTCCCTCATCCCCGCCCCACACACAGTTTTGTATGAATGAACATAATCAAACACTGCTGTAAAGTTATGTCCAACATGTAAATTATATTTGATCAATTTAATTAAATTTATTTCTGCATTTATTTGTTTTTACTATAAATTGATGAATCAATGGTTAGCTTACAGCTAATTCACTCAGCTCGTGATCAGCTGAGTGAGCTCTAAGTCTCATCCTTCATTCTTTACAGAACATTTTGTATTTTTTTGTATGTTTATAAAATAAAAACTTTATGACATAGAAGTGAAAGTTTAAAAAAAAAACCAACAAAAAATAAAAGCTCCACTGCGCAGCGGTAAACGATATTTTGCTTCCGGGTTGATGCCCATCATTACTTTTCATCATTAGAAGAAAACTTTTTTTACAATAAATCTGATTGAAGTTTGTGATTTTTTTTTGTTGTTTGTTTTGTGTTACTCTGGTGAAAAATTGTTTTTTTTTTTTTTTTTCTGTAACACAGCATGCGCGTACATGCGAGCAGTGTTGAAGCGCGTTATGCTGTTAAAATGAAGAATCATGTGGAAATGATTTATAAAAGTGATTTTTAGATTTAAGAAACCTTTACTCCATCCACCGAGTAACTCAGAAAAGAGAATCCTACTGCAGTAAAAGTCAACCTGAATGGGGTGGGGGTACTTAGAAAAGAATGCACATTAAAATGCGTGTTGACAACCTGCTAATGGTTCCTGGGGGCTCCCTGCTGGAGGTGTATATTAGACAAAAAATTGCGTGGGTTTAGGTCTTCTTGTCTTTTAATTCTAGGTCTTCGAGTTTTGAATGGTTTCAAAGCAGCAGATAATGGAAAGGATGACTTCAGATGATCTTTAGATGAATGATGTGTGTTTCTTCTGCAGCTAGAAAGTGTGTGTGAGCTGATGTGGATTCAGCATCATGGATCAGGACGAAGAGGAAGGAGCCGTCCTCTCAAAACTCACTGACAGGTCAGACGATCATTTCTAACTGTTTAGATTAGATTAGATTTACTTTATTAATCCCACACTTGGGAAATTTGTGTGTTACAGCAGCAACAAGAAAGAAATAGACAGTATATATAGAAGAAGAAGGAAAATAAAAAATAATAAAAATTGAAATAATAAAATAGAAGGAATAATGTGACAAAACATTGAGGTCAATACAGACTGAAAGTGCATAAGGAGGTCAAAAAAATAAAAGTGACATAAGAAGCATAAAGTGACAAACAGTGATGAATTACATGAGCATAAACCAGTTATTTGCTATTCTGTGATTTATTATAAAGTGTTATTGTGTTGGGAATAAAAAATTTCCAGTACCGGGCGTTTTTGAGCGGAGCTGTCTGAGCCTCTTGGAGAAGGAGCTCCGCTGCTTGTCCAGAAGTGGGTAGAGAGAATGGTCAGGGTTGTCCATTATGGATAAAAGTTTGTTCAGTGACCTCCTCTCCATCACTGCCTCAAGTGAGTCCTGTTGGCAGCCATTGACAGAGCCAGCCTTTCTGTTCAGTTTATTAAGTCTGTTGGCGTCACTGGCTGCGATGCTGCTCCCTCAGCAGATGACGGAGAAGAACAAGGTGCTGGCCACCACAGACTGATAGAAGGTCTACAGCATCTTGCAGCACACATTGAAGGTCCTTCGAAGGAAGTAAAGTCGGCTGCAGGTCTTCTTGTACTCTGTCATGCCATCAATGTCTTCCCCGTGAGGTGTGCAGAGTGCATCCCAGTCCGTGGATCCGAGACAGTCCTGCAGGGCCCGCTCTGTCTCCGAAGTCCACTTCCTGACAGTCTTGTTAGACACAGGCCTCCGCAAGGTGACGGGACATAGCACGGTCTTAGATGGACCAGGTTGTGATCAGACTTGCCAAGGGGAGGAAGGGCTGTGGCTCTGTATGCATTTTGTGTGTTTGCATACAGGAGGTCCAAAGTTTTATTCTCCCTTGTGGGGCAGTCCACGTACTGGGTGAAGTCAACAAGTGATCTGTTCATGTTGATGTGGTTGAAGTCACCAGTTATGATACAGAAGGAGTTAGGCTGCAGTGTTTGCAGGCGGGAAACGGTGGTTGCAGCATCAGCAGATGGAGGAACATAAATAGTCATGATCACAATTGATGTAAACTCTCTTGGAAGATAGTAAAGCCGGAGTCCTACAGCCAGTAGCTCCACATGTGGTGTACAGAGACGCTCCTTGACGCAGACACTTGCATCTCTGTCTGCCCGCACAGTCACAAAACCAGGAACCACGACGCTACTTTCTGGGATGTGGGAATGCAGCCATGTCTCAGTGAAGCTCAGTAAACTGCAATCCCCATACTCCGCTTGTGTGTTGATTAGCGCCGTTAGCTCCTCGGTCTTGTTAGCCAGTGAGCGCACATTTCCCATAATAACTGCAGGCACAGCAGGCTTAAATCTCCTCCTGTTCATCTTAACGTGGGTCCCGGCTCAGGGACCTCGACGTTTTCTCCGGATCTCACTCGGGATTTTATGCCGGGTCCATGAAGCAAGCTAGGTTCACTCAGAGCTAACAGCTGGTCGCGTGAATAAACAATAGCCATGTTTTCTTGCACAAAAAGACTTTTAAGTGACTATTAATGATCAAAAACTCTTGAAGTTGCGTTAATTTTTTTAAAAAGGAGCAAATTAAGAAAAATAATAAGACACAGAAGATAAAAAAACAGTGATTGAACAAAAAAAAAAAAGACTACAGAGCTGCTGTAACAGGTGTTCTTTCACGGCGCCATTTTGGAGAGAAAAAAATTACTTTTAAAATTGAATCAAATGACTCTCTTTATGACTCTTCTCCATGTTAGAGATCAATACTAACATCAGCAAACATCTGGATTCACAGTAACCAGTCTGGACAGGGACCTGAACCCAGCTGTGTGTCCATGAGAAGTGACTGGTCAAAGGATTATCCTCTTGAATTTAAATCAAATCCACAGAGGTAATAAAAGTTTAATACCTGTAGTTTTGTTATTTCTTTTTAAAGTTGTTTTTATGCTATTAAATATTGACTGAATGTTGAATATTATATAACCAATTATAAAATGTTTTCTAAGGAATCTAAACCTCTGGATTCACAGGAACCAGACTGGACCTGGACCAGGATCTGTCTCCAGCTGTGTGTCCATGAGAAGTGACTGGTCAAAGGATTATCCTCTTGAAATTGAATCAGATCCACAGAGGTGATAAAAGTTTAAAATCTGTTGTTTTGTTCTTTCTTTTTAAAGTTGTTAGTCTACGTCAGGAGCCAGCAACATAAAATGTTGAGTCTTTCTAGACTAAAAAAACAAATATGCAACCCCTAGCCCGTGCTTATAAAAACTTAGGTGCATGTCTCAATTTTAGAAGAAATGATTTATTCAAACAGTCTTGAAGAGGAGAAAACAAACTTTCCAACAATGTAAAATTTTATTTTTATGGGGAAAAAAAAGACAAAAGTTTAGATTTTTTTCCCCACTATTATGAACTCTATGTTTAAAAAAGGATGTTTTAATGTTGACATGTTTTGTGCATGAGCGAGAGTCACCGGTCATTAAGAAAACCTGATAATACAAATGTCATTTCAAAGCCAGCTTAAAAATTGGTCAGGGTAGCCTTATTTTGGTGTGTATTATTCAAATGAACTGTTAATGATGTTAAATTGTGTATTTATAATGAAGATGGAATTCCCCTTTTATTTTGAAAGGTATTAAGCCTGTACACTCGCAGTAATACACGTGTACTGAAAGTTAAAAGTACCGTGATTTTTTTTGTTAGTTTTCATGGCTGTTGTTGAAATCTGAGAAGGTACTGCTCATAAAACACGTTTTGAATATATAAATAATACAAAAGATTATTATATCCTTGTTATTTTATGCTTTTTAAAACATTGTTTGATGAGATTAGATGAAGACCGGAGGAAAAAACAGAATGTAAACCATTAAAAGTAAAGTATTTTAAATCAAATAAATATAGTTCAAGTTTGCCTTCATTTTAATGACCCTGTCCTTCCCTGTCTCAGAGCAGAGAGGCATGTCTTTGGTTTTCTGTATTATCTCGGTTTTGTTTTTGAAGTCTCCAAATACTGTAGATGTTCTGATTTGTTGATAAATGACTTCTTCATTAAGTCAACATCTGTGAACGATTTTATCACATGTTATTATCTCCCAAGTTACAGAATAATTTGCAGCAGAAGTTTAGTTTCAGACAAGGCAAGTCACCCACAATTAAGACCTATTTCACGTTTACCTGCCAAGGCTAATAAAACTCCTCGTGATGTACACTCTGGTAACTGCCTGTAGTCGCTAGTAGTGCTTGTAGCCGCGAGTAGCACTATTAGCAAGTAGTCACTTGTAGCCGTTAGTATCTAGTAACAGCTAGTAGCTTTTAGTAGCACGAGTAGCCGGTGTTAGCTCCTTGTAGCCGGTAGTAGCTGCTAGTAGCGCTATGTGACGTGAGGGTCTAACAGACTTCAATGACAACGCCACCCAGGAAGCTTAGCCCTGGGACAATCGAGGACTGGTTACTGTAAAACACCAAGACCGCGCTAGGTCTGGACACGAGTCGGGTGCACAAAATACAACAAAACAAAATGACTTTAATTACATAATACAATGAAGTTCAAAATAAAATGAATATACAAGAAAAGCTACACGCAGACAGAGAAACTGGTGATCAGATAAATCAAATTCAAATAAAACAAAAGAGTAGGATCATGCACACATGGGTTCCTACACAGTTCCTTGTCTGAGGAGCACAGGATCAAACAGACTGATGATTTTCAATAAGGTGGACAAAACAACAGCTTTCTGCTGAATGGTGACGCCACGAGCTGCCACACACCTACAAATGAAACATGATAATGAGAGGAAGCATAAAGAAAAAGCTAACACTGTTTAACGGCTTTCCTGCCGGTAACGTAATTGTTAATAGTGCAGCAAAACGAGGAAGGGGCTGCAGGCAACCACTGGAGCTTTCAAAAGCCTGAAATAATAATTAATCAGCCGTTGTCCCACACTAAACACAAAGAGAACCCACCCCGAACCTACCGGTACGAACTCCGCTCATAACGCAGCGCGCCTGACATGCGCCTTCTGTATAGGGTGAGGGGCAGGGAACTGGAGAACCCAGCAGGTCTCAAGTGGTCTCGTAGATCAGGAAGTTCGGATCCTCTCCTCTACCTCGTGAGTCCACTCACCCAAGTCTGTTGTGTGAAAGCGAGCAGATGTCCAAAATGGCGCTAGTACCCCCCACCAGACACGTCATAGAGATCCCACCTGCCACAGCGAGTAGCCTCTACGTAGTACTAGTAGACGCCAGTACCATGAGTAGATAATAGCTGCCAGTAGCCTTTAGTAGAACTAGTAGTACTAGTAGCTACTGTAGAAGCAGTCTGCATGGTCTTTTACCAGTATTGTTTTTGGTGAACGTTTACTGCCACAGTGGTGATTTCCTTTCAGTTTTCTGTTTTTTTACACCATAAATACTGTTGTATACCGAGTGCTATAATTTAATACCATATCAAAGCTCTGCATAATGCATCATATTGTGAATAAAATTCAGAATTCTAGATATGAATATTAGTCTGCATTGCCATTTGTCTAAATTTGTAGCAAACTAATATCAAAATTTGCAGTCTGCTATTTTTCTGACAAAACTTTTGAAACTAAATATTTATTCTACACATTTTAACACGATTGGAAAACGTTGATAATATTTGTGTCGTGTTTTTCTTCCTACAAAAAACATATAAAACCCAAAATATATTTCTTTTACGTTTCATTTTTAAACATTTTGAAAAAATCTCCAGGGAGCCATCAGATCTGCACTACGAGTGTAACTATATTTTTAAATATTGAATGTTAAAACCAACTTGAATAAAATGTTTTCCAAAGAATCTAAACATCTGGATTCACAGGAACCAGCCTGGACAAGAACCTGAACCCAGCTGTGTGTCCATGAAGAGTGACTGGTCAAAGGATTATCCTCTTGAATTTAAATCAGATCCACAGAGGTAATAAAAGTTTAATATCTGTAGTTTTGTTATTTCTTTTTAAAGTTGTTTTTATGTTATTAAATATTGAATAAATGTTGAATATTACAACCAATTATAAAATGTTTTCTAAAGAATCTAAACATCTGGATTCACAGTAACCAGACTGGACCTGGACCAGGATCTGTCTCCAGCTGTGTGTCCATGAGAAGTGACTGGTCAAAGGATTATCCTCTTGAATTTAAATCAGATCCACAGAGGTGATAAAAGTTTAATATTTGTTGTTTTGTTCTTTCTTTTTAAAGTTGTTAGTCTACGTCAGGAGCCAGCAACATAAAATGTTGAGTCTTTTTAGACTAAAAAAACAAATATGTAACCCCTCACCCCTCATTACAAAAAAATTAGGTGCATGTCTCAATTTTGAAAAAATATTTTATTTAAACAGTCTTGAAGAGGGGAAAACAAACTTTAAAACAATTTAAAATTTTATTTTTATGAAAAAAAAAGACAAAAGTTCAGATTTCTTTTTTTTTTTTACTATTATAAACTGCATGTTTAAAAAAGGACGTTTTAATGTTGACATGTTTTGTGTATGAGTGAGAGTCACCGGTCATTAAGAAAACCTGATAATACACACATGATTTAAAAGCCAGCTTAAAAATTGGTCAGGGTAGCCTTTTTTTGGCATATATTATTCAAATGAACTGTTAATGATGTTAAATTGTGTATTTATAATGAAGATGGAATTCCCCTTTTATTTTGAAAGGTATTAAGCCTGTATAGTCGCAGTAATACACGTGTACCAGAAGTTAAAAGTACCGTGATTTTTTTTTTGTTAGTTTTCATAGCTGTTGTTGAAATCTGAGATGGTACTGCTCATGAAACACGTTTTGAATATATAAATAATACAAAATATTATTGTATCCTTGTTATTTTATGCTTTTTAAAACATTGTTTGATGAGATTAGATGAAGACCGGAGGAAAAAAACAGAATGTAAACCATTAAAAGTAAAGTATTTTAAATCAAATAAATATAGTTCAAGTTCGTGTAGTCCCTCATTCATCCAGGAGTGATCCATAGTAGAAAAAGTTTCAAAAAAGTCTTCTGGACAGTTTATTTCTTCAACGAGACGTTTCGACTTCCATCCGGAAATCATTTTCAATCTGAAGGAAATGGACTGAAACCTGGTTCTATTTATACTAACCTGAGTAAAAGATAAAAAAAAAATAGTAAGAAGGGCTTGACCAATGAGACCACTAGAGGCTTCTCTCTAGTGGTCAGTCTGCCGACACTCAGCCTCTAGTGGTCCACAGTCTGCCGTACATCTGCATCTTAAATCCACCAAACACACTTTTGAGGACAGCGAGGTGAAGATTCTAAGTAGAGAGAAAGGATGGTTTGAAAGAGGGGTGAAGGAAGCCATCTTTGTGATGAAAGAGAATCCCTCATTGAATCGGAGTGGAGGCGTTAGATACGTTTTGCCCGGTATCTATAGCAGCCTTTTGAAGCCATGGACTAAAGATGACACCTCGTGACTCAGTTTCACGCCTCTCGTTAGCAGGAATTTCTATTCACTAGGCTTTTAGCATTTTTATAATAGGTTTGTTTACTGGTCTGTGGCTACAATAGGAGCCATTCACGGCCATCTTAAGTAACACAGTCTCATTGGTCGAGCCCTTCTTACTATTTTTTTACCTGTTACTCAGGTTAGTATATATGGATCCAGGTTTCAGTCCATTTCATTCAGATTGAAAATGATTTCCGGATGGAAGTCGAAACGTCTCGTTGAAGAATTAAACTGTCCAGAAGACTTTTTTTTTTTTTAAACTTTTTCTACTATAGTTCAAGTTTGCCTTCCTTTTAATGACCCTGTCCTTCCCTGTCTCAGAGCAGAGAGGCATGTCTTTGATTTTCTGTATTATATTGTTTTTAAAGTCTTCAAATAGATGTTCTGATTTGTTGATAAATGACTTCTTCATTAAGTCAACATCTGTGAACGATTTTATCACATGTTATTATCTCCCAAGTTACAGAATAATTTGCAGCAGAAGTTTAGTTTCAGACAAGGCAAGTCACCTGCAATTAAGTCCTATTTCACGTTTACCTGCCAAGGCTAATAAAACTCCTCGTGATGTACACTCTGGTAACTGCCTGTAGTCGCTAGTAGTGCTTGTAGCCGCGAGTAGCACTATTAGCAAGTAGTCACTTGTAGCCGTTAGTATCTAGTAACAGCTAGTAGCTTTTAGTAGCACGAGTAGCCGGTGTTAGCTCCTTGTAGCCGGTAGTAGCTGCTAGTAGCGCTATGTGACGTGAGGGTCTAACAGACTTCAATGACAACGCCACCCAGGAAGCTTAGCCCTGGGACAATCGAGGACTGGTTACTGTAAAACACCAGGACCGCGCTAGGTCTGGACACGAGTCGGGTGCACAAAATACAACAAAACAAAATGACTTTAATTACATAATACAATGAAGTTCAAAATAAAATGAATATACAAGAAAAGCTACACGCAGACAGAGAAACTGGTGATCAGATAAATCAAATTCAAATAAAACAAAAGAGTAGGATCATGCACACATGGGTTCCTACACAGTTCCTTGTCTGAGGAGCACAGTATTAATCAGACTGATGATTTTCAATAAGGTGGACAAAACAACAGCTTTCTGCTGAACGGTGACGCCACGAGCTGCCACACACCTACAAATGAAACATGATAATGAGAGGAGGCATAAAGAAAAAGCTAACACTGTTTAACGGCTTTCCTGCCGGTAACGTAATTGTTAATAGTGCAGCAAAACGAGGAAGGGGCTGCAGGCAACCACCAGAGCTTTCAAAAGCCTGAAATAATAATTAATCAGCCGTTGTTCCACACTAAACACAAAGAGAACCCACCCCGAACCTACCGGTACGAACTCCGCTCATAACGCAGCGCGCCTGACGTGCGCATTCTGTACAGGGTGAGGGGCAGGGAACTGGAGAACCCAGCAGGTCTCAAGTGGTCTTGTAGATCAGGAAGTTTGGATCCTCTCCTCTACCTCGTGAGTCCACTCACCCAAGTCTGTTGTGTGAAAGCGAGCAGATGTCCAAAATGGCGCTAGTACCCCCCACCAGACACGTCATAGAGATCCCACCTGCCACAGCGAGTAGCCTCTACGTAGTACTAGTAGACGCCAGTACCACGAGTAGATAATAGCTGCCAGTAGCCTTTAGTAGAGCTAGTAGTACTAGTAGCTACTGTAGAAGCAGTCTGCATGGTCTTTTGCCAGTATTGTTTTTGGTGAACGTTTACTGCCACAGTGGTGATTTCCTTTCAGTTTTCCATTTTTTTACACCATAAATACTGTTGTATACCGAGTGCTATAATGTAATACCATATCAAAGCTCTGCATAATGCATCATATTGTGAATAAAATTCAGGATTTTAGATATCAATATTAGTCTGCATTGCCATTTGTCTAAATTTGTAGCAAACTAATATCAAAATTTGCAGTCTGCTATTTTTCTGACAAAACTTTTGAAACTAAATATTTATTCTACACATTTTAACACGATTGGAAAACGTTGATAATATTTATGTCGTAAATATATTTCTTTTACGTTTCATTTTTAAACATTTTGAAAAAATCTCCAGGGAGCCATCAGATCTGCACTACGAGTGTAACTATATTTTTAAATATTGAATGTTAAAACCAACTTGAATAAAATGTTTTCCAAAGAATCTAAACATCTGGATTCACAGTAACCAGTCTGGACCAGGACCTGAACCTAGCTGTGTGTCCATGAGAAGTGACTGGTCAAAGGATTATCCTCTTGAATTTAAATCAGATCCACAGAGGTAATAAAAGTTTAATATCTGTAGTTTTGTTATTTCTTTTTAAAGTTGTTTTATGTTATTAAATATTGACTAAATGTTGAATATTATAACCAATTATAAAATGTTTTCTAAAGAATCTAAACATCTGGATTCACAGGAACCAGACTGGACCTGGACCAGGATCTGTCTCCAGCTGTGTGTCCATGAGAAGTGACTGGTCAAAGGATTATCCTCTTGAATTTAAATCAGATCCAGAGAGGTGATAAAAGTTTAATATTTGTTGTTTTGTTCTTTCTTTTTAAAGTTGTTAGTGTATGTCAGGAGACAGCAACATAAAATGTTGAGCCTTTTTAGACTAAAAAAACAAATATGTAACCCCTCACCCCTCATTACAAAAAAATCAGGTGTATGTCTCAACTTTGGAAAAAATGATTTATTCAAACAGTCTTGAAGAGGGGAAAACAAACTTTTCAACAATGTAAAATTTTATTTTTATGAAAAAAAAGACAAAAGTTTAGTTTTTTTTTTACTATTATAAACTCCATGTTTAAAAAAGGACCTTTTAATGTTGACATGTTTTGTGTATGAGTGAGAGTCACCAGCCATTAAGCAAACCTGATAATACAAAGGCAAGTCACCCACAATTAAGACCTATTTCACGTTTACCTGCCAAGGCAAATAAAACTCCCTCGTGATGTACACTCTGGTAGCTGCCTGTAGTTGCTAGTAGTGCTAGTAGCACAATTAGCAAGTAGTCACAGTTCACAGTAACCAGTCTGGACCAGGACCTGAACCCAGCTGTGTGTCCATGAAGAGTGATGCATCAAAGGAGTGGTTGCCGGATTTGAAATCAGAACCAGGGAGGTGATGAAAGTTTAAATACTGTAGTTATGTTCATTCTTTTTAAAGTTGTGTTTCTTTGTTATTAAATAAAAGTTAAATATTATAATAAAAAATAAAACGTTTTCTAAAGAATCTAAACATCTGGATTCACAAGAACCAGTCTGGATCTCAGAGTTGTTTTTCTTTTTTATGATGTAGTTTGTATTACAGTTTTGTTGAATTTGGAAAGTTTCAACAATTTGAAAATAACTGTTTTTGTAATTTTTTGCCTTTTGTTGGAAAAGTGCTTTGAATTGAAAAGTCAGGTCTCTTAAAAAGTCCAACTTCAGAATTAAGAGGTTAAAAAGTGTTTTAATTTAGTTTTTTATTCTGAAAATACTACTGACTACATCCAAAAAACAATTTTTTAATGTCAACAAGGCCAAAATATTCAGGTCAAAGCTCCAACTTGGAATAAAAACATGATACATATGCTGCGTATCTGTGTTTATCTCGGGCATACCTGGGACTTCTTTCCCGTCTCTGATACGACCTTCACTGCACTGAAGGGCTGGATTCATTTAAAGATCTGTTGGTAATATTTTAACTGTTAATACTAATATGAAAGGGAACTTTGAGTAACTGAAATAATGGCAATTCATTCATACAGAAAAAGTTGGAGAAGAAGTTTTATTATGCAGTCCAAATGGAAACAGTGGTAACTTTTCTTTTAGCTGCCAAGTGCTCGGTCGTTCCTGATCAATTTTATAATTAACAGCAAAAGACCAACGATTCTTCTGGAAGAAACATCAAGTGGATAAATAACATTTTTAAATATTATTTAACACTTATGTGTTGATCAAATAAGGCTCAACAAATAAATTGTTCAATTATAACCACTAGCATGTATCACTGTACGTGTTAATTATCAGCTTGAGATTAGTTATGGTTGTTTGAGGTTAATACCGTTCTTTTTATTTTCATTTGAACTTTCCCTCAAATTTACTAATATGTAAAGCTGGACATCTGTACAAAAAAATCCCTGAAAGGTAAAAATAACATCATTGTGTCCTGGAGCCTTTGTGGAGGCATTTGTAGTTTTTGGAATAACAAGAGTTGACACGATAAACTGTGTTCCATAATTTAGATCAATAATGATGACAATGAGTATCTTCAAAGTTTCTGCTAGAATAACATCTGATTGTTCCTGATTCCTCCACAGAGTGGACCAGCAGACCTCAGAGCTTCCCAGTGGTCAGTCTGCCCCGCAGCATCAAACACAGCTGGACTCCATATTTAAGGTCTGTACATGTCCAACAACTACTTTTCCATCTCTTCTATTCAGTCATCTTCATGCTGCACTTTGTAGATCAGTGGATTGTCAGGGTGTCCAACATGGACTTGATATTTGGCTCCATGATTTCAGTCTGATTGGCCCCTTCATGTCCTTTTCTCTGCCAGATGCTGGAGGACAACATCATCACTTTTGTGAAGAACCAGCTGAAGAAGTTCCTGAAGCTTCTGGGTCCAGATTACCCAGAATGCTCAGTGTTGGAGGGTGAGGATGAAGAGCAGAGGAGCAGAGAGGCCTTAGTGAAGATCACAGTGGACTTCCTGAGGAGAATGAAGCAGGAGGAGCTGGCTGAGCATCTGCAGAGCAGTAAGAGAATTTCTCTAAAGATTGAAGCTGCTGATAAATGAAACATTTACTGATGTCTCAGCACCTGGAGCATCACATGTTCACATCCTCATTCTTCAAAGGATTGAAATATTTACTGACTTATGTGTTTTCTTCTTCTCAATCAGAACTTCTTGATACAGCTGGTGGACATAAACTAAAGTCCTCTCTGAAGAAGAAGTTCCAGTGTGTGTTTGAGGGGATTCCTAAAGCAGGAAGTTCAACCCTTCTGGAGCAGATCTACACAGAGCTCTACATCACAGAGGGAGGGACTGCAGAGGTCAATGATGAACATGAGGTCAGACAGATTGAAGCAGCATCCAGGAAACCACACAGACCAGAAACAAGCATCAGACAAGAAGACCTCTTTAAAGTCCCACCTGGAAGAGATCAACCAATCAGAACAGTGATGACCAAGGGCGTGGCCGGCATTGGGAAAACTGTCCTAACCCAGAAGTTCACTCTGGACTGGGCTGAAGACAGAGCAAACCAGGACATCCAGTTGATGTTCCCACTGACTTTCAGAGAGCTGAATGTGCTGAAAGATAGAAAGTTCAGCTTGGTGCAACTTGTTCATCACTTCTTTACTGAAACCAAAGAAGCAGGAATCTGCAGCTTTCAAGACTTCCAGGTTCTCTTCATCCTTGATGGTCTGGATGAGTGTCGACTTCCTCTGGACTTCCACAACAATGAGACCCTGACTGATGTTACAGAGTCCACCTCAGTGGATGTGCTGCTGACCAACCTCATCAGGGGGAACCTGCTTCCTTCTGCTCGCCTCTGGATAACCACACGGCCTGCAGCAGCCAATCAGATCCCTTCTCACTGTGTCAGCATGGTGACAGAGGTCAGAGGGTTCACTGACCCACAGAAGGAGGAGTACTTCAGGAAGAGGTTCAAAGATGAAGAGCAGGCCAGCAGGATCATGTCCCACATAAAGATGTCACAAATTCTCCACATCATGTGCCATATCCCAGTCTTCTGCTGTATCACTGCTACAGTTCTGGAGGTTCTACTGGAAACTAGTGAGAGAGGACAGCTACCCAGTAGCCTGACTGAGATGTACATCCACTTCCTGGTGCTTCAGACCAAAGTCAAGAAGGTCAAGTATGATGGAGGAGATGAGACAGATCCACTCGGGAGTCCAGAGAGCAGGAAGATGATTGAGTCTCTGGGAAAACTGGCTTTTGATCAGCTGCAGAAAGGAAACCTGATCTTCTATGCATCAGACCTGATAGAGTGTGGCATCGATATCAGAGCAGCCTCAGTGTACTCAGGACTGTTCACACAGATCTTTAGAGAGGAGAAAGGACTGTACCAGGTGAAGATGTTCAGCTTCATCCATCTGACTGTTCAGGAGTTTCTGGCTGCTCTTCATGTCCGTCTGACCTTCATCAAATCTGGAGTCAATCTGATGGAGGAGAAAAAAAACACAACATCCCGGTTTTACTCATTAAAGAAACCAAATGAGGAGCTTCTCCACCAGAGTGCTGTGATGAAGGCCTTGCAGAGTCCAAATGGAAACCTGGACTTGTTCCTCCGCTTCCTCCTGGGACTTTCACTGCAGACCAATCAGAACCTCCTACGAGGCCTGCTGACACAAACAGGAAGTAGCTCACAGACCAATAAGAAAACAGTTCAGTTCATCAAGAAGAAAATCAAGGGGAACCTGTCTGTAGAGAGAAACATCAACCTGTTCCACTGTCTGAATGAACTGAATGATCGTTCTCTGGTGGAGGAGATCCAACAGTCTCTGAGATCAGGAAAGCTCTCCACAGATAAACTGTCACCTGCTCAGTGGTCAGCTCTGGCCTTCATCTTAATGTCATCAGAAGAAGATCTGGATGTGTTTGACCTGCAGAAATTTTCTCCTTCAGAGGAGGTTCTTCTGAGGCTGCTGCCAGCGGTCAAAGTCTCCAACAAAGCTCTGTAAGAACAAGATTAAACTTTCTAAATCCCTTCTTTTAGTGTCTAAAAGCAGACAGATGAAGAAAGGAGAAATCCACCATCATCAGATCTCATTTAATCATTGATTCATTTTTGAAGTTGGTTTATTTTCTTCATGATTTCAGGTATCATCAGGTATTTGTACATCATGTGTGTTGTGTTTTCATCTCGTCTAAAAGTAAACAACTTGTTGAGTTAACCTGATAAAATCCCACAGCCTTCTTATAATCTGATAGAAATATAAAAGGTTCTGTACTATTTTTGGTGCTACTATATCACGATATGAGGGACGTGGTTGGTCTTCACACAGTTCAACAATACAAAGATTTGTAGGGTAAACGTGGAAATATCTTCTATTCTCCTTCCAAAGGTGCAGAACTGAAACTGAAACTTTTTAATTTCGAACTCAGTCTCCTATAACATAACTATATACATTAACAAAACAAATCCTCATACTCAAATAATACAGGTGAACAGGCTGATGCAAAAAATGCTTGTGTGCCCCAAAAAAACTAGCTTTTACAACATAGGTTACCTTGAAATAAATTTACTGAAAAGATGGAAAAAGGAAAAAAAAAAAAAAAAGACACAAATCACAAAGTTTAATAACTTTCAAAAATAAATTGTGACACATTCTTTTTAAATATTTGAAAGGAAACACATTATTTTATGTCTTTAATTATATTATTCCATAAATGAGGTCAAACATAAGATAAACACCTTTGTCTGAACCCTTTTCTGGTTTGGGGTAAAATAAATTTACATCATCTCTGAAATCATAAACAGTTTGTTGAAGTTTAAAGTATTGTTGTATATTTACTGGTTATAGATTGAACTTAGCTTTAAACATAAATTGAAGTTCTTTAAAATAGTGTAAATCTTTGAATTTAATCAATCTAGATTTAATAAATAAAGTATGTTCAAAAAACTCATCCAGTAAGCCTGTGATAGTGCACATCCTCTAGTTCAGCTTAAAAAGAGTTTTATTTCAGAGTAAATATTTTATTCTGAGCCAATAAAATGGTGACCTGTCTTTGGTGCTCTGTTTCTCCCCTGGTAACTGCTGGGACGACCTTTAGCCTTCCTGTCACACTGCATGTAGAAATATGTAGAAATATTAAAAGTGTAAAGACTAACTTTTTAAACGAGTCCATTTCATTTATAGTTAGTTTTTATTTTTTGTATCAATCAAACATCATATTAATATGTTATTGTTTCCTCTCTCCTCCTCCTCAGACTGAGAGGCTGTAATCTCTCAGAGAGAAGCTGTGAAGCTTTGTCCTCACTTCTCAGCTCCTGGTCCTCCAGGCTGAGAGAACTGGACCTGAGTGACAACGACCTGCAGGATTCAGGAGTGAAGATGCTGAGTGATGGATTGAAGAGTCCAAACTGTAAACTGGAATCTCTCAGGTCAGGATTCATACACCAGTTCACATGATGATCTTTAGAACTCTCAGAAACTGATGATGGAAGCAGAGTGTCTGTCAAACTACAAACACTGCCTCATAATAAAAATAAACATCATATATGTTAAGGTCCTTAATATCCTGTAGTTTGAGTTTAAAATTGGTTTTATTTCAGAATAAATATTTTATTCTGAGCCAATAAAATGGTGACCTTTCTGTTGTGCTATCCAATCAAACTGTATTTATAAAGCACTTTTTTTTACGTAAAATGTAACATAAAAACTTTAAACGTTAAAAAAAAAACTAAGAGCACAAAAACAAATGAAAGAAAAGTCCCCCACACACAGGTAAACAACCCACTTATCCACACACATACATTCATATAGTCTATGTACGCATACGCGCTTCATGTAAGCGTACATGTACACATACACACAGAACACACACCCTCATACATGTACACATAGACACAGAACACACACCCTCATACATGTACACATACACACAGAACACACACACTCATACATGTACACATACACACAGAACACACACACTCATACATGTACACACACACACAGAACACACACCCTCATACATGTACACATACACATAGAACACACACCCTCATTAATGTACACATACACACAGAACACACACACTCATACATGTACACATACATACAGAACACACACCCTCATACATGTACACATACACACAGAACACACACCCTCATACATGTACACATACACACAGAACACACACACTCATACATGTACACATACACACAGAACACACACCCTCATACATGTACACATACACACAGGGGATGAGAGATGAGGCTCGAGCCAGATCTCCACCAGGGCCCCGGAGCCAGGACCGGCAGCCACCGATGACCACAGGCTCCAGCTGCAGAGGCCCCTCAGAGGAAACACTGGAGATGTTAAAAAATTAAATTAAATAAATAATTAAGTAACTAAAGCTAATAAGTTTTAAGAAATGTTAAGGTTTAATCATCAATTAAGATAAAATAAAACTGCAAATTAAACAACAAAAAAACTACAATTTAAACCACAAATAAAACTAAAAATAAAACGACAAATAAAACTAAGAATTTTAAACTGCAAGTAAAAAAAACAAAAAAATTAAAATAAAACTACGAATAAAACAACAGTACAGGAAAAACTAAGTTAAAGTATGATTAAAACGACGTGTTTTGAGCATCTTTTTTAAAATATATCTCTCTGGTAACTGCTGGGATGACCTTTAGCCTTCCTGTCACACTGCATGTAGAAATATTAAAAGTGTAAAGACACACTTTTTAAACGAGTCCATTTCATTTATAGTTTGTTTTTATTTTTTGTATCAAACATCATATTAATATTTTATTGTTTCCTCTCTCCTCCTCCTCAGACTGAAACGCTGTAATCTCTCAAAGAAAAGCTGTAAAGCTTTGTCCTCACTTCTCAGCTCCCCGTCCTCCAGGCTGAGAGAACTGGACCTGAGTAACAACGACCTGCAGGATTCAGGAGTGAAGAGGCTGAGTGATGGATTGAAGAGTCCAAACTGTAAACTGGAATCTCTCAGGTCAGGATTCATACACCAGTTCACATGATGATCTTTAGAACTCTCAGAAACTGATGATGGAAGCAGAATGTCTGTCAAACTACAAACACTGCCTCATAATAAAAATAAACATCACATATGTTAATATTCCAGTGTCTTGTTGATCTCCTGTCTTTGTTATATAGCGCCACCATGAGGTCAGGTTTAATTCTAGCCTTAGTTCCACAGCAGTTCTCTCAGTGTTTCTGGTAAAATGTCTTGTTTCCTTCAGGCTGTCAGGATGTCTGATCACAGAGGAAGGCTGTGCTTCTCTGGCCTCAGCTCTGACCTCCAACCCCTCCCATCTGAGAGAGCTGGACCTGAGCTACAACCATCCAGGAGATTCAGGAGTGAAGCTGCTAACAGCTGGACTGGAGGATCCACACTGGAGACTGGAGAAGCTCAGGTATGGAGAGATTTCTACACACAGCAGATCCACATTTCTCTAAAGACATGAGGAAGAACTGCTTCTATTTCTTTGTCTTTCACTCAGCTTCTGCTTCCATCCTGATTCTGAGTTTTATTAAAACAATGAAAGAGACATTTTGCTTCATTTAAACCTAAAAAAAAAGTAAAATAGAAAAAAACTAAAGATCTTCCCCGAGAGATAGGGAGAGAGAGAGAAAGTGAGAGGAAGCAGCTTCTTTGTTTCTTTTAGAAGAGGTGAGCAGCTCCTGGACCAACACAGTCTGATCTGATCTCAGCAGCATGTTAGGATTCATTCATCTCACATTTAATAGATTATAAAATAGATCTGAGCTGTTTTATAATAATTACTGAAAAACTTCATTCAGTTCATTAACTAGAAAACAAGTAGGAGATGAATAAAAATCCAAACAAAGGTGGCGAAGAGGTGGAGGAGAAATATGTGGGAGAAGTATTGATCAAGTAGGGTCCACCAGGATGCTTTATACATAGGAGACAGAACTTATTGTTACGACCCTGGCTGTGTGAGAATCAGCAGCGGTGATTGGACAGAGAAAGACTTGAGACTGCAGCTCATCTTGTCAGGATGCTGAAAATACCAGTGTGGATGTTGGACTCAGTAGAAGCTGGATGATGGGACTGCACTTCAAACTGGAAATGAAGCAGCAGACTGGATCAGATCTGGAAGGAGTGTGGTGAGATGATGCTGCTGATCCCTCTGATTGTCTTGCTGTCCACACACCAGCAGGATCTTGCTGTCAGCTGTCTCAGCTCCAAACAGGCTGGAAGACACAACGTGTCCTCAAACAGAGTCGCTGACAGTCATTTAGATTCATGTCACTTTAACATTTCACAGATGATCAGAACAAATAACCTGAGCCAATCTGCTCTGCACAGGAAGCTGATCAATAAGACTTCAGGTCAGAGAGAAGATGGCAGCTCTTGGTTAGATCAGGACTTTCTGCAGAGTTCTTCATCTGTGAAGGAGAAGACGTCTGAAAGAAGAAACTGGGACTTCCACAAAGCAGCTTTGTTGCTGTGGACCAATCAGCTTCCTGATTCTGCTCCTTCTAGTCTGGAGATGCTCCATTCGGGTGGAGGTGTCCAGATGTTGGACTGCTCCTTTCTCAGTGTAGAACAAAGTGTGTATGAGAGCCATGTAATGTCCATGTTAACATGCTCTGACCCCCTCCTCCTTTCAGGGTGGAACCTGCTGGAGAACCATGGCTGAGACCAGGTCTGAGGAAGTGTAAGTGTGTTCTTCATTGGATTCATCCCATCCAGCCATCTTCACTCTGTCACATCACTCATTCAAAGTGTCAATAGATCAATAACTGCAGCTGGATTGTGTTTGTTCTCTCCATCAGATTCCTGTCTACTCACACTCAACATCAACACAGTGAGCAGATACCTCAAACTGTCTGAGGAAAACAGGAAGGCGACATGGATGGAGGAGCTTCAGTTATATCCTGATGATCCAGACAGATTTGACAGGCCTCAGCTTCTGTGTGGAAATGTTCTGACAGGTCGCTGTTACTGGGAGGTCCAGTGGAAAGGAAAGGTGGAAATATCAGTGAGTTACAGAGAAATCAGCAGGAGAGGAGACAGCAAAGACTGTTTGTTTGGATTAAATGATCAGTCCTGGAGTCTGAGCTGCTCTGATCGTCGGGGTTACTCTGTCAAGCACAATCACAGAGAAACACGTATCTCCTCCTCCTCTGTCTCCAACAGAGTAGCAGTGTATGTGGACTGTCCTGCTGGCTCTCTGTCCTTCTACAGAGTCTCCTCTGACTCTCTGATCCACCTCCACACCTTCACCACCACATTCATTAAACCTCTCTATGCTGGATTTGGAGTCTGGTTTGGTTCCAGTGTGTCGCTGTGCTGAGTGTAAAGAGTCTGATCCTAGCAGAGAAACTCTGACTGATGAACAGATAATTCAGTTTGATGTTTGGATGTTTGTAGAATTACAAGCACATAAGATAGAACAATAATTCTTTCTGATGTAAAAACAGAGGAATTCTACTTCCATATCACACATGCAACGTGCCCCAGAGTTCTTTGTTCTTCAGAAAGTCAGTCAAATAAATTAAAAGCAGTAGAATCCCAACTGTGAGAGTTTGATGGATTTAACTTCATTTTTATTTTTGTAATAATGAATCTATCTCAACAAATTATTCAGAAACAAATTTAAAAGAAACTTTTTACTGTTTTAAAAGCACTTTGTTAAACTTCTCCAACATTTTGTCTTGTAATAAAGTTTGAAACTTTGTTTGTTGAAAAATGTGAATAATATTCTGTTATTTTTTTTTACTGTAATTTCTTCTGGTTTTTAATTATATGCAGGGGTGCCACCCTCTCTGTCCTGATCACCAAAAATAATTAAAAAAACATATATGAATATGCCTTAGTTTACCCTACCAAGGGCATTAACGCCCCGGACAACACAGTCAACAACAGGTCCTTGGTGAGGAGCCAGAAAAGCACTTCTCAAAAACCCCTGTGAAGAAATCAAGCATGGCCAAGTGGCCCTTGCCTGAACTGGGTCACCAGGCCCCCTCTTGGATCCAGGCCCAAGTGTGGGGGACAAGAACGAGCGCCTGGTGGCCGGGCTTTAACCCATGAGGCCCAGCTTGGCTCAGCCCAAACGGGGGACACGGGCCGCCCTTTCAGTGGACTCACCACCTGCAGGAGAGGCCATAGGGGTCGGGTGAAGGAGGGGATGGGTGGCAGCCAGCTGCATAAGCTAGCTCTAGGAATGTGGAATGTCACTTCTCTGGCAGGGAAGGAACCCAAGCTGGTGCGCAGATGTTGTTGGACTCGCCTCGACGCACAGCTTGGGCTCTGGAACCAGGCCTCTTGACAGGGGCTGGACCCTGTTCTATTCTGGAGTTGCTCTTAGTTAAAGGCGCCGGGCTGGAGTGGGCATACTTGTTTCCTCCCAGCTCGGCTCCTGTGTGTTGGAGTTCTCCCTGATGGACGAAAGGGTTGCTTCGGGTAGGGGGACGGGTCCTCACTGTCGTTTGTTGCTATGCACCGAGCGGCAGTGTAGACTACCCGCCCTTTTTGGAGGGGGCACCCCCCGAAGACTCCATTGTCCTGCTGGGAGACTTCAACGCTCACGTGGGCAACGACAGTGAGACCTGGAGGGGAGTGATTGGGAGGAACGGCCCCCCTGATCTAAACCCGAGTGGTGGTTCTGCTGCTTGACTTCTGCGCTCGTCACGGATTATCGGTAGCGAACACCATGTTCAAGCATAAGAGTGTCCACATGCACACGTGGCACCAGGACACTCTAGGCCGCAGTTCCATGATTGACTTCATAATCGTTTCATTGAACTTGCGGCCGCATGACTAGGACGCTCGGGTGAAGAGAGGGGTGGAGCTGTAAGCTGATTGCCACCTGGTCGTGGGTTGGCTTCGATTCAATTAAATTTTATTTGTTTAACCCAAAATTTCTGTCTCAGTGGGCTTCACAAGATAAAGAGGAATGTATTAACACAAATACACAGGAAGAAAAATAACTAACAAATGCTAACTAAACAAGACTAGCACATTTATGCCCTTAGACTCTCCTTCTCGGTGAGGAAAAACTCCTTAAAAAAACCATCAGTGGGGAAAAATAAGAAACCTCGTGGGGATCCACATGAAAGAGAGATCCCTCCCCCACGGACGAGCAACCAATGTGTCAAAGATTATTGATTAAATATTAGCTTATTCTAATCTACAGCTAAATATCTAAAGAAGTCAATAGATGTTCTTCATCCTGATGGAAACACGGGGGACTCCTCAGGCTGGCAATACCCTGTACGGGGATGAGTAGATGGATTCCATCCCGATGGAGCGGGGATGATGAAGCACGGAGGTCTCCTCAGTGTGGCCATGCCCGGGACAAGAACGCAGAATATCCATCGGGAATCCGAAATGGGTTCTCTCCCAGAGAGGAGGGAGAGAGGTGGACAACATGTGAATTGTATTGTACCAACTAGCAGTGTAATTCTAAATAAACAGACAATAGAGAACAATGAATGAGATAGAAAGCCAGGGGTTTAGGGTAGAGGGTTAGAGTAGCGGGTATGGGGAAAGAGCCAAGGCAGTCTGGCAGAGAATAATAGATAGAATTAGAGGACAGAACCCCAATGTACCATACTTTCCCCAGCTTCTACTATCTAGCAGCCAACTAATAATTATATCAGCTAATTGAATCTGTTTCTATCTGGCCTGTTGATAAGCTTGTTCAAACAGGAATGCTTTAAGCCTTCCTTTAAATGTAGGAACACTGTCTGCCTCTCTCACTTGAGCTGGGAGCTTATTCCATAAAACTGGAGCTTGGTAGCTAAAGGCTCTACCTCCAACTGTACTTTTTGAAATCCTAGGAACCACCAACAGCCCTGCATTTTGTGAGCGGAGTGTTCTGCTTGGTTGATAAGGTACTATAAATTCACTAATGTAAGATGGAGCCATGCCGTTTAGGGCCTTGTAGGTTAGTAAGATGATTTTAAACTTAATCCTAAACTCAATAGGAAGCCAATGGAGAGACGCTAGCACAGGAGTAATATGATCTCTTCTATGAGTTCCTGCTAATAGTCTTGCTGCTGCATTTTGAACCAGCTGAAGACTTTTTAGGGAAGATTTAGGGTTATGCTGTGAGCAAAGCGTTAAAATAATCCAATCTCGATGTAACAAATGCATGGATGAGTTTTTCAGCATCACTTTTACATAAAATATTTCAGATTCTAGAAATGTTGCGGAGGTGAAAAAAAAACCAAACAGTTTTACAAGCCTGTGCTATGTGAGCTTTAAATGATAAATCTGGGTCAAATAACACTCCTAGGTTTCTAACGGTGAGGCCAGAGGCCACAGTTACTTCATCAAAGAAGGCTGCTTGGTGAGTACAAAGTAAAAACATCTCAGATTTTTAGGACCTACTATAATAACTTCAGTCTTATCTGAGTTTAAAAGGAGATAATTGATTGTCATCCAAGTCTTCATGTCTCTGATACAAGTATTAAGTTTTTCTATATGGTCACTCTGGTCAGGTTTGACTGATAAGTACAATTGTGTATCATCTGCGTAACAGTGAAAATTAATACTGTTTTTTCTGACCAAACTTTAGCCACAAATTCTTGGTTAGGGTAGGATCTGGTTAGGCTGCCTTTCAAGCACCTCGCTGGTGAGTTATTTCGGGCACGTCCCACTGGGAGGAGAAGCAGAAGCTGGCCCCGAACCCGCAGGAAAGACTATGTCCACCAGCTGGCCGGGGAACACTTTAGGATCCACCCGGGTGAGCTGAAGAAAGCAGCCGGGGTGAGAGATGCCTGGCCTTACCGTCCGTAACAACATGCTGGACCTGTGTTATGTTAATGTGAAATCTGCTTACTCTGTCACGGCTCTGCCCCCTCTTGGAAAATCTGACCATAATATTATCCACCTCAGACCATCATGCAAGCCATGTGTGATGAGCCTGCCTATAGTACAGAACTCATTTATGTAGTGGACCTCTGCTACATCAGACATGCTGAGGGACTGCTTCGAATCCACCGACTGGAGTACACTGATGGGTTCTGGCAGTGACAGTAACATCAATGAGGCTGTGGGCTGTGTCACTGATTACATCATCTTCTGCACAGATGTAGCAGTGCCCGTGAAAACAGTGCACTGCTTTCCAAACAACAAGCCTTGGATTAAAAGTGACATAAAACATCTGCTAAACATTAAAAAGCAAGCTTTTAATGCACATGACCGTCAGAAAATGAGGGATGCCCAGTATGACCTAAGGAGGGCAATGAGGCGGGCCATGTTACAGTACAAATCAGGGCTTGAGAAGAAGGTGCAGAATAAGTGCACCCGAAAAGTCTGGAGGGTATGAGAGCCATTACTGGTTTTAAGGAGAAGGAAGGTGTTGCTCTTGGTGATGTGAACAGGGCAGATGAGTTTAACCATTTCTACAACCGTTTTAATTCTGCTCAGACTGATACATCTCCATCCAGTGGCGTCTCCGCCTCTGCTGCGACCGGCTCCTCTTCTCCACCTGATGATGTCTTGACCTCTGCTGACGTGACCTGCTCCCCTTCTCCACCTGGGAGCTGCTCCACCTCTGCTCCCATCCCATCCTTTACTGTGGAGGAGGTGCGCGTGGAGCTGGGAAGGCTTCATGGATGGAAAGCTGCAGGGCCCGATGGGATATCACCACGTCTACTGAGGGAATGTGCGTTGGAGCTGGCTGCGCCTCTCCAAACCATCTTTAATATTAAATTCTTCACAGAAGTCACATGTAAAATAGTGTTTTTGAAACAAATTATAAAACTATTTAAACATTTGTTTTTAGACTTTAAAATATTTTATTTGATATGAAACAATTAAAGATGTTTATCTATTGAATTGTTTATATACAAGAAAATAACCATTTTTTGAAAAAAAAAAAAAAAAAGATAATGAAAAATCTGCTCCCTTTTTATTATAGATTGAGGATTAAAATGCTTAAAACTTCAAGATTTTCATTCATTTTAAAAATGTTTAAACAGTACAATTGCAATTCATAACACAGCCACAGGAGGGTGACAAATATACATTTTCTTTTTAATCTTAATATTTTCACAAAATACGTCTCAAACTTTTTTTTAATTTATTCGGGAAATTTTTCTAAGATCTTCTTCATTTTTAAATTAAACTTTTGAAAGAGCAAAAATAAAACTAATAATTAGTACATTCTTTTTGGGTCTAAATTAAAAATGTATTTACAGGATTTACAAAAAGTTGTAATATGTAGTCCTATCACAGGAGGGCTACAAAAATTATGTCTGATAATTTTTTGTTACTTTTTGGAAAAAAATCAGAAAAAAAATTATTATGAAAATCATAAACATTTTTCACAAAACCTTCAAATTTAAATATTTAACAGAGTCAGGTTTTAAAAAGGTTTTAGAAAATTTTCTAAAAATAAAAAGATTATAAAGAATATGTAGTTTTGTCGCCCTCCTGTGGCTAAAATTATGAATAATGTTACTATGAAAAAAAATAGTTTAATATTAAATTTTTCACAAAAGTTAGATGAAATACAATGTTTTTAGAACAAATCACAAAACTTTTAAACTTTTGTTTTTAGATTTTTAAACATTTTATTTTATTTTTCTTGCAATTGTAACAATTATATTTTTATCTTTTGATTGTTTACCTACAAAAAAAGAACCATTTTTTAGAAAAAATATGTGAAAAGGAAAAAACTATTCAAACAGTTGTCATTCATAACTCAGTCAGAGGAGGGAGACAAACATACATTTTCTTTTTATTCTGAATATTTTCAAAACCTATAGAACTATAAATAAAAAATAAATTTAGTAAATACAAACATAGTAAAAAAAAATTATGTCATGAAGTAAACAAAAACAAATCATTTTTAAATATATTTTTAAAACTCACAAAAATATCCAAAAATTGACGTTGTTCTAAAATTTCTAGGCATTTTTTAAAACAAAATTATATTATTTTATATGTTGACAAATTAAAATGAAATACGTAATTTTCTTATGTCTTGCTTGTTTATTTTGTAAAAAACGGGCAAATATTTCAGAAAAACGTCTCAAAAAAGAGAATTGTCACTTTATCATCAATAATTAAGGATTAGAATACTTAAACTTTCTCCACAAAACTTAATGATTTTAATTCGCTTCTTTTTTATATAAAGTTGTAATTCCTAACTCTGCCACAGGAGGACGACAAAAATACACGTTTTCTTTTTAGTTCAATGAGAAAATTTTCTGGGATTTTTTTATTTTTAAACAAAGGAAGCAAGAACAAGAGTAATTTTTTTTTTTTTAAATTTCATCACATAAAATATGTTTTGGCATGAGGGAGGCTTTTTGAGGCATGTTTGATTGGTTATTTTGCTCGGTTTGACCTGTAGAATGCGGTAGTGCAGGTAGTGCCTTTAAAACTGCGGTCATCAAGCCACTCTTAAAAAAGAGTAGTCTTGATGCTACAGTACTTAAAAACTATCGGCCTATTTCAAACTTACCGTTTACAGGAAAAATTCTTGAGAAAGTTGTTTACCAACAACTGACAAAATATATTTTAGTGACCAACTCATTTGATGTCTTCCAGTCAGGTTTTAGACCTCATCACAGCACAGAGACAGCTCTGATGAAGGTAACAAATGATATTTGTATGAACACTGACGCTGGCAAAGTCTCTGTTTTAATCCTGTTGGACCTGAGTGCTACGTTTGACACTGTAGATCATGAGATCCTTCTACAGAGGCTAGAGAACTGGGTTGGTGTTTATGGTACTGCACTTAACTGGTTTAAATCTTATTTCGAAGGACGCAAGTATTTTGTAGAAATTGAAAATTGTGTGTCAGATCACATGCCTTTGACCTGTGGGGTTTCCCAGGGGTCAATTCTTGGACTCCTGCTGTTTAACCTCTACATGCTGCCGTTAGGGCAATTGATAGCCAGTAATAACGTGTCCTATCACAATTACGCAGATGATACTCAGATCTATGTGTCACTGACAGCAGGTGAACATGGACCTGTGGATTCACTCTGTCACTGTATTCAACAAATCAGAGTCTGGATGCAAAACAACTTTCTCCACAGAAACAAAGAGAAAGTGTCATCAGTTACCTTCAATCTCTCTCTCTAGAACCAACAAATCAAGTTAGAAATCTAGGAGTAATAATGGACTCAGACTTTAACTTCAACAGTCACTTCAAATCAATTACATCAGCAGCCTTTTACCACCTGAAAAACAGCCAAAATCAGAGGTTTGGTTTCTAAAACAGACTTAGAGGTTCTTATCCATGCATTTGTTTCCAGTAGGTTAGATAATTGTAACGGTTTACTCACTGGTCTGAACAAAAAGGCTTTAAAACAGCTGCAGTTTATTCAAAATGCTGCTGCTCGAGTCCTAACAAGAACTAGAAAATATGATCACATTAGTCCTGTGCTCAAGTCTCTGCACTGGCTTCCTGTGGCTCAGAGAATAGACTTTAAAGCTGCTCTGATTGTGTTTAAGTCTCTCCATGGTCTAGCACCAAAGTACATCTGTGATATGTTAGAACCTTATGAACCATCTAGAACTCTGAGGACCTCCGGGACCGGTCTCCTGCTGGTGTCTAGAGTCAGGACTAAACATGAACCATCTAGAACTCTGAGGACCTCTGGGACCGGCCTCCTGCTGGTGTCTAGAGTCAGGACTAAACATGAACCATCTAGAACTCTGAGGACCTCTGGGACCGGCCTCCTGCTGGTGTCTGGAGTCAGGACTAAACATGAACCATCTAGAACTCTGAGGACCTCTGGGACCGGCCTCCTGCTGGTGTCTGGAGTCAGGACTAAACATTTTTTATTATTTTTTATTTATTTCGGTCACAGTGCAACCTCACATCAATGAAATAAAGAAAACAACCATATTCCAGCAAAGCTGTTTCAATTTTATGCTGCAAAAGTCTGGAACAAACTTCCTGAGGCCGTGAGACAGGCCTCTACTGTGACAATGTTTAAATCTAGGCTGAAAACACTTCTGTTTAACTGTGCTTTTGATTATTTACTCTTTTTATCTGTTTAAATGATTTTATTTATTTATTTTTTACACTTTTTGATTCTATTTTTTGTGATTTTAATGCATTTCTTTTTTTCCCTTCTTGTGAAGCACTTTGAATTACATTTTGTATGAATTGAATTGGGCTATACAAATAAACTTGCCTTGCCTTGCTTTTCTCCAAAATCTGTACAAATAAATCAGACAAGATACATTTTCTCTTATAGTCACTCCAGTCAGTCGGCTGGGGTGTTCTATCCTTGTAAAAGTAAGAGAGTCTCTCGTTTGTTCTCTGATCAGCACTGCTTTGTGATAAAGATCAATAACTTTTGTATTTAACATGTTGCTGAATTGAAAACGAAGTGTAGCCCCAGTTAAACACTGAGCAGAGGCCGTATGATACTGCAGAGATACAGTATCATACAGTATCCATGATACTGTTATCATGCTTCAAACCTGTCTTTGAAAAGCTGTGCACTACAAAACATGCTCATTGTAGCCATTAATCAAGACTTCATTTTAATAAAAAATAAAAAGTAAAATGAGTTAATGTTGCTGAAGTGATTTTTAATTTTTTATTTATTAATTTCATTTATTTATTTCAGCATCAAACAGTGCAATAAGTTCATAAAATTGTTTAAAGTTTAAACAAGATTTTTTTTTTATTATTCTAATTTCGAGCAGATTGATGCATTTAAAATCTTTTCTGATCGATGCTTTATTGAGCCTCGTGGGCAAATTGAGGTATCCAGCTGCATCATTGGTTGGCAGCAAAGTGTCCAAAAAGTCTACAAAATAAAATTAACATAGTTTAAAACAATGGTGTAAAACCCGCATCAATACTGATGATCATGGAGTCCAGTATAAAGTGTCTTAAATCAGAAAGAAACCTTGATGTTATGTAATGGTTCAGGTCCTGCTCAGAGGAGTAGATAATAGCTCCTCTATTCCACAGCTCACTAAATAATCATTAAAATAACTTCACACTGCAGACTTTAAAAGATAAAATGATTTTATTTACTGATTTCTAGTTGTGTGGATTTGGTAAACAAAAAAAGGAATCGCGTGAGCACAAGAATCCACGTATCATTTAATTAAAAAAAAACAGTCGTGAAAACATGACGTCATCAAACCGCGCCGCTCCTTAAAGGGAAACAAGCCATAACAGAAATTCCTTTAACGGCACATTGAACACAGTCGCTGGTGAATTCTGTCTGGTCACCACTGATGTTTGGAAAGGAAACAGTTTGAGAAGAATTTAGTGAGAAAATCTCAGAAGCTCTGCTAACAAATAGTAATGGTTTCAACTAGATTTTAATGTCTTAAAAATGATTAAAACTCTGAAGTTTGATTCATTTTGACCACATATAAGTATTAAATCCACAAAAAAACTAAACATATTATATACAGAAGACATTAGAGTCAAATAAAATGAAAAGAATATTATTAATATTTTTCTAAAATCAAACAATTTCAAACTTTATTCCAAAAAAAAAACAAAATTTTTTTTTTTTTTTTTTTTTTTAACGAAGTTCTTTTAAAGCTGTAAAAAGTGTCTTTTAAATGTGTTTATGAATAATTTGTTGAGATAGATTCATTATTACAAAAATAAAAATGAAGTTAAATCCATCAAACTCTCACGGTTGGGATTCTAAAGCTTTTAATTTATTTCACTGACTTTCTGAAGAACAAAGAACTCTGGGACACGTTGCATGTGTGATATGGAAGTAGAATTCCTCTGTTTTTACATCAGAAAGAATTATTGTTCTATCTTATGTGCTTGTAATTCTACAAACATCCAAACATCAAACTGAACTATCTGTTCATCAGTCAGAGTTTCTCTGCTAGGATCAGACTCTTTACACTCAGGACAGAGACACACTGGAACCAATCCTGCAGAATCCAATGCCAGCATAGAGAGGTTTAGTGAATGTGGTGGTGAAGGTGTGGAGGTGGATCAGAGAGTCAGAGGAGACACTGTAGAAGGACAGAGAGCCAGCAGGACAGTCCACACACACTGCTACTCTGTTGGAGACAGAGGAAAAGGAGATACGTGTTGTTCTGTTATTGTGCCAGACATAGTAACCATTCTTATCAGAGCATCTCAGACTCCAGGACTGATCATTGTATCCAAACACACAGTCTTTCATGTCTCCTCTCCTGCTGATTTCTCTGTAACTCACTGATATATTCCACATCTCCTCTCCACTGGACCTCCCAGTAGCAGCGACCAGTCAGAACATTTCCACACAGAAGCTGAGGCCAGTTAAATCTGTCTGGATGATCAGGATATGACTGAAGCGCCTTCACACATGTCACCTTCCTGTTGTTCTCAGATAGTTTGTGGTGTCTGTGGACTGTATTGATGTCGATTGTGAGTGCACAGGAATCTGATGGAGAGAACAAACACAATCCAGCTGCAGTTATTGATCTATTGACACTTTGATGCTGACTGATGAATGAGTAATGTGACAGAGTGAAGATGGCTGGATGGGATGAATCCAATGAAGAACACACTTACACTTCCTCAGACCTCCTGATCTCAGCCATGGTTCTCCAGCAGGTTCCATCCTGAAAGGAGGAGGGGGTCAGAGCATGCTAACATGGACATTACAAGGCTCTCATACCAGAGGTGTCAAGTAGCAAAGTAGAACTACTTCGTTACCTTACTCAAGTAGAAAATCTTGTTATCTTTACTTTAACGAAGTAAATATTTTTTTTGTCTACTTTTTACTTTTACTCACTACTTTTTTTATGCAATTACCTGTACTTTTACTTCGTTAATTTTATTAAAAGTAGTCGCTACTTTCGCCATTTTGTCACCGTTAAAAATAAAGAAAAAAGTCATTAAAAACCAATCTGGATCAATCGCGCCATTTAATTTGAATGTGGTTGGATGAAGAGAGCTGACGCAATCTCAATTCGACTTCCTCTTGCTTCATCACTTCAACACTTGACACACAGCACACGCGCATGCATGCACGCACACATACACCCCTCCACCCGCACCGCCTTGTTGTGTTCCAGGCAGCGTTGCCAGGTGTACGATAATTATCGTATTTGTACGATATGTTTGCCCTCTGTACGATCCACAATCAATAATTGTAAAAAATGCTGAAAAAACGATAATTTGAACGTTTTTTTGTTAGTTGTTTTCATCTGCCGCGACTGTTTTTCGTTTTTTTTTTTTTTTTGAACCCTGGATGCATCACGCCGAAGAACAGATGAATGATTGGCTGAAAGGTCCAGTCAGTCATTCTGGCTAGCGAATGCTTAGATTGGGGTGAGTAGCACCGCCCACAAAGTTATAAAGAGCAGGAACGATAACTTGCTTATTTGAGGCTTGTTACGGGCTCGGAAATGAAAGCTTTCTGCCGACGCTGCAAAACTGAACTTTTGGTTGAATTATCAGTTTTTATTATTTTCAGTCTGCAGTCAATGTAAACGTCTTTGCTGAAAATGTTGTAGATAGTATTTTTTTATAAAAATAACTTTGATCTGTGATGCACTATTTTATCTTTAGAAACAAAGCTAATTGAACTGATTAATCCATAAATAGTAGTGGATGAAGTATTTGTGCTTAAAAGCATCCAAAATGTTATTGATTAGTTTATAAAGACTGACTGAGGAGATTAAAACTACACATCGCTTAGATTTTGTATAATGTAGATGTTTGGGTTAACATTAAAATAACCTGACACGTATATGTACATACATTTATATGTAGAATATATATTTATATATATTGTCTTTTAAGTCCTGTCCCAACTGATTTCTTTCTGGGTTTCTTAAACTCTTGTTTCACTCCCACTGCCTTGCAAAGTCCACGTAAAGGGTGATAAGGTTTAACAAGAGAGAGGCTAAACCTCGTCAATGGGCGTGGTTTTAATGGGCGTACGATAATTTTTTGCAAAATTTGATAATTTTACGTCATTAGTACGATAATCCAGCACCTCCCACCTGGCAACACTGGTTCCAGGTGTCACGCAGGCCATATGTGGCACTCCCAACCTTAGCAACTTGTTAAAGACTAGTCATCATTGCCTCAAAGAACTTGAAAACTACCTGCCTTCAAGACTTAAAAACGCCCTTTGGTTATTTTTTAATTTATTTTAGTCACATTGAGCATGTGATAATGGTTGAAAATATGTTCATACGCTTTTGTTAATAATATTTCTTTTTTTATGAAAATTACTTTTACTTTAAGTACCGTATTTTCCGCACTATAGGGCACACCTAAAAACCTTAAATTTTCTCTAAAGTCCACAGTGCGCCTTTTAACCCGGAGCGCCTTATATATGGATTAATATTGAGCTACAACAGGTGTCGCAACTGCGGTAAGCAGCCGCCGACTCCATTTCCCCCGTAGAAGAAGTAGTGCGCGGTGCATGCTGGGATACATGAAACGGCGTCTCATTTCCATTTGTGTGTTTGTGTAAAGACCCGGAAATGGCTCCTACCAAGAGACACTGTTACACCGCAGAGTTTAAACTCAAGGCGATCGGTCAAGCGGTAGAACACGGGAATAGAGCCACAGCCAGTGGTGAGATCGAGCCTAAAAAAATCCAGCCCCACCCGAGCCCGCGGATAAAATTAAAACCATGGGCCCGCGGCCTCGCAGTAAAAAAATTATATTATACATAAAAATGTATAAATTGGAACATTTTCAAGAACACGCTTTTTTAATTAGAAAAAAAAAAATCCCACTATCGGACCCCTAACACACTTGTCTGTGATAGCCTGCTTAGTGCGAAGAGGAGGGATGGTCTTTGAAACAAATGATAAAATAGCGATCATCACTTTTACCAGTCCAGCTGTTTAAATGCCCGCTCAGCGTCGAGGTGCCAGTCTTTTTGGTGTTGTATGAAAGCAATTTAGTTTATCCATAACTTCTTACTCCTTCATATCGGGGATACCAGTTCAAAATAAATAAAATAAAGACGTCCGCAGGAGAGGATTACCAAATTAAGAGGAGGCGTTCACGTGCGCAGAGCAAGAGCTGGCTCTGCGGATCCTGTTCAGTAGTTAAACATTACTTCTCTGTTTTATCCAAATTATTAATTTTATAACAAGTATTTCTTAGTTTAGTACCCACACCTCGTTTTAGTTTTTTTTATAAACATATATTTATTAAAAAAAAAAGTCAGCGAGAGAGAAGCCCGACCCGACGTAATGATTGACATTTTTAGGCCCGACCCGACCCGAATTTTGGGTCGGGCTCAAGATCTTAGCTCTGGCCGCAGCGAGAGAGTTTAACATCAATGAATCAATGGTGAGGAAGTGGAGGAAGCAAGAGGAGGAACCAAGTAAACAAGACTAAACAGAGTTTCCGCGGAACAAAGCGAGATGGCCACAGTTAGAGGACAAAGTTGAACAGCCTTTACTGTAGCGCCTTATAATGCGGTGCGCCTTATATATGGAAAAAGTTTTAAAAATAGTCATTTATTGAAGGTGCGCCTTATGATGCAGTGCGCCTTATAGGGCGGAAAATACAGTAGTTTTGACAATAGGTTACTTTTTACTTTTACTAGAGTAAAAACTTCAGTTGGTACTTCTACTTTTACTAAAGTAGTTTTTTATCTTGGTATCTATACTTCTACTTGAGTAGAAAATGTTGGTACTTTTGACACCTCTGTCTCATACACACTTTGTTCTACACTGAGAAAGGAGCAGTCCAACATCTGGACACCTCCACCTGAATGGAGCATCTCCAGACTAGAAGGAGCAGAATCAGGAAGCTGATTGGTCCACAGCAACAAAGCTGCTTTGTGGAAGTCCCAGTTTCTTCTTTCAGACGTCTTCTCCTTCACAGATGAAGAACTCTGCAGAAAGCCCTGATCTAACCAAGAGCTGCCATCTTCTCTCTGACCTGAAGTCTTATTGATCAGCTTGTGGCAGGCAGACCTGCAGTGAAGGTTGCTGCACAGAGCAGTGGCCGTAAATTCATTTGTTCATCTTGTAAATAGTTCCGTAGGTGAGGGGTGTCCGTTTTGTGGGAGAGGGAAACTGTTTTTCACTGTTTTTGTGGATGTGGTCGGCTGACGCAGCTGTTTGATTGGTTGAGGGAGGTATTCAGGGGTCTGGGGGCGGTTTTTGGTGCACAGGTGTTTGTGGGAGGGGTCGGGTACTCTCGCCGCAGCGGGAGCATTGTTGTTTTTGGCAGCCATCTAAGTTTGCGTTTTAGTCTTCGTCTTTGGACGAATTTTAATTTAAGTTTTAGTCACGTTTTAGTCAACGAAAACCCAAAAGAGTTTTCCTCTAGTTTTTGTCAGGGAGACTTAGAGACTTTTTAGTCTAGTTTTAGTGTTAAAAAAAAACAAAAACAAAACTTTAACAGTCGTGTTTTTATTACTGAGAATAATGCAGGTTGTTTGTTTTTTAAGAAGAAAAACTCTGCCGAGCTTTAACTTGCGCAAAACAGCGAACATTGTAAAACGACGTAAATAAATATAATTTTTAACAGTGAGTGAGGAACGTTGCAACTTATGAAAACTTAAAAATGACACCTCTTAATAACCCTGTAAACAAAGTAAACATTGGAATGCATTTAAAGCAGTCGTTAGCGCAACCAAGCTAACTACGAAGTTAACAGCCCCGACAAGCTAGCATTAGCTTGAACTTAGCATGCTGTTTAAAACTTTAAGTTTGTGACCACCAAACTCCTTTGCTGCTGTTTTCACCATGTTGTGTGACTTCCTCATGGCTGCAGGTGTGTTGTGTGAACGTGCAGCATTGTGGGGGGGCGTGCCGCCGTGAGAGACAGATGCACCCACAGTGTTTTTTTCTTTTCACAGACAGAAATGTGAGTCTGACGCCTATTTCGTTACGTTTTCGTCTCGTCAGCAGAAACTTGCAAACGTCTCGTCACGTTGTCGTCACCAAAATTTCGCATTTACTTCGTTATCATTACGTTATCATCATAAATAAATGCTTCGTCAACGAAATCATTTCGTTTTCGTCATCGTTGACGAAAACAACACTGAGCGGGAGGAGGGGACACGTCCTGAACTTTCTCTTAGTTCAAGCCAAAATGGCCGTCTATGTGAGCAGGAGGAGGAATGGTACAAACTGGGACGGTTTTGTGTGTGAGGGAGGTGTTTAGGAAGATGGTGGAGGCCCGGCTCAGGTTGGAGTTTGGGGTGTTTCAGATAAACGAGGACTTGGAGGGTTTTGAGGAGCTGTGGGGGGATGAAGGGGTTTTATTTACTGTGAAAGAATGGGGATCTTGCACTAGGTTCTGTTTGTGTGAGGGTGGGTGGGGAAAAGGGGTCTTTTTTTTATGTGTGTCATGTAAATGGTGTTGGCGGTAAAGTGTACATGATATAAATGTTGTTCATTGAATGTATTATGTGTTTCTTTTTCAGGTGTACATAGTGTACACCATGTAAACCATGCCGTTTGGTGTTGATGATATCATGTATTTTGGGTTTTGTGTACATTTTGTATGAAACACGAGGTGTCGCAAGTTGTAGAATGTTTTTTACAGGCAAATAAAGGTGTGTTAAAAATCATCTCTCTCTCTTTCTCTCTCTCTGGAAAGATCTTTAGTTTTTTTCTCTTTTATTTTTTTAGGTTTACATGAAGCAAAAAGTCTCCTTCACTGTTTTAATAAAACTCAGAATCAGGATGGAAGCAGAAGCTGAGTGAAGGCATAGAGAAATAGAAACAGTTCTTCCTCATGTGTTTAGAGAAATGTGGATCTGCTGTGTGTAGAAATCTCTCCGTACCTGAGCTTCTCCAGTCTCCAGTGTGGATCCTCCAGTCCAGCTGTTAGCAGCTTCACTCCTGAATCTCCTGGATGGTTGTAGCTCAGGTCCAGCTCTCTCAGATGGGAGGGGTTGGAGGTCAGAGCTGAGGCCAGAGAAGCACAGCCTTCCTCTGTGATCAGACATCCTGACAGCCTGAAGGAAACAAGACATTTACCAGAAACACTGAGAGAACTACTGTGGAACTACAGCTAGAATTAAACCTGGCCTCATGGTGGCGCTATATAACAAAGACAGGAGATCACCAAGACACTGTAATATTAACATATGTGATGTTTATTTTTATTATGAGGCAGTGTTTGTAGTTTGACAGACATTCTGCTTCCATCATCAGTTTCTGAGAGTTCTAAAGATCATCATGTGAACTGGTGTATGAATCCTGACCTAAGAGATTCCAGTTTACAGTTTGGACTCTTCAATCCATCACTCAGCCTCTTCACTCCTGAATCCTGCAGGTCGTTGTTACTCAGGTCCAGTTCTCTCAGCCTGGAGGACGGGGAGCTGAGAAGTGAGGACAAAGCTTCACAGCTTCTCTCTGAGAGATTACACACACTCAGTCTAAGGAGGAGGAGAGAGGAAACAATAAAACATTAATATGCTGTTTGATTGATACAAAAAAAACCCCAAACAAACTATAAATTAAATGGACTCGTTTAAAAAGTGTGTCTTTACACTTTTAATATTTCTACATATTTCTACATGCAGTGTGACCGGAATAAAATATTTATTCTGAAATAAAACTCTTTTTAAATTGGAACTAGAGGATGTGCTCTATCACATGGTTACTGGATCAGTTCTGCACCTTTGGAAGGAGAATAGAAGATATTCCCTTGTTATATATATATATATATATAAATTTTAATCATCTTAAGGTGGAGCTGTATTTGAAGACTATTTTGTTACATAATAAATTTAATGTAATCAATACCAATAAACTGGCACACTACCTAGAAGATGCAGGTGAAATGGGGAAATACAGTCTCCGGTTCGTTTGGAGTCTCTAATGGAGTGCGCCAAGGCGGCTGCTGTCTCCAGCTCTGTTTAATCTGTATATGGATGAGCTATCTCATAATCTGAACTACTGCAAAACCAGCTGTGTAATTGGCAATATTCTAATAAATCATTTCATTTATGCAGATGATCTGTCAGTATCTCCCCCAGTAGTGCAGGATTTCAACAGTTACTGAATATCTGCTCTGACTATGGACTTGAACATGATATCATTTACAATGCCAAAAAGAGTGTAGTCCTTATATGCCGGACCAAAGCAGATAAGGACCTTTGTTTCCCTGATTTCTATTTGTCCAAGCAAACCGTCAGTGTTTGCAATAAAACAAAGTATCTGGGTCACTTCATCTTAGACCACCTCGGTGATGATGATGACATTCATCGGCAGTGTTGTATTCTATACGCCCAGGCTAACATGTTAATCAGAAAATTCCACATGTGTACAGACAGAGTTAAAATAAATCTGTTTAAAACATACTGCACACCACTGTTTACAGCATCCCTCCTACTCCCCGCCCGGCCGCTCCACTGTGGTGTAAATACAAAAAGGCTACATTACAAAAGCTTAAAGTAGCATATAATGATGCATCCAGAATGCTGTTAAAAAAGTCCAGGTACAGCGATGCAAATATTCTGTTCTGCCAGGCTGGGGTCAGTAGCTTTCACGGTCTGTTGAGAATTTTGATGTACAAGTTCATATGTCATATAATTGATTCTGCTAAGGCAATAGTGAGAGTCCTAGTGAATCCTAATGTCAGTGCAATCAGGTATTAGTCCCTTATATGGAAACATTGGTAAAGATGTTTATTATAACTAGCTTGTATCTTTTTATTTTTTCTCGTCTGTGTGTAAATGGATAAAGATGTTGATGATGAATATAAATCTATATTCCTTTTTTCTTTCAAGAAATTAAAAAAAAAGAGAGCTGGCTGAGCAAGATTTGCACTGGCTTCTTACAGTGCAAGGACCAAGACTCTACCACTGAGCCAACGCTTCCCCTAATGATTCTCACCAGAGTATTCTAAATAGTAAATAAATACATAGAAAATAAATGTATAGATATACATAAAAAATTATTTGTTATCTTTTATGATTTTTCTCTGAAAAAGCGCTGTTGAAAGTGTTGCATCTTATTTTCCATTTTAAAACGTTTAGTTCCAGACAATCAGTCTTTCAGAGGATTTACCCAGAATGCAACAGAAACTTTTTCCTCTTTAATATGTAGCAGAAAATGTGAGATTCAATTAGAATCCACTTTACTCTTCTGGACAAGACCGCACATCGAGGCACGGCCTTATCAGAATCAGAATGCTTTTATTGCCATGTCAATGAAGAATATCAGAGACTAGGAACTTGCTTTGATACAGGTGTGAAAAAACTATAAAATAAAAATAATAAAAAAATAAAATAAATAAAAATATTTTAACAAAACTAAGAGTGCTCAGAAAGAAAAGGAAAAGTAGTGCAATGTCAAAGAAAATAATAGAAAATAATAATGATAGTAAAGTGACAAGAGGGAAGTGACTAAGAGATGTGGGGATCCAGGTTATAAAGTGACTAAGAGATGTGGGGATCCAGGTTATAAAGTGATTAAGAGATGTGGGGATCCAGGTTATAAAGTGATTAAGAGATGAGGGGATCCAGGTTAAGAGATGTGGGGATCCAGGTTATAAAGTGATTAAGAGATGTGGGGATCCAGGTTATACAGTGATTAAGAGATGAGGGGATCCAGGTTATAAAGTGACTAAGAGATGTGGGGATCCAGGTTATAAAGTGATTAAGAGATGTGGGGATCCAGGTTATAAAGTGATTAAGAGATGTGGGGATCCAGGTTATAAAGTGACTAAGAGATGTGGGGATCCAGGTTATAAAGTGACTAAGAGATGTGGGGATCCAGGTTATAAAGTGACTAAGAGATGTGGGGATCCAGGTTATAAAGTGACTAAGAGATGTGGGGATCCAGGTTATAAAGTGACTAAGAGATGTGGGGATCCAGGTTATAAAGTGACTAAGAGATGTGGGGATCCAGGTTATAAAGTGACTAAGAGATGTGGGGATCCAGGTTATAAATCATTCATTAGTCTAACGGCAGAAGGGAAGAAGCTGTTTTTGTGGCGGGACATTCTGGTCCGAATGGATCGGAGCCTCCTGCCCGAGGGGAGTCACTCAAAAAGTCCATGGCAGCCGATCACCTTCTCTGCGGAGCGCATAATGCGCTGCAGTCTGTGTTTGTCCCTGGCTGTGGCTCCAGCGTAACACACGGTGATGGAGGAGGTGAGGATGGACTCTGATGATGGCTGTGTAAAACTGCACCAACATCTGGGCGGGCAGCTTGGCTTTCTTCAGCTGCCGCAGAAAGTACATCCTCTGCTGGGCCTTATTGATCAGGGAGCTGATGGACGGCTCCCACTTTAGGTCCTGTGTGATGGTAGTGCCGAGGAAGCGGAAAGAGTCTACAGTGGTGATGGGGGAGTCTGTCAGTGCAAGGGGGGTAATGGGAGCTGTGACTTTCCTAAAGTCCACGATCATCTCCACTGTCTTCTGAGCGTTGAGCTCCAGGTTGTTGTTGCTGCACCAGGACACCAGCCGGTCTACCTCCATCCTGTAGGCCGACTCATCACCATCAGAGATGAGCCCAATGAGTGTTGTGTCATCCGCAAACTTGATCAGTTTGACAGAGTCATGGCTGGAGGTGCAGCAGTTGGTGTACAGGGAGAAGAGCAGGGGTGAGAGGACACAGCCCTGTGGAGATCCTGTGCTGATAGTCCGAGAGGAGGAGACATTCTTCCCCAGCCACATGCACTGCCTCCGGTCTGTTAGGAAGTCAGTAATCCACCTGCAGGTGGAGTCAGGCACGTTGAGCTGAGAGAGCTTGTCCTGAAGCAGGGTAGGGAGGATGGTGTTGAATGCAGAGCTGAAGTCCACAAACAGGATCCTAGCATAGGTTCCCGGGGAGTCTAGGTGCTGCAGGGTGAAGTGGAGGGACAGGTTGATGGCATCGCCTACAGACCTGTTGGCTCTGTAGGCAAACTGCAGAGGGTCCAGAGAGGGAGAGGTGAAGTGCTTGAGATGAGGGAGGACCAGGCGTTAGAATGACTTCATGACTACAGATGTAAGCACCACAGGCCTGTAGTCATTAAGTCCAGTGATACGGGGCTTCTTGGGGACAGGAACGATGGTGGACAGCTTGAAGCAGGCTGGAACGTGACATGTCTTCAACGAGGTGTTAAAAATGTCTGTGAAAACTGGAGACAGTTCCTCAGCACAGTGTTTCAGGGTGGCAGGGGAGACACTATCTGGGCCCGAAGCTTTCCGAGTGTTTTGCTTGCGGAAGAGCTTGAGCACATCCTGTTTTGTCACCAAGAAAGCAGTGGAGGGGCAGGGCTGGTCAGTTGGAGTGATCTCTGTTGTTAATTGGGTGGGGGATGAGAGTGGCTTCAAAGTGACTGATCATCCTCCTACAAAAAATGGCTTGAATAATCTGTGCTTCACGTTCAGAGGATCGTCATCAGAAGCACAAGTACCTTGCTCAGTAACCTTTCTGAGCACCAACACACTTACCTGGATAATAACCTGTAGCGGAGCAGGTTTGTTCAGTAAGGAAGTTGCTATGGTTACATACATAACCCAGAAGTTACTTCCGTTTTTGGGCCCGAAAGTTGAGGTCATCAACTAACTTACCCTTAAACTTACCCAGATATACCACATAACCTGCTTTATGGAATACACCCTGGTGTCTCCCTGGAGCTTTTTCAAAATGTTTGAAAATGAAGCATTAAAGAAATATATTTTTTGGTTTTATATGTTTTTTGTTGGAAGAAAAACACGACACAAATATTGTCAACGTTTTTCAATCATGTTAAAATATGTAGAATAAATATTTAGTTTCAAAATTTTTGTCAAGAAGATTTGCGTTGTATCTTAAGACACATGTTTCTATCAGCAGGGTGGAATACCGGGCAGGGGTCAGCTGTGGGATCGACCATTTTTCTCTTTTTCCCCAAAAAGAAAAAACAAAAAATTTATAAGACATTCCCTTTTCTAAAAGAAAAAAAATCTATATAATAATAATAAAAAAACATAGGAGAAGGCGGCACGGTGGCGCAGTGGTAGCACAGTGGCCTCACAGTAACAAAGTCGTGGGTTCAAGTCCCGGGTAGGGACGAGGCTTGAAACACTGTCCTTTCTGTGTGGAGTTTGCAAGTTCTCCCTGTGTTTGCATGGGTTTCCTCCAAAGAAAAGCATGCTAGGTTGATTGGCCGGTGCCAAATTGCCCTTTGGAATGAATGTCTGTGGCTGGTTGTATGTGTGTGGCCCCGCGACAGATAGGCGACCTGTTTTGAGTGTACTCTGCCCTTCGCCTTAAATCAGCCGGGGTGGGCTCCTGCAACCCTGAAAGGGACGGACGGATAAGAAGTTGACTGACTGACTAACATAGGAGAGCAGAGGATTCAATATTTCTAGGACCGAATAATTTCCATTCACTACCAATGTGCAGGAATTGTCTGAAAATTTACTCTGTGGTTGTGAGATGAAAAAAAAATAGTTACGTTAAAAGACATTCCCACAGAAGGCATGTTACATTGGAAGCCATGTTAGAAGAAAAGTGTGATTATATTAATCTGGAGAAATTACAGAAGCAGATTGCATTTCAAACTGAACTACTGCTGCTAGTTTTGTTGCAACTTGGGAGATAGAAGTTGTGTGTAGAAATCTCTCCATACCTGAGCTCCTCCAGTCTCCAGTGTGGATCCTTCAGTCCAGCTGTTAGCAGCTTCACTCCTGAATCTCCTGGATGGTTGCAGCTCAGGTCCAGCTCTCTCAGATGGGAGGGGTTGGAGGTCAGAGCTGAGGCCAGAGAAGCACAGCCTTCCTCTGTGATCAGACATCCTGACAGCCTGAAGGAAACAAGACATTTACCAGAAACACTGAGAGAACTGCTGTGGAACTACAGCTAGAATTAAACCTGGCCTCATGGTGGCGCTATATAACAAAGACAGGAGATCACCAAGACACTGTAATATTAACATATGTGATGTTTATTTTTATTATGAGGCAGTGTTTGTAGTTTGGCAGACATTCTGCTTCCATCATCAGTTTCTGAGAGTTCTAAAGATCATCATGTGAACTGGTGTATGAATCCTGACCTGAGAGATTCCAGTTTACAGTTTGGACTCTTCAATCCATCACTCAGCCTCTTCACTCCTGAACCCTGCAGGTCGTTGGTACTCAGGTCCAGTTCTCTCAGCCTGGAGTGCGGGGAGCTGAGAAGGTGAGGACAAAGCTTCACAACTTCTCTCTGAGAGATTACAGCCTCTCAGTCTGAGGAGGAGGAGAGAGGAAAAAAAAAATTAATATGATGTTTGATTGATGCAAAAAATAAAAACAAACTATAAATTAAATGGACTCGTTTAAAAAGTGTGTCTTTACACTTTTAATATTTCTACATATTTCTACATGCAGTGTGACAGGAAGGCTAAAGGCCGTCCCAGCAGTTACCAGGAGAGAAACAGAGCACCAAAGACAGATCACCATTTTATTGGCTGAGAATAAAATATTTACTCTGAAATAAAACTATTTTAAAACTAGAACTAGAGGATGTGCTCTATCACAGGGATACTAGATAAGTTCTGCACCTTTAGAAGGAGAATAGAATATATTCCCATGTTTACTCTACAAATCTTTGTATTGTTGAACTGTGTGAAGACCAACCACATCCCTCATAGCGTGATATAGTAGCTACAAAAATAGTTCAGAAATGTGTACACTTCTATCAAATTATAAGAAGGCTGTGGGATTTTTTCAGGTTAACTCAACAAGTTACTTTTAGTTTACTTTTAGACGAGATGAAGACATGATACACATGATGTACAAATACCTGATGATACCTGAAATCATGAAGAAAATAAACCGACTTCAAAAATGAATCAATGACTAAATGAGACCTGATGATGGATGATTTCTCCTTTTTTCATCTGTCTGCTTTTAGACACTAAAAGAAGGGATTTAGTCAGTTTAATCTTGTTCTTACAGAGCTTTGTTGGAGACTTTGACCACTGGCAGCAGCCTCAGAAGAACCTCCTCTGAAGGAAAAAAATTATGCAGGTCAAACACATCCAGATCTTTTTCTGATGACACTGAGATGAAGGCCAAAGTTGACCACTGAGCAGGAGACAGTTTAGCTGGGGAGAGACTTCTTGATCTCAGAGACTGTTCGATCTCCTCCACCAGAGAACGATCATTCAGTTCATTCAGACAGTGGAACAGGTTGATGCTTCTCTCTGCAGACAGATTCTCACTGATCTTCTTCTTGATGAACTGAACTGTTTCCTGATTAGTCTGTGAGCTACTCCCTGTCTCCGTCAGCAAGCCTCGTAGGAGGTTCTGATTGGTCTGCAGTGAAAGACCCAGGAGGAAGCGGAGCAACATGTCCAGGTTTCCGTTTGGACTCTGTAAGGCCTTCATCACAGCACTCTGGTTGAGACGGTCATCTTTTAGTTTCTTAAATAATGAGGACCTCCTGGATGTTTTTTTCTCCTTCATCAGGTTGACTCCAGATTTGATGAATGTCAGACGAACATGAAGAGCAGCCAGAAACTCCTGAAGAGTCAGATGGATGAAGCTGAACATCTTCACCTGGTACAGTCCTTTCTCCTCTCTAAAGATCTGTGTGAACAGTCCTGAGTACACTGAAGCTGCTCGGATGTCGATGCCACACTCTGTCAGGTCTGATTCATAGAAGATCAGGTTTCCTTTCTGCAGCTGATCAAAAGCCAGTTTTCCCAGAGACTCAATCATCTCCCTGCTCTCTGGACTCCAGTGTGGATCTGTCTCAGCTCCTCCATCATACTTGACCTTCTTGACTTTGGTCTGAAGCACCAGGAAGTGGATGTACATCTCAGTCAGGGTACTGGGCAGCTCTCCTCTCTTACTTGTTTCCAGTAGAACCTCCAGAACTGTAGCAATGATCCAGCAGAAGACTGGAATGTGGCACATGATGTGGAGGCTTCGTGATGTCTTTATGTAGGAGATGATCCTGCTGGCCTTCTTCTCATCTCTGTACCTCTTCCTGAAGTACTCCTCCTTCTGTGGGTCAGTGAACCCTCTGACCTCTGTCACCATGCCGACACAGTTAGGAGGGATCTGATTGGCTGCTGCAGGCCGTGTGGTGATCCAGAGGTGAGCAGAGGGAAGCAGGTTCCCCCTGATGAGATTTGTCAGCAGCACATCCACTGAGGTGGACTCTGTAACATCAGTCAGGGTCTCATTGTTGAGGAAGTCCAGAGGAAGTCGACACTCATCCAGACCATCAAAGATGAAGAGAACCTGGAAGTCTTGAAAGCTGCAGATTCCTGCTTCTTTGGTTTCAGTAAAGAAGTGATGAACAAGTTGCACCAAGCTGAACTTTCTCTCTTTCATCACATTCAGCTCTCTGAAAGTCAGTGGGAACATGAACTGGATGTCCTGGTTGGCTCTGTCTTCAGCCCAGTCCAGAGTGACCTTCTGTGTTAGGACAGTTTTCCCAATGCCGGCCACGCCCTTGGTCATCACTGTTCTGATTGGTTGATCTCTTCCAGGTGGGACTTTAAAGAGGTCTTCTTGTCTGATGCTTGTTTCTGGTCTGTGTGGTTTCCTGGATGCTGCTTCAATCTGTCTGACCTCATGTTCATCATTGACCTCTGCAGTCCCTCCCTCTGTGATGTAGAGCTCTGTGTAGATCTGCTCCAGAAGGATTGGACTTCCTGCTTTAGGAATCCCCTCAGACACACACTGAAACTTCTTCTTCAGAGAGGACTTTAGTTTACGTCCAGAGGCTGCAGCAAAATATTCTAAATAATGAGAAGAAAAAACATCAGTCAGTAAATATTTCAATCCTGTGAAGAATGAGGATGTGAACATGTGATGTTCCAGGTGCTGAGACATTAGTAAATGTTTAATTTATCAGCAGCTTCAATCTTTAGAGAAATCCTCTTACTTCTCTGCAGATGCTCAGCCAGCTCCTCCTGCTTCGCTCTCCTCAGGAAGTCCACTGTGATCTTCACTAACGCCTCTCTGCTCCTCTGCTCTTCATCCTCACCCTCCAACACCGAGCATTCTAGGTAATTTGGATTCAAAAGCTTCTGGAACTTCTTCAGCTGGTTCTTCACAAAAGTGATTATGTTGTCCTCCAGCATCTGGAAGAGAAAAGGACATGAAGGAACCAATCAGACTGAAATTATGGAGCCAAACATCAGGTGCATGTTGGACACCCTGACAATCCACTGGTCTACAAAGTGCAGCATGAATATGACTGAATAGAAGAGATGGAAAAGTAGTTGTTGGACATGTACAGACCTTAAATATGGAGTCCAGCTGTGTTTGATAATGTGGGGCAGACTGACCACAAGGAAGCTCTGAGGTCTGCTGGTCCACTCTGTGAAGGAATCAGGAACAATCAGATGTTATTCTGGCAGGAACTTTGAAGATGCTCATTGTCATCATCCTTGATCTGAAATATATAATACAGTTTACCATGTCAACTCTTATTATTTCAAAAACTACAAACGTCTCCACAAGGGTTTAGGGTCAGGTCTAAAAGTTACATCTCTAACTTTTTCTGTATGGATGAATTCCCATAAATTTCAGTTACTCAAACTGAATTTACTCAAGTTACTCTTTAAATTAATCCAGTCCTTCAGTGCAGTGAAGTTAGGATCAGCACGGGAAAGATGTCCCTGGTATGCCCCAGATAAACAGACATGCAGCCAACGTATCATGTGTTTATCTCACGTTGGAGCTTTGACCTGAATATTTTGACCTTGTTGACATTATAAATTTTTTTTTTTTTTTTGGATGTAGTCAGTTGTATTTCCAGAAGAAAAAACTAAATAAAACACTTTTTAACCTCTTTTAATTTTGAAGTTGTACTTTCTAAGAGACCAGACATTTCAGATCAAAAGCACGTTTCCAACAAAAGACAAAAATTAACAAAAACATTTTTTTTTCCAAAACCTTAACGCTAACTAAAATGTGAAAGCAAACAACACCATGAAAAAGAAAAACAACTCTAAGTACCAGACTGGTTCCTGGTTCCTAGATTCTTTAGAAAACATTTTATTGTTGTGTATAATTTTAAACATTTATTCAATATTTAATAACATAGAAACACAACTTTAAAAAGAACAGAAAGAACTACAGTATTTAAACTTTTATCACCTCAGTGAATCTGATTTAAAATCCGTTAACCAGTCCCTTGACAGGTCACTCCTCATGGACACACAGCTGAGTTCAGGTCCTGGTCTAGATCCAGGCCGAGGCTGGTTCCTGTGAATCCAGATGTTTAGATTCTTTAGAAAACATTTTATTTAAGTTGGTTAAAACATTCAATATTTAATTACGTAGTTGCACTGTAGTGCAGCCCTGGTGGCTCCCTAAGACCTTTTTTAAAAAAAGTTTGAAAATGAAACTTAAGAGAAATATATTTTTGTTTTTATATATATTTTGTATGAAGAAAAACACGACACAAATATTATCAACGTTTTCCAATCTAGTTAAAATGTGTAGAATAAATATTTAGTTTCAGAATTTTTGTCAAGAGGTTAAAAACTTAAAATTTTGAATTAGTTTGCTACAAATTTAGACAAATGGCACTGTAGACTAATATTAATATCTAAATTCTGAATTTTATTCACAATAGAATGCATTATGCAGAGCTTTGATATGATATTAAATGATAGCACTAGGTATACAACAGTATATACAGAAAAGGAAGAAAAAAAAACGGAACACTGACAGTGTATATCACCAGTATGGCAGTTTACCTTCACCAAAAACAATACTGGTGATAGACCATGCAGACTGCCACAAGCAGCTACTAGCTGGTAGTGCTACTATTAGTCACTAGTAGCACTTGTAGCGCTAGTAGTGCTACGAGGGTCACTAGTCACCAGTGTTACTAGTGGGGTGCTACTATTGGCTACTAGAGACTACTAGTGCTACTAGCGGCTACCAGCGACAGCTAGAAGCTTACACTGGCTACTAGCTACTAATGCTAGTAGCTACTAGCAGCTACTAGCTAATAGTGCAACTAGTAGCTGCTAGTGCTCTTAGTAGCTACTAGCGGCTTTTAGCTAGTAGAGCTACTAAGGGCTACTACCTACTAGTGCTACTGGCAGCTACTACATAATAGTGCTACTAGCGGCTACTAACTACAGGCAGCTACTAGCGCCACTAACGGCTACCTGCTACTACTAGCGGCTACTAGCACTACCAGGGGCTACTAGTTTTACTAACGGCTACTACCTTCTAGCGGTACTAGCAGCTAGACTAGCGCACTTGCACCTTCAGATGCACAGCTGCGGGAGATGCAATGTGCTCAGCCTCATTATACATGTAATCATGTTCAGGAATGTACCAGAGTGTACATCACGAGGGAGTTATATCAGCCTTGGCGGGTTAGCATGAAATAGGTCCTAATTGCGGGTGACTTAGCATGTCTGAAACTGTACTGCTGCTGCTAGTTTTGTTGCAACTTGGGAGATAATAACACGAGACAAAATCATTCACAGATGTTGACTTAATGAAGAAGTCATTTATCAACAAATCAGAACATCAATTTGGAGACTTTAAAAACAAAATCGAGATAATACAGAAAATCAAAGACATGCCTCTCTGCTCTGAGAGAGGGAAGGACAGGGTCATTAAAATGAAGGCAAACTTAAAACTGTATTAAATTGATTTTATGTACTTTGCTTTTTCAAAAGGCTGCCGTTATTTTCTCATTTTATAATGCAGGCTCTGTTTTATTGCACTCTGTTTGGTGTCTGGATAAGGAGCACGTTATGCACGTTCCATTCTAATGTTTTTTGTATTCTCAAAATAAAACAAAAACACAAGTCTTTGTTTTGTTTCGTCTTTTAAACCTCTTATCCTTGATAAGCTTACGGGGGTGCCGGTGCCTATCTCAGCTAATTTAAGGCGAGATACAGGGTACAACCCCAAACCTTCATTGTAAAACTTAAAGAAGGCTTTTACTGTTTTGTAGCTCCAGACATTTTAGTATTTTTTGGTCCAAAATGGCTCAACATTTATGTTGCTGGTTCTTGACGAAGACTAACAACTTTAAAAAGAAAGAACAAAAACTACAGATATTAAACTTTCATTACCTCTGTGGATCTGAATTAAATTGAATTTCAAGGTCCTTTGAACAGTCACTCTTCATGGACACACAGCTGGGTCCGGATCCTGGTCCCGGTCCAGACTGGTTCCTGTGAATCCAAATGTTTAAATTATTTAGAAAACATTTTATAATTGGTTATAATATACAAGATTTATTCAATATTTAATGACATAAAAAAAAAAAAACAACTTTAAAAAGAAAGAACAAAACTTCAGCATTTAAACTTTTATCACCTCTGTGGATCTGATTTATATTCAATAGGGAGATCCTTTGACCGGTCACTCCTCATGGACACACAGCTGGGTCCAGATCCTGGTCCAGGCTGGTTCCTGTGAATCCAGATGTTTGTTGATGTGAGCAGTGATCTCTGACATGGAGAAGAGTCATGAACAGTTAGAGATGATCATCTGACCTCTGAGTGAGTTTAGAGAGGGGGACTCCTTCCTCTTCGTCCTGATCCATGATGCTGAATCCACATAAGCTCACACACACTTTCTAGCTGCAGAGGAAACACGCATCATTCATCTAAAGATCATCTGAAGTCATCCTTTCCATCACCTGCTGCTTTGGAACCATTTAAAGGTCTTGCTCTGACACTTTATGGTCTAACTAGTTGAAGAGGTGAGCCTCCTGGTTTTAAGCTACAAAAACCAAAAGTGTTTCTGGTCTTCCACATTTACCAACCTCAACCAATTAATCCTCAATCAGTTCAGTTTTTCTACACTGAAAATAACTTGGTGTGTATTTTAGAGTGTGTGACTGCAGGAAATGAAAAGAAGCTGCAGTTTGTTTGGGAAGAAGATAAATTCCTTCAGACTGGTTCGACTGGTTTTGTGATGAAGTGATGACGAGTCGGGAGGAGTCTGATGGTGAGAAATGTCTTAGTTATTTGACTTTTATTTAACCAGGTAGGTCGATGGAGAACAATTTTTCATTTACAACAGCCTGGTTGTTCCCAACCAGAAGACGTATTGATCTTTCAGAGCGATCAGAAAATAAATGAGAGCAGCAGGTACCTGATGGAAAACATTTACACACACTTTTCACATCATTTAACACTAAAAGGTCAAATAAATATAATTTCTTCAGAAATTAGGAGGCTTTCTGAGTGTAAATAAAATATATTAAATATGTATATATGTAAATTAAATTAAATATAAATTAATTAAAAAATAAATAAATAATTAGACTGGGACAGAACTGTATTACTTAGAGCAGCTGAACAGAATCTGAACATCAGGAGAAGTTTCAGGAACTATTTTAATCTTTTCTATTTAAATTCAATGAAGGACTCACATCAACATTATTGATCAAGTTAGAACTTTTTCAAACATTTAAAGGGAAACGTTTCAGAAAGAAAGAGAAAAGTTCAGACTTACAGTTTGTTGAGAGAAGACTCTCCAGTCCACAGACTGACACACAGGTGAGCTGTTTCCTGGAATGAAACACATTTCTACCTGTGATGAAGGGAGGACAGGCAGGAGGAGCTGCAGAGGATTCATGTTCCAACAATCAGAATCAGAATATACTTTATTGATCCCACCCAGGGGAAATTCGTGTGTCACAGCAACAACTTCCTATCTGCTAAGTGAGTCGTTGTAGAGCCCGATCACGTACAGGAAGAAAGACCTCTGGTATCGAGATGTTCTCGAGCGGAGCTGTCTGAGCCTCTTGGAGAAGGAGCTCCGCTGTTCGTCCAGGAGTGGGTAGAGAGGATGGTCATGGTTTTCCATGATGGATAAAAGTTTGTTCAGTGACCTCCTCTCTACCACTGCCTCAAGTGAGTCCTGTTTGCTGCCAATGACAGAGCCAGCCAGTCTGATTAGTTTATTCAGTCTGTTGGCGTCACTGGCTGCGATGCTGCTCCCCCAGCAGATGACAGAGAAGCAGGAGAAGCAGAACTGATCAAGCAGGAAAAAAAAGACAATGTGTTTTATGAAGCTGTTTTATATCCAGATCCCCAGAGAAGTCTGACCTCTCTGGGAGAGCTTTGTAGTCAGTTTGATCAGGCTTTCAAATCTGTTTTTATCAGCAGAAGCTCTGGCATTGAACATGAACTCTTCCAGCTTTTTTTCTTGAAACACTTTCATCTCTTTTCGTTCTGTTGTTGTCCTCTTAGCTGGGGCAGGGTCACGGGGTCAACAGCCTCAGACGGGAAGCCAAGGCTTCTCTCACCCATGCTGAATCCTCAAAGATCCTGAGTCATTGCCTAGCCAGCTGTGAGACATAGTCTCTCCAGCGGGTTGGGGTTCCACCTCTTGGTCTCCTCCCGTTGTGATGTGCCCAAAACACCTCTCTAGCGAGGCGCTCGAGAGGCATCCTGACCACATGCCTGAACCACCCCATCTGGCCTTTATCTCTTCACTCTGATAAAATCTGGTAGCAGAGATGAAGATGCTGAGGATCTCTCTGGGAGTGACCAGGATGGACAGGATCAGAGGAACAGCACAAGTTGGAGGTTTTGGAGATAAGCCACTGAGCTGGAGATGACAGCTCAGTGGTTAGAGTGTTCGTGCGCGAACCGGATGTTTCAAGTTTGCATCCCACAGAGAGCATGTCTAGGGTCCTTGGAGAAGACACCCAATCCTTGTTTCTCCCACCATTGGCGCTGTCGAAGGGCAGCCTGCTGTGCTGTAAGGAGTGCAGCACATAAATTTCCCTGGTTAGGGATGAATAGAGTAATTCTTTCCTTTCCTTTAAATGTGAAAGTGTGTTAGTGTTGCGGAGGTCAGGAGGGAGTGAGTTCCAGAGTTGAGGGGCAGAGCGGCTGAAAGCTCTGCTCCCCATAGTGACAAGCCGGGCGGAGGGGACAGAAAACTGAATAGAGGAGGAGGAGCGGAGAGAGCGAGCAGGTGTGGCAACATGAAGAAGGTCAGAGAGATACGTATAGAGGTGCAAGGCTGTGTAATGATTTGAATGCATAGAGCTAGATTTTGTGTTGTATGCGGTATGGAATTTATTTATTATGTATTTATTTTCATAGCTGTTTAGATGTTGTACTCCTCAGTGAAACATCTAAACGCTAACCATCCAAATGATTGGGCAATGGGCAGAGTGGCCCAGAAAATCACAGAGGTTGTGTCAGGAAGGGCATCCGACGTAAAACTATGCCAAATTAAAATATGCAAGACAGTTCAAGAAATACCATACCGGATCGGTCGTGGCCCGGGTTAACAACGACCGCCATCGGTGCTGTTGACCAACAGGGTGCTGGTGGAAATTGGACTACTGATGGTCAAAGAAGAAGAGGTGGAAGACGCGTACATAGGAAGAGAGAGAAGAGAAACATGAAGAGTCTAGGACTTAGGGTAGGAACTTTGAATGTTGGGACTATGACGGGTAAAGGTAGAGAGTTAGTTGACATGATGCAGAGAAGAAAAGTAGATATCCTGTGTGTCCAGGAGACTAGATGGAAAGGCAGCAAGGCTAGAAGTCTGGGAGCGGGGTTCAAGTTGTTCTATCACGGTGTAGATAGGAAGAGGAATAGCATAGGAGTTATAGTGAAGGAAGAATTAGTTGGGAATGTTCTGGAGGTAAAAAGAAGGTCAGACAGGGTGATGAGCCTCAAGCTAGAAATTGAAGGGGTAATGTTCAACGTTGTTTGTGGGTATGCGCCACAGGTAGGATGTGAGGTCGAGGAGAAAGAGAAATTTTGGTCAGACCTTGATGAGGCAATCCAGAGCATCCCTAGAAGTGAGAGAGTTGTTATTGGAGCAGACTTCAATGGCCACGTTGGTGCAGGAAACAGAGATGATGAGGAGGTGATGGGCAGGTTTGGTATCCAGAACAGGAATGCAGAAGGTCAGATGGTGATCGACTTTGCGAAAAGAATGGAATTGGCTGTAGTGAATACTTTCTTCAAGAAAAGGCTGGAACACAGGGTGACTTATAAGAGTGGAGGAAGGAGTACACAGGTTGATTACATTTTGTGTAGGCGGTGTAATCTGAAAGAGATCAGTGACTGCAAAGTTGTAGCAGGAGACAGTGTAGCCAAACAGCACAGGATGGTGGTGTGTAAGATGACCATAGCAGTGAGGAAGTCTAAGAAGATGAAGGGAGTGCAGAAGACTAAATGGTGGAAACTGAAAAAGGAAGAGTGCTGCTTGAACTTTATAACGGAGTTGAGACAGGCTCTTGGTGGGCAGGAGAAGCTTCCAGATGACTGGACAGCTACAGCTAATGTGATCAGGGAGACAGGCAAGAGAGTACTTGGTGTGTCATCTGGAAGGAAGATAGATAAAGAGACTTGGTGGTGGAATGAGGAGGTGCAGGATTGTATCAAAAGAAAGAGGCTGGCTAAGAAGAAGTGGGACACTGAGAGGACTGAGGAGAGTAGGCAAGAGTACAGGAAGATACAGCATAAGGTTAAAGTAGAGGTGGCAAAGGCAAAACAAGCAGCCTTCGACGACTTGTATGCTAAGCTGAACAGCAAGGAGGGAGAGATGGACCTATACAGGTTGGCAAGACAGAGAGACAAAGATGGGAAGGATGTGCAGCAAGTTAGGGTGATTAAAGACAGGAATGGATGTCTCTTGACAGATACCAGTAATGTGATGGGAAGATGAAAAGAGTACTTTGAAGAGTTGATGAATGAAGAAAATGAAAGAGAACAAAGAGTAGAAGACGTTACCAAAGTGGACCGGAAAGTGGCTAGGATCAGTAAGGTAGAAATAAAGAGGGCACTGAAGAGGATGAAGAGTGGAAAGGCTCTCGGCCCTGACGGAATCCCTATAGAAGTATGGAAGTGCTTAGGTGAGGTGGCAGTACAGTTTCTGACTGGGCTGTTTAACGGGATATTAGAAAGTGAGAAGATGCCTGATGAATGGAGAAGAAGTGTGCTAGTTCCTGTTTTTAAGAACAAGGGAGATGTACAGAGTTGTGGTAACTACAGAGGAATTAAACTGATCAGTCATACGATGAAGTTATGGGAAAAAGTTGTCGAAGCTAGGCTAAGGTCTGAAGTAAGAATTTGTGAGCAGCAGTATGGTTTTATGCCTAAAAAGAGCACTACAGATGCAGTATTTGCCTTGAGGATGCTGATAGAGAAGTACAGGGAAGGTCAGAGGGAGCTGCACTGTGTCTTTGTAGATCTTGAGAAAGCGTATGACAGGGTACCTAGAGAAGAACTATGGTATTGTATGAGGAAGTCTGGTGTGACAGAGAAGTATGTTAGAGCGGTGCAGGACATGTATGAGGGCTGTAAGACAGTGGTGAGGTGTGCTGTAGGTGAGACAGAGGAGTTCAGTGTGGGGGTGGGACTGCACCAAGGATCTGCTCTGAGTCCTTTGCTGTTTGCTATGGTGATGGACAGGCTGACAGACGAGGTCAGACAGGAATCTCCATGGACAATGATGTTTGCAGATGACATTGTGATCTGTAGTGAGAGGAGGGAAGAGGTGGAGGAAAAGCTGGAGAGGTGGAGGTTTGCACTAGAAAGAAGAGGAATGAAGATTAGTCAGAGTAAAACAGAGTATATGTGTGTGAATGAGAGGGATCCAAATGGAAAAGTGAGGTTACAGGGAGAAGAGATAAAGAAGGTGGAAGATTTTAAGTATCTAGGATCAACAGTCCAGAGCAATGGAGAGTGTGGAAAAGAGGTGAAGAAGCGTGTTCAAGCAGGCTGGAACGGGTGGAGAAAAGTATCAGGTGTGATGTGTGACAGAAGAGTTTCAGCTAAAATGAAAGGAAAAGTGTACAAATCCGTGGTGAGAGCCGCCATGCTGTTTGGTCTAGAGACAGTGCCACTGAGGAAAAGACAGGAAGCAGAGATGGAGGTAGCAGAGATGAAGATGCTGAGGATCTCTCTGGGAGTGACCAGGATGGACAGGATCAGAAATGAGTATATCAGAGGAACAGCACATGTTAGAGGTTTTGGAGATAAAGTCCGGGAGGCCAGACTGAGATGGTTTGGACATGTACAGAGGAGAGAGACCGAGTACATCGGCAGAAGGATGCTGGATTTGGAACCACCAGGAAAGAGGGCTAGAGGAAGACCAAAGAGGAGGTTCATGGATACAGTGAAGGAAGACATGAAGATAGTTGGCGTGACCGAAGAGGATGCAGCAGATAGGGTTAGATGGAAGAAACTGACTTGCTGTGGCGACCCCTGAAGGGAAATGCCGAAAGGAGAAGAAGAATGCGGTATGGAATGGGGAGCCAGAGGAGCTGATGAAGGACGGGTGTGATGTGGTTAATGGAGGGAGTGTGTGTGATGATACAAGCAGCTGAATTTTGAACCAGTTGAAGTTTATGAAGAGTGATACCAGTGATGCTCTGGTATCACTGTTTGAAACTCATCAGTCAGTCGATGCTGTGAGCTGGCAAACACAGAAAAAACAGATTGTAGAATTTACTGTGGGGAATTTTATAACAAAAAAAAAAAACATTTTAACCTAAACTGAATGTTTCAGCAGCCAGTGGAATGTTGTTTGATTGATTCAATGAAAAAACATTTTCACGTCTTAGAGGGAAACAGATGAACATTTCTATCTCTTTCTATTTTTAATGCATCAGCAGCTTGATGTCTTCACTCTGATAAAATGTGGTCTGACTGGTCAGACTCAAATCTTTCTGAAGGATTTTGACTTGTTGTTTACTGAAGACAGTTTAAAGTACTGTGTAAATGGAAGCTACTCTGACAGCATCCAGGGAGAGGGTTAGGGTTACACTGGGAACTGTAAATGAGACGTCTAAAATGAAAATAAGACTTGTTCAACTCTTAGTTCTGATTGGTTATTGATTGAACCAAAACAATGTACAACGCTCCGTTCCGTCATCTTCCTTCTGAGAAGTAGATGTAGTTTTTTTATTCATCAGTAACATTTACAGTGAAACTACAGAGTCCAGTATGACATGCTGGTCTAACATTCTAGTCCATTCTAGTCCTGCATTCTGGAAGCTTCTATTCTTTGTGAATTTATCTGGCTTGTGGAAACAGTTTCAATAATAAACAAAACTGTTGCTGGCCTCACAGCAAGAAGGTTGAAGGTACGAGTTCAAGGTGGAGACGAGGTGGGAATCAATGTCCTTTCTGTGTGGAGTTTGCATGTTCTCTCTGTGTTTTTGTGGGTTTTCTCTGGTTTCCTTTATGCTAGGTAGAAAATGTATTTCCTTATTTACTGCCACAACACTGAAATTTGCTGAGAGGCCCTCCTGAATACATTAGAGCGACAGGTAGTCCGTAACAAAAGGGCAGGTAGCCAATACGGGCCAGTGCAGGGGTGGGCAAATTTTTTGGTTCGCGGGCCACATTGAGCTCCAACATTTGACCAACGGGCCGGACCAGGAGCAGATGGCAAAATCAGAAACAGCGTGCTTTAATTTTTTATGAAAATAAAGAAAAACATCACAACAAAGTCTCTGATTTTGAAAATGAGTCTTTAAACATTGAAAATGAAAAATAAAAAACATTTTATTTTAAAGCACTGAAAACTCTATAATCCTTCAGGATTCACAATCATTCTCCTTCAGAAGGTTTTTTTTTTGTGAAAAACCGGTAGGAGATGCAGATGTGATCCTGCTCCTTCAGTTTGTTTTTCCTGGTGCCAAAAATCACCAACGACCAGTGCAAAGATGAAACTGCAAATCAGTCTGTGCAGCGCGTTATTTTTTATCTGCGCACACTGTTTATTTCAACAACGTGCACATCACGGACACACACACATTTTCATGCGAGCAGTGATGTTAGTCTCCTTTTTTACCCAGCACATTAAAGTTTGGAGTTTATTTTTTTGTGGGGATTCTCAGAATGGACGTGAGGTGTAGGTCTGATAAGTTGGATCTTTGGCTGGCTTTGTTGATGTTCATAACGCTGAAGGTCTGTTCACACACTGCGGTCGAGCCGTGTATGTGTCACCCCTTTGGTGACCGGACATCACACACACACACACACACACACACACACACACACACACACACACACACACACACACACATATATACAAGGCCCGGACATCAAAGGTAGAAAACTCTGGAAAGTCACTTTTGCATGAGATGGGCCCCTTAAGAGATAAAGTTTGCTGTGAAGAACTGAAGCTTTCCATGGACTTGAACTCACAGCTTGTTGATTTCAAGGCAGGTGTGTTTTCCACTGAGCTATCTGCAGAAAAAAAACATTTCAATATGTGTGTTATTTACAGTTTTACAAATATTTCTTTAATAATTTATTTTCTGAAAATAAAAAGAAACATTGTTTAGTTGATTAAGGATAAAAATTCTCATAATTCTCATAACTCATAATTCAATATACGTATATATATATATATATATATTTACAAAAAAATTGTACTATGTAGTGTACTATTTAGTAGTGTATATATGTAGTATGTAGATGTTTTACATCTGTTGATTTTTGTTACATTTTGGAAAAAAAAAAAAACAGAAAATGAAATTATTATCAAAATTACGGTAAAAACATTTTTCACAAAATTTTCAAATTTAAATTATTAAGAAAAGTCAGGTTTTTAGAAGTTTTTAGAAAATTTTCTCATAAAAAAAGATTATAAAGAACATGCAGTTTTGTCGCCCTCCTGTGGCTGAATTATGAATTAATTTAATAAAAAAATAGATTAATATTAAATTCTTCACAGAAGTCACATGAAAAACAATGTTTTTGAAACAAATCACAAAACTATTTAAACATTTGTTTTTAGATTTTAAAATATTTTATTTGATATGAAACTATTAAAGATTTTTACCTCTTGAATTGTTTATATACAAGAAAATAACCATTTTTTGAAAAAAAAAAAAAGAAAGAAAGAAAATGAAAAATCTGCTCCCTTTTTATTATTGATTGTGGATTAAAATGCTTAAACCTTCAAGATTTTCATTCATTTTAAACAGAGGTGTCAAGTAGCGAAGTAAGACTACTTCGTTACCTTACTCAAGTAGAAAATCTCGTTATCTTTACTTTAACGAAGTAATTATTTTTTTGTCTACTTTTTACTTTTACTCACTACTTTTTTATGTAATTATCTGTACTTTTACTTTGTTAATTTTATAAAAAGTAGTCGCTACTTTCTCCATTTTGTCACCGTTAAAAAGCCGCGACTGTTTGTCGGAGTTTTTTTTTTTTTTTTAATGAACCCTGAATGCATCAAACAAAGGAACAGATGAATGATTGGCTGAAAGGTCCAGTCAATCATTACTTTGGGACGAGTAGCACCGCCCACAAAGTTATAAAGAGCAGGGACATCAATTTCCGTGTTTGAGACTTGTTTTTTCTGATGCTGCAACACTGAACTTTGATTGAATTATCAGTTTTAAAAAAAAAAAAAAAACAACAGCAAAGAAATGTTTTATTATTATTATTTTCAGTCTGCGGTTATTGTAAACGTCTTTGCTGAAAATGTTGTAGATGGTATTTTTATAAAAATAACTTTGATCTGTGACGCACTATTTTATCTTTAGAAACAAAGCTGATTGAACTGATTAATCCATAAATAGTAGTGGATGAAGTATTTGTGCTTAAAAGCATCTAAAATGTTATTGATTAGTTTATAAAGACTGACTGAAGAGATTAAAACTACACATCGCTTAGATTTTATATCATGTAGATGTTTGGGTTAACATTAAAAAAACCTTATATGTATGTACACATATATATGTAGATATGTATATATATAAATTTATATATACCGTCTCCTAAGTCCCGTCCCTACTGGTTTCTTTCTGGGTTTCTTAAAATCTTATTTCCCTGGTTATTTTTTCATTTTTACAGATCTTAAAATTTTAGAAAGAGGATTTTGCCTCCTGTGTGTTTCATTCACTCCCACTGCCTTACGAGTACATGTAAAGGGTGTTATTTTGTCAATGGGCGTGGTTTTACTGGGTGTACGATATTTTTTGTAAAATACGATAATTTTACGTCATTAGTACGATAATCCAGCACCTCCCACCTGGCAACGCTGGTTCCAGGTGTCACGCAGGCTGTATGTGGCACTCCCAACCTTATCAACTTGTTAAAGACTATTCAGTATTGCCTCAAAGAACTTTGAAAACTAGCTGCCTTCAAGGCTTGAAAAAGCCTTTTGGTCATTTTTTTTTCATTTATTTATTTTTTTTTACATTGAGTGTGTTTGTGGTTTTTTTTTTACATTGAGTGTGTTTGTGTTTTTTTAACATTGAGTGTGTTTGTGTCTGCTGAAGTTGGTTAAATTAGGTGATGCAGAGTGAAGCTTGATGGCTGAAGGGACGTTACATAATGCCCTGCTTATGATAATACATTTGATTGTGTTCATTAATCAATTTCTAATAAAGATTATTAAGAAATAAATGTTTCTGATTCATAAAGTTTCACAACAAAACACTTTCATTTATTATCATATTTTCTGCTCCTTAAAGCATGTGATAATGGTTAAAAAATATGTTCATACGCTTTTGTTAACAATATTCCTTTTTTTCTGAAAATTACTTTTACTTTTTTACTTTAAGTAGTTTTAAAATAGGTTACTTTTTACTTTTACTTAAGTAGAAAACTTGAGTTGATACTTCTACTTTTACTAAAGTAGTTTTTTAACTCGGTATTTATACTTCTACTTGAGCAGAAAATGTTGGTACTTTTGACACCTCTGATTTTAAAAATGTTTAAACAGTACAATTGTAATTCATAACTCAGCACAGGAGGATGACAAATATACATATTCTTTTTAATCTGAATATTTTCACAAAATACGTCTTAAACTTTTTTATTTATTTATTCGGGAAAATTTTCTAAGATCTTCTTCATTTTTAAACTAAACCTTTGAGAGAGCAAAAATAAAACTAATAATTAGTACATTCTTTTTGGGTCCTAATTAAAAATGTACATATTTACAAAAAGTTGTAATATCTAGTCCTACCACAAGAGGACGACAAATATACATGTTTTACATCTGATGAGTTTTTTGTTACTTTTTGGGAAAAAAAACAGAAAAAAATTATCATTAAAATCATAAACATTTTTCACAAAACCTTAAAATTTAAATAATTAAAAGAGTCAAGTTTTAAAAAGATTTTAGAAAACTTTCTAAAAATAAAAAGATTATAAAGAATATGTAGTTTTGTCGCCCTCCTGTGGCTAAAATTATGAATAATGTTAATATGAACAAAAATTGTTTAATATTAAATTCTTCACGAAAGTCACATGAAATACAATGTTTTTAGAACAAATCACAAAACTTTTTAAACTTTTGTTTTTAGATTTTTAAAATATTTTATTTGATGTTTCTTGCACTTGTAACAATTATATTTTTATCTTTTGATTGTTTAACTAAAAAAAACGACAATTTTTTAGAAAAATATGTGAAAAAGAAAAAAAAAGTTGTCATTCATAACTCAGCCAGAGGAGGAAGACAAACATACATTTTCTTTTTATTTTGAATATTTTCAAAAACTAAGTCTCAAACTATAGAACTATAAATCTTCTTCTTCTTTCGGTTTTTCCCTTTAGGGGGCGCCACGGCAAGTCAGTTTCCTCCATCAAATCCTATCTGCTGTATCCTCTTTGGTCACACCAACTATCTTCATGTCTTCCTTCACTGTATCCATGAACCTCCTCTTTGGCCTTCCTCTAGTCCTCTTTCCTGGTGGTTCCAAATCCAGCATCCTTCTTCCTATGTACCTCTCTCTCTCTCCTCTGTACGTGCCCAAAACCTCTAACATGTGCTGTTCCTCTGATCCTGTCCAACCTGGTCACTCCCAGAGAGATCCTCAGCGTCTTCATCTCTGCTATCTCCATCTGTGCATCCTGTCTTTTTCTCATTGATACTGTCTCTAGACCAAACAGCAGGGGCGGTCTCATCACGGTTTTGTACACTTTTCCTTTCATTCTAGCTGAAACTCTTCTGTCGCACATCACACCTGATACTTTCCTCCACCCGTTCCATCCTGCCTGCACACGCTTCTTCACCTCTTTTCCACACTCTCCATTGCTCTGGACTGTTGATCCTAGATACTTAAAATCTTCCACCTTCTTTAGCTCTTCTCCCTGTAATCTCACATTTCCATTTGTATCCCTCTCATTCACACACATGTACTCTGTTTTACTCTGACTAATCTTCAAACCTCCACCTCTCCAGCTTTTCCTCCACCTCTTCCCTCCTCTCACCACAGATCACAATGTCATCTGCAAACATCATTGTCCATGGGGATTCCTGTCTGACCTCGTCTGTCAGCCTGTCCATCACCACAGCAAACAGCAAAGGGCTCAGAGCAGATCCTTGGTGCAGTCCCACCCCCACACTGAACTCTTCTGTCACACCTACAGCACACCTCACCACTGTCTTACAGCCCTCATATATGTCCTAAACCACTCTAACATACCTCTCTGTCACACCAGACCTCCCCATAGAATACCATAGTTCTTCTCTAGGTACCCTGTCATACGCTTTCTCTAGATCTACAAAGACACAGTGCAGCTCCCTCTGGCCTTCTCTGTACTTCTCTATCAGCATCCTCAAGGCAAATACTGCATCTGTAGTGCTCTTTTTAGTATTACTAGAACATCCCAGAACAGTAATGATGGAGTATTACCACAGTATCAATGAAGAACAGAAATGATGGATAATCACACACATACTTACACATGTACAATCAATCCATTGCTTTAACACTGATGACAAAGAATCACTTCAGTATAAAAATACTGATACAAAATGGTGATGATAGGATGACACCACACCAGAAATAAAACACTGTGACTAAATATCATCAGAAAAGTAATTTGTGCAAGTGTTTAACTGCACTGTGAATACAGTAGAACAACAAGAATAAGTTTTTTTTAAAAAAACAAAACGCTCCTGTTGTTTTGCCCTTCCCTCTTGTTCATGTTTGTCTGGTTGTGTGTGTACTTGTGTGTGGATTTGGGTGGAACCAGCTAGGAGCTAAAAACCAGTCACACCTTAAACTCACCCGGTTTCACACACTCCTCACCAGATTGTCTGTTAACCATGTTTGGTAATGTGCTTGGGTCTAAAAAAGAAGAGCTTTACTACTGTTACCTGTTCACCCACCAGCCTCTGTCTCCTCAGACCTGCTACCCAGTTTCTGGCTCCAGCTCCTACTCCACAACCAGCCCGTCCTCTCCCTGCCATCAAACTAATAAATCTGTTTTTTCTTCATCTGAACTTGTCTGTTGTGTCAAGGGTATATTTTTGGCCTCAGTTTTACAACAAAGAATGAAGAAAAAGACGCTTCAGTCTGTAATAGTATTAAAGAGGCGGGGGCGATAGCTCAGTATTAGAATGATCACCCTTGGATGCTTGTAGATTTAGCATCAGTGGGATTTGTCCCAGTTCAACGGGTCAAATCCCACTGAGATTATGTCTAGGTGTCCTTTGGGAAGACAACTAACCCCCTGTTTCTCCCACCATTGGTGGCGTCCTGGTAACCTGCTGTGATGTAACGCAGCAGAGAAATTTTTCCATTGAGAAATAATAAAGTGAGTAAAAGTTTAAAATATTAATAAATGAATGTCATAAAGGAACAGTTAAGGTATCACTAAAGTTTTGCACAGAATTAATACAGTGTTATAGTTGGAGCTCTGGTTTGGGAAAGAAGCTACCATGTGAGGAGTTTGCATGTTCTCCACAGTACATGGACCCTAAAGCCTGGTCAAAGTGACAATCTAGATCTCCCAGAGAAGTCAGACTCCTCTGGGGATCTGGATATAAAACAGTTTCATAAAACACATTGTCTTTTTTTTCCTGCTTGATCAGTTTGTCGAAACATGAATCCCCTGCAGCTCCTCCTACCTGTCCTCCCTTCATCACAGGTAGAAACATGTTTTCATTCCAGGAAACAGCTCACCTGTGTGTCAGTCTGTGGACTGGAGAGTCTTCTCTCAACAAACTGTAAGTCTGAACTTTTCTCTTTCTTTCTGAAACGTTTCTCTTTAAATGTTTGAAAAAGTTCTAACTTGATCAATAATGTTGATGTGAGTCCTTCATTGAAGTTAAATAGAAAAGATTAAAATAGTTCCTGAAACTTCTCCTGATGTTCAGATTCTGTTCAGCTGCTCTAAATAACAAAGTTCTGTCCCAGTCTAATTTACACTGGATTATCCTGATTTCTGAAGAAATTATATTTATTTGATCATTTAGTGTTAAAATGATGTGAAAAGTGTGTGTAAATGTTTTCTATAATGTATTTGCTGCTCTCATTTCTTTTCTGATTGCACTCTGAAAGATCAACTACTTCCTCTGACTTGGGTAACAACTTAGCTCACCATCAGACTCCTCCCCACTTCATCATCACGTCATCACAGAACCAGTCGAACCAGTCTGAAGGAATTTATCTCAGGGCTTGGCTGCCTATAGCTGCCTTTTTCTTCTTCTTCATTCTGCATTTCCCTTCAGGGGTCGCTACAGCAAGTCAGCCTCTTCCATCTAACCCTATTTGCTGTGTCCTCTTTGGACACACCAACTATCTTCATGCCTATTTCTGCCTCTAATATAAATAATAAATAAAATAAATAAATTACTCTATTCATTCCTCACCGGGGAAATTTGTGTGCTGCACTCCTTACACCGTAGCAGGCTGCCCTTCGACGGCGCCAATGGTGGGAGAAGCGGGGGTTAGGTGTCTTCTCCAAGGACCCTAGACAGTGGTCTCAGCTGGAATCAAAACCGCAACCTTCCAGTCCACAGGCGAGCGCTCTAGCGCTGATTCACCGTCTCCCCGTTAGCAATCAGGGATTGCACTACTTCTTAGTAGCAGGTAAAGTAAATAAAATTATTAAGAGAATCAAAACATGCAGAATAATACTTTAAAAACCATGCAGTAAAAAAAAAAACTCCACCTGCTACATCTAGATGAATAATGTGTGTTTCCTCTGCAGCTAGAAAGTGTGTGTGAGCTGATGTGGATTCAGCATCATGGATCAGGATGAAGAGGAAGGAGTCCCCCTCTCTAAACTCACTCAGAGGTCAGATTATCATCTCTAACTGTTCATGACTCTTCTCCATGTCAGAGATCAGTACTCACACCAACAAACATCTGGATTCACAGGAACCAGCCTGGACCGGGACCAGGATCTGGACCCAGCTGTGTGTCCATGAGGAGTGACCGGTCAAAGGGTCTTCCTGATGACTTTAAATCAGATCCACAGAGGTAATAAAAGTTTAATACCTGTAGTTTTTTTCTTTTTTGTCTGTCCAGTTTCTGTATAACTGGAACCAGAGCTTGGTCCGTATAGCTGGCAGTAAAACACTTCTGTTTAACTGTGCTTTTTATTAATTGCTCTTTTTTTTTTTAATCTGTTTTAATGATTTTATTTAATTAATTTTTAAACTTTTTGATTCTATGTTTTGTGATTTTAATGCATTCTTTTTCTTTTCTTTCTTGTGAAGCACTTTGAATTACATTTTGTATGAATTGTGCTATACAAATAAACTTGCCTTGCCTATATTGATTCCATTTCCAGTGAGAGTTGGACACCACCAAGGCTGACCATTGTCACCAATTCTGTTCATCACCTTTATGGACAGAATATCTAGGCGCAGTCGAGGTGTTGGAGGGATCCAGTTTGGTGACCTCACGATCGGATCTCTGCTTTTTGCAGAGATCCGATCCTCTCTGCAAAGAGGATCGGATCTCTCCGATCCGAGAAATCCGAGAGATCTCCGATCTCCGATCATGGCTTCCAACATGTGTTGGACCATGTGTTGGCAATAAAGCCAACACATGGTCCTGTTGGCTTCATTGGACTGTGATCTCCACCTCTAAGTGGATTGATTTGCTGCTGAGTGTGAAGCGGCCGGGATGGGAATCAATGCCTCCAAATCTGAGACCATGGTCCTTGCCCGGAAAAGGGTGCGATGCTCTCTGCAGGTCAGGGGCAGAGTCCTGTCCCAAGTGGAGGAGTTTAAGTATCTCTGTGTCTTGTTCTCTTGGGGTAAGGATATAGCAGGAGATTGACAGGCCGATCGTTGCAGCATCAGTAATAACTACGATGCTGCATCGGTCCGTCGTGGTAAAGAGAGAGCTGAGCAGAAAAGCAAAACTCTCGATCTACACGTCGATATACGTTCCAACCCTCACCTATGGTTGCCAGCTGTGAGTGTTGACCGAAAAAATGAAATCGCAGATTAAAGCGGCTGAAATTAGCTTCCTGCGCAGAGTGGCTGGGCTCTCACTCAGAGATTGGGTGGGGAGTTTATCTACCTGGCAGGAGCCTAGACAAGCGGAAGACGACATAACGAACGGAATTCCCCTTTTATTTTGAAAGGTGGTAAGCCTGTACACTCGCAGTAATGTACGAGTACCAGAAGTAAAAAATGCCGTGATTTTTCTTTTATTTTAATAGCTGTTGTTGAAATCTGAGAAGGTACTCCTTATAACAAATACATATATACATATATACATAAGATAAGATAATCTAAATATTATTGTATACCTTTTATTTTATGCTTTTGAATAATAATTTTTCAAAATAATTTTTTTCTTTTCTTTATTTTTTTCTGTTATTATTTTCTTCTTTTATTATTTTCTTCTTTTATAATTTTCTTCTTGGTGAATTTAAATCAGATGCAGAGAGGTAAAAAAAAAAGTTTCATATCTGTGGTTTTGGTCTTTTTTTGTCGTTTGTCTACATCAGGAGCCAGCAACATAAAATGTTGAGTCAGTTTGGACCAAAAAACAAATATGTGACCCCCAGTTACTAAATAACTGGCTTGTCGCAATTTTGGGAAAAACAGAGTTATTCACGCAGTCTTGTATAACTCTGGACGTATTAGTGTTGATGTGTTTTGCGAATGCGCAAAAGTCACCGGCCAATAAGCGAATCTGAGTTTTCTTCTTCTTTCGGCATTTCCCTTCTGGGGGCGCCAAATCAAGTCAGTTTCTTCCATCTGAACCCTATCTGCTGCATCCTCTTTGGTCACGCCAACTATCTTCATGTCTTCCTTCACTGTATCCATGAACCTCCTCTTTGGTCTTCCTCTAGTCCTCTTTCCTGGTGTTTCCAAACCCAGCATCCTTCTTCTGATGTACTCTCTCGCTCTCCTCTGCACATGTCCAAACCATCTCAGTCTGACCTCTCTGACTTTAAAACCTCTAACATGTGCTGTTCCTCTGATCCTGTCCATCCTGGTCACTCCCACTCTCACCCGTTCCAGCCTGCTTGCACACACTTCTTCACTTCTTTTTCACCTCTTTTCCACACTCTCCTTTGCTCTGGATTGTTGATTTTTTAAGTACTTAAAATCTTCCACTTTTTTTATCACTTCTTCCCGTAACATCACGTTTACTCAAATCCGATTAAACACCAGCTAAAAATGGGGCTGAGTAGCCTTCTTTTGGTCCAAACAATTCAAATAAACTGTGAATTTTATTTCAAGGGTCAACTCCTGTGTTCTGACAGGAAATGACCCTTGACAACTGTTAATATTGTCAAAATGTGTATTTATACTGAAAGATGAAATTCCTCTTTTATTTTGAAAGGTATTAAGCCTGTATACTCGCAGTAAAACACGAGTACTGGATGTAAAAAGTACCGTGATTTTTTCATAATTTTAGTTGCTGTTGTTGAAATATGACAAGGTTACTGCTTATAAAACACGTTTTTAACATATAAATAATCAAAGTTTTATAATATACCTGTTATTTTATGCTTCTTAAAATATTGTTCTAAGTTAGCTACTTGTTTTGCCTTTGCCTGTACGTAGCCACTAGTAGCCGTTAAAAGCCGGTGTTAGCTCCCTGTAGCTGTTAGTAGCCACTAGTAGCCGTTAGTAGCCGGTGTTAGCTCCTGTAGCTGCTAGTAGCCACTAGTAGCCGTTAGTAGCCGGTGTTAGCTCCCTGTAGCCGCTAGTAGCCACTTGTAGCCGTTAGTAGCCGGTGTTAGCTCCCTGTAGCCGCTAGTAGCCACTAGTAGCCGTTAATAGCCGGTGTTAGCTCCCTGTAGCCGCTAGTAGCCACTAGTAGCCGTTAATAGCCGGTGTTAGCTCTCTGTAGCCGCTAGTAGCCACTAGTAGCCGTTAATAGCCGGTGTTAGCTCTCTGTAGCCGCTAGTAGCCACTAGTAGCCGTTAATAGCCGGTGTTAGCTCCCTGTAGGCGCTAGTAGCCGTTATTAGCCGGTGTTAGCTCCCTGTAGCCGCTAGTAGCCACTAGTAGCCGTTAATAGCCGGTGTTAGCTCCCTGTAGCCGCTAGTAGCCGTTAATAGCCGGTGTTAGCTCTCTGTAGCCGCTAGTAGCCACTAGTAGCCGTTAATAGCCGGTGTTAGCTTCCTGTAGCCGCTAGTAGCCGTTAATAGCCGGTGTTAGCTCCCTGTAGCCGCTAGTAGCCACTAGTTGCCGTTAATAGCCGGTGTTAGCTCCCTGTAGCCGCTAGTAGCCGTTAATAGCCGGTGTTAGCTCCCTGTAGCCGCTAGTAGCCACTAGTAGCCGTTAATAGCCGGTGTTAGCTCCCTGTAGCCGCTAGTAGCCGTTAATAGCCGGTGTTAGCTCCCTGTAGCCGCTAGTAGCCACTAGTAGCCGTTAATAGCCGGTGTTAGCTCCCTGTAGCCGCTAGTAGCCGTTAATAGCCGGTGTTAGCTCTCTGTAGCCGCTAGTAGCCACTAGTAGCCGTTAATAGCCGGTGTTAGCTTCCTGTAGCCGCTAGTAGCCGTTAATAGCCGGTGTTAGCTCCCTGTAGCCGCTAGTAGCCACTAGTTGCCGTTAATAGCCGGTGTTAGCTCCCTGTAGCCGCTAGTAGCCGTTAATAGCCGGTGTTAGCTCCCTGTAGCCGCTAGTAGCCACTAGTTGCCGTTAATAGCCGGTGTTAGCTACCTGTAGCCGCTAGTAGCCGTTAATAGCCGGTGTTAGCTCCCTGTAGCCGCTAGTAGCCACTAGTAGCCGTTAATAGCCGGTGTTAGCTCCCTGTAGCCGCTAGTAGCCACTAGTAGCCGTTAATAACCGGTGTTAGCTCCTAGTAGTCGCTAGTAGCTGCTAGTAGCCATTAGTAGTATTAGTAGCTAGTAGCCGCAAGTAGCCATTAGAAGCACTGGTAGCACCAGTAGCTTGTAGCCGCTAGTAGCCGGTGTTAGCGGCTAGTAGCTATTAGCCGCTAGTAGTGCTAGTAGCCGCTAGTATCGGTGAACGGACATTTCAGCCACGGATATTTCAGCCACGGATATTTGAGCCAAAAAACTGCATGCTAGGATATTTGAGCCACGGTGACTCGGACATTTCAGCCACGGACATTTGAAGAACTGCAACCTGGGCGCAACTGTTTATTTAAAAAAAGATAAAAAGCAACTGTTTATTTAAAAAAAGATAAAAAGATAAAAAAAAATTTAAATGACTAAAAGCACGATAAAAATTGTTGCACGATAAACCACGGACATTTGAAGAACTGCAACCTGGGCGCAGCTGTTTATTTAAAAAAAGATAAAAAGATAAAAAAAATTAAATGACTAAAAGCACGATAAAAATTTCTGCACGATAAAAATTTTTAAGACTAAAAGCAATTTTTCTGTTGTGCAACTGTTTATTTACGATAAAATTTTTACATAAAATATCAGAATTTTTACATAAAACATCATTTTTTTTTTTTTTAAATATCAGAATTTTTTTATATGAGCCATGGGATAAAAATGACTAAAACCAATTATTTTCTGTAGTGCAACTGTTTATTTACAATAAATTTTTTTTACATATTTTACATAATACACAATAACAATTTTACACAATATTTTACAAGTTTAGTTGTCCTCCACGAATTGTGAAACTGCAACTAGGCTATTTACAAAATATCCGTGTCCGTGGCTGAAATGTCCGTGGCTGAAATATCCTAAACTAGGGGGCGCACATGGCTCAAATATCCTAGCTTGCAGTTTTTTGGCTCAAATGTCCGTGGCTGAAATATCCGTGGCTGAAATGTCCTAGAACCCTAGTATCACTGGTGGCTAGTGAACTCTCGTAGCACTAGTAGCGCTAAAAGTGCAACTAGTACTACTAGTAGCCAGTAGTAACACCCAGTATTGTTTTTGGTGAACGTTTACTGCTATATTGGTGATAGATACCCTTTCAGTTTTCCCGGGGTTTTTTTTCTGTATACAATGTTGTGTACTGAGTGCTATAATTTAATATATCAAAGCTCTGCATAATGAATTTTATTGTTAGTGAAATTCAGGATTTTAGATATTAATATTAGTCTACAGTGCCATTTGTAGCAAACTAATATCAATCAGATTAATTTAATCATACTTTTCCTCTAACACGGCTGCCAAAGTAGCATGCCTCCTGTGGGAATATCTTTCCTTGTAACTATGTTTTTAACGGACAAATACAGTGTTATGTGAGATGAAGATAGGAGGATCTAAGTTCAGGTATACAACAGTTTATTGAATAGGTAACAAAAGGTGTCCACTTCCCTGCCATCACCACTTCCCTGTGGAAGTGGTGATGGCTTCTAGCGGTGTTGGATGGTCACAAGGATGGGCTTTTGTTTCCTGTGGGGAGAATGAAGATATAAGTCTAAGATATCAAATAAGCACAGTTTGGAGGTGGTAAGTTTACCACAAGAGTAGTTGAAGAACTGACGAAGACTGTGGGTGAGACCAGGTCTTTTATAGCAAACGTCAAGTATGCGCAGGAGGGAGTAATCAGCCTAATCCTCCCGTTAGTAACCATCCAGCACCTGTTAATATTGGATAGGGAGAAAAAAGAAAGAAGACAAGCAGGCCCTGAAAGGCCTCACACCACACAGAGTAAACTTCCAGACAATCCCTGCGTATTGGCAATGAATGCAAATGATTTGGTCCAAGAAATGTTGAATCCTCTGTTCTCCTTAGTTATTTTTATTGTTATTTTTTTCCCTTTAGAAAAGGAATGTCATATAAATCTTTTGGTTTTTCATTTTGTTTTTGGGGAAAAGAGAAAACTGGTCCATCACGCAGCTGTCACCTGCCTGGCATTCGGCCTGCTGATAGAAACAATGTGTCGCAGCAAATGACGCAAATCTTCTTGAAATTTTTTTAAACTAAATATTTATTCTACACATTTTAACAGGATTGGAAAACGTTGATAATATTTGTGTCATGTTCTTCCTACAAAAAAAACATATAAAAACAAAAATATATTTCTTTTACGTTTAAATTTCAAACATTTTTTTTAAATCTCCAGGGAGGCACCATGGCTGCACTACAGTGTAACTATGTTATTAAGTATTGAATGTTATAACCAACTTAAATAAAACGTTTTCTAAAAAATCTAAACATCTGGATTCACAGGAACCAGCCTCGGCCTGGATCTGGACCAGAACCTGAACCTAGCAGCGTGTCCATGAGGAGTGACCGGTCAAAACCCTGGTTCGAGGATTTTAATTCAGAACCAGATAGGTGATAAAAGTTTCAATACTGTAGTTTTGTTTATTCCTTTTAAAGTTGTGTTTCTATGTGAATAAATATTAAATATTGAATAAATGTTTAATATTATAACTAATAATAAAATATCTTCTAAAGAATCTAAACATCTGGATTCACAGGAAGCGGTTTAGATCTGGATCAGGACCTGAACCCAGCTGTGTGTCCATGAGGAGTGATCGGTCAAAGGACTGGTTTGTGGAGTTTAATTCAGAACCAGAGAGGTGATAAAAAGTTTCAACACTGTAATTTTGTTCATTCCTTTTAAAGTTGTGTTTCTATGTTAATACATATTGAATAAATGTTGAATATTATAACTACTAATAAAATTATTTCTAAAGAATCTAAACATCTAGATTCACAGGAACCAGTTAGAGTTAATTTTCTTTTTTATAATGTCGTTTGTTTTACATTTTAGTTGGATTTGGAACATTTTGAAAATAATTATTTTTGTGGATTTTTGTTTTTTGTTGAAAATGCACTTTGGAATTGAAAAGTCAGATCTTTTAGAAAGTAAAACTTCAAAATACTGCATAAATTAATAATTATTACCTTGACCTTAGTTATGGTTGTTTGAGGTTAATACAGTTTTTTTTTTATTTTCATTTGAACTTTCCCTCAAATTTATATGTAAAGTTGGATGTCTGTTCAAAAAACCACTGCAAGGTAAAAATAACATCAATGTGTCCTGGAGCCTTTATGGAGGCATTAGTTGTTTTTGAAATAATTAGAGTTGACACGGTAAACTATGTTGCATTATTCAGATCAATGATGATGACAATGTGCGTCTTCAAAGTTCCTGCCTGAATAACATCTGATTGTTCCTGATTCCTCCACAGAGTGGACCAAAAGACCTCAGAGCTTCCCAGTGATCAGTCTGCCCCGCAGCATCAAACACAGCTGGACTCCATATTTAAGGTCTGTACATGTCCAACAACTACTTTTCCATCTCTTCTATTCAGTCATCTTCATGCTGCACTTTGTAGACCAGTGGATTGTCAGGGTGTCCAACATGGATCTGATGTTTGGCTCCATGATTTCGGTCTCATTGGTTCCATCATGTCCTTTTTTCTTCCAGATGCTGGAGGAAAACATCATCACTTTTGTGAAGAACCAGCTGAAGAAGTTCCTGAAGCTTCTGAGTCCAGATTACCCAGAATGCTCAGTGTTGGAGGGTGATGATGAAGAGCAGAGGAGCAGAGAGGCGTTAATGAAGGTCACAGTGGACTTCCTGAGGAGAATGAAGCAGGAGGAGCTGGCTGAGCATCTGCAGAGCAGTAAGAGGATTTCTCTAAAGATTGAAGCTGCTGATAAATGAAACATTTACTGATGTCTCAGCAGCTGGAACATCACATGTTCACATCCTCATTCTTAACAGGAGTGAAATATTTACTGACTGGTGTTTTTTCTTCTTCTCATTCAGAACTTCTTGCTGCAGCCTGTGGACGTAAACTAAAGTCCTCTCTGAAGAAGAAGTTCCAGTGTGTGTTTGAGGGGATTCCTAAAGCAGGAAGTCCAACCCTTCTGGAGCAGATCTACACAGAGCTCTACATCACAGAGGGAGGGACTGCAGAGGTCAATGATGAACATGAGGTCAGACAGATTGAAGCAGCATCCAGGAAACCACACAGACCAGAAACAAGCATCAGACAGGAAGACCTCTTTAAAGTCCCACCTGGAAGAGATCAACCAATCAGAACAGTGATGACCAAGGGCGTGGCCGGCATTGGTAAAACTGTCCTAACACAGAAGGTCACTCTGGACTGGGCTGAAGACAGAGCCAACCAGGACATCCAGTTCATGTTCCCACTGACTTTCAGAGAGCTGAATGTGATGAAAGAGAGAAAGTTCAGCTTGGTGCAACTTGTTCATCACTTCTTTACTGAAACCAAAGAAGCAGGAATCTGCAGCTTTCAAGACTTCCAGGTTCTCTTTATCTTTGATGGTCTGGATGAGTGTCGACTTCCTCTGGACTTCCACAACAATGAGACCCTGACTGATGTTACAGAGTCCACCTCACTCGATGTGCTGCTGACCAACTTCATTCGTGGAAACCTTCTTCCCTCTGCTCACCTCTGGATCACCACACGGCCTGCAGCAGCCAATCAGATCCCTCCTAACTGTGTCGGCATGGTGACTGAGGTCAGAGGGTTCACTGACCTACAGAAGGAGGAATACTTCAGGAAGAGGTTCAGAGATGAAGAGCAGGCCAGCAGGATCATCTCCCACATAAAGACATCACGAAGCCTCCACATCATGTGCCACATCCCAGTCTTCTGCTGGATCACTGCTACAGTTCTGGAGGTTCTACTGGGAACCAGTCAGAGAGGAGAGCTGCCCAGTAGCCTGACTGAGATGTACATCCACTTCCTGGTGCTTCAGACCAAAGTCAAGAAGGTCAAGTATGATGGAGGATCTGAGACAGATCCACACTGGAGTCCAGAGAGCAGGAAGATGATTGAGTCTCTGGGAAAACTGGCTTTTGATCAGCTACAGAAAGGAAACCTGATCTTCTATGAATCAGACCTGACAGAGTGTGGCATCGATATTACAGCAGCCTCAGTGTACTCAGGACTGTTCACACAGATCTTTAGAGAGGAGAAAGGACTGTACCAGGTGAAGATGTTTAGCTTCATCCATCTGACTCTTCAGGAGTTTCTGGCTGCTTTTCATGTTCGTCTGACCTTCATCACATCTGGAGTCAATCTGATGAAAGAGAAAAAAACATCCAAGAGGTCCTCGTTACTTAAGAAACCAAATGATGACATTCTCCATCAGAGTGCTGTGATGAAGGCCTTACAGAGTCCAAATGGAAACCTGGACTTGCTCCTCCGGTTCCTCCTGGGTCTTTCACTGCAGACCAATCAGAACCTCCTACAAGGACTGCTGACACAGACAGGAAGTAGCTCACAGACCAATCAGGAAACAGTTCAGTTCATCAAGAAGAAGATCAGTGAGAACCTGTCTGTAGAGAGAAGCATCAACCTGTTCCACTGTCTGAATGAACTGAATGATCGTTCTCTGGTGGAGGAGATCCAACAGTCTATGAGATCAGGAAGTCTCTCCACAGATAAACTGTCTCCTTCTCAGTGGTCAGCTCTGGGCTTCATCTTAGTGTCCTCAGAAGAAGATCTGGATGTGTTTGACCTGCAGAAATTTTCTCCTTCAGAGGAGGTTCTTCTGAGGCTGCTGCCAGTGGTCAAAGTCTCCAACAAAGCTCTGTAAGAACAAGATTAAACTTTCTAAATCCCTTCTTTTAGTGTCTAAAAGCAGACAGATGAAAAAAAGAGAAACCCACCATCATCAGGTCTCATTTGGTAATTGATTTCTTTTTGAAGTTGGTTATTTTCTTCATGATTTCAGGTATCATCAGGTATTTGTACATCATGTGTATCGTGTTTTCATCTCGTCTAAAAGTAAACAACTTGTTGAGTTAACCTGATGAAATCCCACAGCCTTCTTATAATCTGATAGAAATATAAAAGGCTCTGTACTATTTTTACAGCTACTATATCACGCTATGAGGGACATGGTTGGTCTTCACACAGTTCAACAATACAAAGATTAGTAGGGTAAACATGGGAATATCTTCTATTCTCCTTCCAAAAGTGCAGAACTAATCCAGTAACCCTGTGATAGAGCACATCCTGTAGTTCCAGTTTAAAAAGAGTTTTATTTCAGAATAAATATTTTCTTCTGAGCCAAAAAAATGGTGACCTGTCTTCGGTGCTCTGTTTCTCTCCTGGGGACTGCTGGGACGACCTTTAGCCTTCCTGTCACACTGCATGTAGAAATATATAGAAATATTAAAAGTGTAAAGACACACTTTTTAAACGAGTCCATTTAATTTATAGTTTGTTTTTAATTTTTGCATCAATCAAACATCATATTAATATTTTATTGTTTCCTCTCTCCTCCTCCTCAGACTGAGAGGCTGTAATCTCTCAGAGAGAAGCTGTGAAGCTTTGTCCTCACTTCTCAGCTCCCCGTCCTCCAGGCTGAGAGAACTGGACCTGAGTGACAACGACCTGCAGGATTCAGGAGTGAAGAGGCTGAGTGATGGATTGAAGAGTCCAAACTGTAAACTGGAATCTCTCAGGTCAGGATTCATACACCAGTTCACATGATGATCTTTAGAACTCTCAGAAACTGATGATGGAAGCAGAATGTCTGTCAAACTACAAACACTGCCTCATAATAAAAATAAACATCACATATGTTAAGGTCCTTAATATCCTGTAGTTTGAGTTTAAAATGAGTTTATTTTAGAAATAACATTTTATTCTGAGCCAATAAAATGGTGACTGGTCTGTGGTGCTATCCAGTCAAACTTTATTCATAATGCACTTTTTATATGTAAAATGTAACAAAAAAAGCTTTAACTGTTAAAAAAAAAACAAACAAAGAACACAAAAACAGATTAAAGAAAAGCCCCACACACACAGGTACACCCACTTACCCACTTATCCTCACACATACATCATACATGTACGCGTACACAAAGCGTGTATACGTACATGTACACAATCACACAGAACACACACCCTCATACATGTACACACACACACACACACACACACACACAAACACCCTCATACATGTACACATACACACATACCCTCATACATGTACACACACACAGAACACACACATTCATGCGTGTACACATACACACAGAACCCACACCCTCATACATGTTCACACACACACAGGACACACACAGAACACAAGCACTCATACATGTACACATACATACAGAACACACACCCTCATACATGTACACACACACACAGAACACACACCCTCATACATGTACACACACACACAGAACACACACCCTCATACATGTTCACACACACACACAGGACACACACCCTCATACATGTACACACACACACAGAACACACACCCTCATACATGTTCACACACACACAGAACACACACCCTCATACATGTACACACACACACAGAACACACACCCTCATACATGTTCACACACACACAGGACACACACCCTCATAAATGTACATACACACACACAGAACAAACACCCTCACACATGTACACATACACACAGACCACACACCCTCATACATGTACACATACACACAGGACACACACAGAACACAAGCACTCATACATGTACACATACACACAGAACACACACCCTCATACATGTTCACACACACACAGAACACACACCCTCATACATGTACACACACACACAGAACACACACCCTCATACATGTTCACACACACACAGGACACACACCCTCACACATGTACACATACACACAAACCACACACCCTCATACATGTACACACACACACAGAACACACACCCTCATACATGTACACACACACACAGGACACACACCCTCATACATGTACACACACACACAGACCACACACCCTCATACATGTACACACACACACAGAACACACACCCTCATACATGTTCACACACACACAGGACACACACCCTCATACATGTACACACACACACAGAACACACACCCTCATACATGTACACACACACACAGAACACACACCCTCATACATGTTCACACACACACAAAACACACACCCTCACACATGTACACATACACACAGACCACACACCCTCATACATGTACACATACACACAGGGGATGAGAGATGAGGCTGGAGCCAGATCTCCACCAGGGCCCCGGAGCCAGGACCGGTAGCCACCGATGACCACAGGCTCCAGCTGCAGAGGCCCCCCCACCCCCCTCCCTAGAGGAAACACTGGAGATGATAAAAGATGAAATAAAATAAATACTTAAGCAACTAAAACTAATAAGTTTTAAGAAATGTTAAGGTTTAATCATCAATTAAGATTAAAAAAATTACAAATTAAACTACAAATAAAACTACATTTAAAACTTAGTTAAAGAATGATTAAAACGAAGTGTCTTGATCCTCTTTTTAGAAATGTTTCACTCCTGGTAACTGCTGGGACGACCTTTAGCCTTCCTGTCACACTGCATGTAGAAATATGTAGAAATATTAAAAGTGTAAAAACACACTTTTTAAACGAGTCCATTTAATTTATAGTTTGTTTTTATTTTTTGTATCAATCAAACATCATATTAATATTTTATTGTTTCCTCTCTCCTCCTCTTCAGACTAAATGTGTGTAATCTCATAGAGAGAGGCTGTGAAGCTTTGTCCTCACTTCTCAGCTCCCCGCACTCCAGGCTGAGAGAACTGGACCTGAGTAACAACGACCTGCAGGATTCAGGAGTGAAGAGGCTGAGTGATGGATTGAAGAGTCCAAACTGTAAACTGGAATCTCTCAGGTCAGGATTCATACACCAGTTCACATGATGATCTTTAGAACTCTCAGAAACTGATGATGGAAGCAGAATGTCTGTCAAACTACAAACACTGCCTCATAATAAGAATAAACATCACATATGTTAAAATTACAGTGTCTTGGTGATCTCCTGTCTTTGTTATATAGCGCCACCATGAGGTCAGGTTTAATTCTAGCTGTAGTTCCACAGCAGTTCTCTCAGTGTTTCTGGTAAATGTCTTGTTTCCTTCAGGCTGTCAGGATGTCTGATCACAGAGGAAGGCTGTGCTTCTTTGGCCTCAGCTCTGACCTCCAACCCCTCCCATCTGAGAGAACTGGACCTGAGATACAACCATCCAGGAGATTCAGGAGTGAAGCTGCTAACAGCTGGACTGGAGGATCCACACTGGAGACTGGAGAAGCTCAGGTATGGAGATATTTCTACATATAGCAGATCCACATTTCTCTAAACACATGAGGAAGAACTGTTTCTATTTCTCTGTCCTTCACTCAGCTTCTGCTTCCATCCTGATTCTGAGTTTTATTAAAACAATGAAGGAGACTTTTTGTTTCATTTAAACTTAAAAAAAAACAAAAGAGAAAAAAAATAAAGCTCTTTCCAGTAAGAGAGAGAAAGGAAGCAGCTTCTTTGTTTCTTTGAGTAGAGGTGAGCAGCTCTTGGATCAACACAGTCTGATCTGATATCAGCAGCATGTTAGGATTCATTCATCTCACGTGTGTCACATGTGGACCAATCAGCTTCCTGATTCTGCTCCTTCTAGTCTGGAGATGCTCCATTCAGGTGGAGGTGTCCAGATGTTGGACTGCTCCTTTCTCAGTGTAGAACAAAGTGTGTATGAGAGCCATGTAATGTCCATGTTAGCATGCTCTGACCCCCTCCTCCTTTCAGGGTGGAACCTGCTGGAGAACCATGGCTGAGACCAGGTCTGAGGAAGTGTAAGTGTGTTCTTCATTGGATTCATCCCATCCAGCCATCTTCACTCTGTCACGTCACTCATTCAAAGTGTCAATAGATCAATAACTGCAGCTGGATTGTGTTTGTTCTCTCCATCAGATTCCTGTCCACTCACAATCGACATCAACACAGTGAACAGAAAACTCAAACTGTCTGAGAACAACAGGAAGGTGACATGTGTGGAGGAGCTTCAGTCATATCCTGATCATCCAGACAGATTTGACAGGTCTCAGCTTCTGTGTGGAAATGTTCTGACTGGTTACTGTTACTGGGAGGTCCAGTGGAGAGGACTGGTGGATATATCAGTAAGTTACAGAGAAATCAGCAGGAGAGGAGACATGACAGACTGTGTGTTTGGATACAATGATCAGTCCTGGAGTCTAACATGCTCTGATCATGATGGTTACTCTGTCCTGCACAATAACAGAGCAACACGTATCTCCTCCTCCTCTGTCTCCAACAGAGTAGCAGTGTATGTGGACTGTCCTGCTGGCTATCTGTCCTTCTACAGAGTCTCCTCTGACTCTCTGATCCACCTCCACACCTTCACCACCACATTCACTAAACCTCTCTATGCTGGGTTTGGGTTCTTGTGGCCTGGTTCCTGTGTGTCTCTTTGCTGAGTCTAAAGAGTCTGATCCTAGCAGAGAAACTCTGACTGATGAACAGATAGTTCAGTTTGATGTTTGGATGTTTGTAGAATTACAAGCACATAAGATAGAGCAATAATTCTTTCTGATGTAAAAAAAAGAGGAATTCTACTTCCATATCACACATGCAACGTGTCCCAGAGTTCTTTGTTCTTCAGAAAGTCAGTCAAATAAATTAAAAGCAGTAGAATCCCAACTGTGAGAGTTTGATGGATTAAACTTCATTTTTATTTTAGTAATAATGAATCTATCTCAACAAATTATTCAGAAACACATTTAAAAGAAACTTTTTACTGCTTTAAAAACACTGTTAAACTTTTCTAACATTTTTTTGTGGAATAAAGTTGTGGAAAAATGTAAACAATATTTTGTTTTTTTTTTACTGTAATTTCTTCTGGTTTTTAATAATATGCAGGGGTGCCACCCTCTCTGTCCTGACCACCAAAAATAAAAAAAATATATATATAAATATATATATATATATATATATATATATATATATATATATATATATGAATATGAACATGCCCTGGGTGACCCTACCAGGGGCATTAACGCCCTGGACAACATAGTCAACAACAGATTCTAGGTGAGGGGCCAGACAAAGCGTGGCTCAAAAACCCCTATGAATAAATCAAGCATGGCCAAGTTGCCCTTGCCTGAACGTGGGTCACTAGGGCCCCACGTTGGAGCCAGGCCCGAGAGTGGGGCATGAGAGCGAGCGCCTGGTGGCCGGGCTTTTACCCATGGGGCCAAGCTGGGCTCAGCCCAAACTGGGGACATGGGCCGCTCTTCCAGCGGACTCACCACCTGCAGGAGGGGCCATGAGGGTCGGGTGAAGGAGGAGATGGATGGCAGCCAATGGCGAGGACCCTGGCGGTCAGATTCTCGGCTGCATAAGCTAGCTCTAGGGACGGGGAATGTCACTTCACTTGCCTTTTTTGGAGGGGAAACCCCCCCGGGGACTCCATTGTCCCCCTGGGAGACTTCAATGGTCCTGTTGGCAACGACAGTGAGACCTGGAGGGGAGTGATTGGGAGGAACGGCCCCCCTGATCTAAACCCGAGTGGTGTTCTGCTGCATGACTTCTGTGCTCGTCACGGATTGTCGGTAGCGAACACCATGTTCAAGCATAAGAGTGTCCACATGCACACGTGGCATCAGGACACTCTAGGCCGCAGTTCCATGATCGACTTCATAGTCGTTTCATCAAACTTGCGGCCGCATGTCTTGGACGCTCGGGTGAAGAGAGGGGCGGAGCTGTCAACTGAATGCCACCTGGTCGTGGGTTGGCTTCGATTCAGTTCAATTTTATTTGTATAGCCCAAAATCACAGAATTTCTGTCTCATTGGGCTTCACAAGAAAAAGAGGAATGTATTAACACAAATACACAACAAGAAAAATAACTAACAAATGCTAACTAAACAAGCCTAGCACATTTATGCCCTTAGACTCTCCTTCTCGGTGACAAAAAACTCCTAAAAAAAAACCATCAGTGGGGAAAAATAAGAAACCTCGTGGGGATCCACATGAAAGAGAGATCCCTCCCCCGGGACGAGCAACCAATGTGTCAAAGATTATTGTTTAAATATTAGCTTATTCTACAGGTAAATATCTAAAGAAGTCAATAAATGTTCTTCATCCTGATGGAAACACGGGGGACTCCTCAGCCCGGAGATGTCCAGTACGGGGATGAGTAGATATTCTTCATCCTGATGGAAACACGGGAGACTCCTCAGCCCGGAGATGCCCAGTCCAGGGATGAGTAGATAGATTTCATCCTGATGGAGCGGGGATGATGAAGCGTGGAGGTCTCCTCAGTGTGGCCATGCCCAGGACAGGAACGCAGAGTCCTGAATGGGGCTCTCTCCCAGAGAGGAGGGAGAGAAGTGGACAACATGTGAATTGTATTGTACCAACTAGCAGTGTAATTCTAAATAAACAGTCAATTGAGAACAATGAATGAGATAGAAAGCCAGGGATTAGGGAGGGGGGAATGGGATACAGACCCTGGTTAGGGTAGGGGATAAGGTTTAAGAGGGACACAGACCCTGGTTAGGGCAGGGAAGGGGGTACAGACCCTGGTTAGGGTAGGAGGTAAGAGGAAAGGGGTCAAGGCAGTCTGGCAGAGAATAGTAGATAGAATTAGAGGACAGAACCCCAATGTACCATACTTTCCCCAGCTTCTACTATCTAGCAGCCAACTAGTAATTATATCAGCTAAATGTCTCTGTTTCTATCTGGCCTGTTGATAAGCTTGTTCAAACAGGAATGCTTTAAGCCTCCCTTTAAATGTAGGAACACTGTCTGCCTCTCTCACTTGAGCTGGGAGCTTATTCTTAAAACTGGAGCTTGGTCGCTAAAGGCTCTACCTCCAACTGTACTTTTAGAAATCTTAGGAACCACCAACAGCCCTGCATTTTGTGAGCGGAGTGTTCTGCTTGGTTGATAAGGTGCTATAAGTTCGCTAATGTAGGATGGAGCCATGCCGTTTAGGGCCTTGTAGGTTAGTAAGATGATTTTAAACTTGATCCTAAACTCAATAGGAAGCCAATGGAGAGACGCTAGCACGGGAGTAATATGATCTCTTCTATGAGTTCCTGCTAATAGTCTTGCTGCTGCATTTTGAACCAGCTGAAGACTTTTTAGGGAAGATTTAGGGCATGCTACGAGCAAAGCGTTACAATAATTCAATCTCGATGTAACAAATGCATGGATGAGTTTTTCAGCATCACTTTTACATAAGATATTTCGGATTCTAGAAATATTGCGAAGGTGAAAAAAAAAACAGTTTTACAAGCCTGTGCTATGTGAGCTTTAAATGATAAATCTGGATCAAATAAAACTCCTGGGTTTCTAACTGTGACGCCAGAGGCCACAGGACCTACTATAATAACTTCTGTCTTATCTGAGTTTAAAAGGAGAAAATTTATTGTCATCCAGGTCTTTATGTCCCTGATACAGGTATTAAGTTTTTCTATATGGTCACTCTGGTCAGGTTTGACTGATAAGTACAATTGTGTATCATCTGCGTAACAGTGAAAATTAATACTGTGTTTTCTGACCACACTTTAGCCACAAATTCTTGGTTAGGGTTAGGATCTGGTTAGGCTGCCTTTCAAGCGCCTCGCTGGTGAGTTATTTTGGGCATGTCCCACTGGGAGGAGAAGCAGAAGCTGGCCCCGGACCCGCAGGAAAGACTATGTCCACCAGCTCGATGGGGAACACCTTAGGTTCTCACCTGAGTGAGCTGAAGAAAGCAGCCGGGGTGAGAGATGCCTGGCCTTGCCCTCCGTAACAACATGCTGGACCTGTGTTATGTTAATGTGAAATCTGCTTACTCTGTCACGGCTCTTCCCCCCCTTGGAAAATCTGACCATAATCTCATCCACCTCAGACCATCATACAAGCCATGTGTGATGAGACTGCCTATAGTAAAGAAATCATTTAGGTAGTGGACCTCTGCTACATCAGACATGCTGAGGGACTGCTTCGAATCCATTGACTGGAGTATACTTATGGGTTCTGGCAGTGACAGTAACATCAATGAGGCTGTGGGCTGTGTCACTGATTCCATCAACTTCTGCACAGATGTAGCAGTGCCCGTGAAAACAGTGCGCTGCTTTCCAAACAACAAGCCTTGTATTTAAAGTGACATAAAACATCTGCTAAACATTAAAAAGCAAGCTTTTAATGCATGTGACCGTCAGAAAATGAGGGATGCCCATTATGACCTAAGGAGGGCAATGAGGCGGGCCATGTTACAGTACAAATAAGGGCTCGAGAAGAAGCTGCAGAATAAGTGCACCCGAAAAGTCTGGAGGGGTATGAGAGCCATTACTGGTTTTAAGGAGAAGGAAGGTGTTGCTCTTGGTGATGTGAACAGGGCAGATGAGTTTAACCATTTCTACAATTCTTTTAATTCTGCTCAGACTGATACATCTCCATCCAGTGGCGTCTCCGCCTCTGCTGCGACCGGCTCCTCTTCTCCACCTGATTATGTCTTGACCTCTGCTGACGTGACCTGCTCCCCTTCTCCACCTGGGAGCTGCTCCACCTCTGCTCCCATCCTTTACTGTGGAGGAGGTGCACGTGGAGCTGGGGAGGCTTCATGGGCCCGGTGGGATATCACCACGTCTACTGAGGGAATGTGCGTCGGAGCTGGCTGCGCCTCTCCAAACCATCTTTAATATTAAATTCTTCACAGAAGTCACATGTAAAATAATGTTTTTGAAACAAATCATTAAACTATTTAAACATTTGTTTTTAGACTTTTAAAATATTTTATTTGATATGAAACAATTCAAGATGTTTATCTCTTGAATTGTTTATATACAAGAAAATAACAATTTTTTTGAAAAAAAAAAGAAAATGAAATGAAAAATCTGCTCCCTTTTTATTATTGATTGAGGATTAAAATGCTTAAACCTTCAAGATTTTCATTCATTTTAAAAATGTTTAAACAGTACAATTGTAATTCATAACTCAGCCACAGGAGAGTGGCAAATATACATTTTCTTTTTAATCTGAATATTTTCTCAAAATACGTCTTAAACTTTTTTTTTATTTATTCGGGAAAATTTTCTAAGATCTTTTTCTTTTTTAAACTAAACTTTTGAAAGAGCAAAAATAAAACTAATAATTAGTACATTCTTTTTGGGTCTAAATTAAAAATGTATATATTTACATAAAGTTGTAATATGTAGTCCTACCACTGGAGGGCGACAAATATACATGTTTTACATCTGATGATTTTTTTTGTTACTTTTTGGGAAAAAATCAGAAAAATATGTATTATTAAAATCATAAAAAAATTTTCACAAAACATTCAAATTTAAATAATTAAAAGAGTCAGGCTTTAAAAAGGTTTTAGAAAATTTTCTAAAAATAAAAAGATTATAAAGAATATGTAGTTTTGTCGCCCTCCTGTGGCTAAAATTATGAATAATGTTACTACGAAAAAAATAGTTTAATATTAAATTTTTCACAAAAGTCACATGAAATACAATGTTTTTAGAACAAATCACAAAACTTTTTAAACTTTTGTTTTTAGAGTTTTAAAATATATTATTTGATGTTTCTTGCAATTGTAACAATTATACTTTTATCTTTTGATTGTTTAACTTAAAAAAAGAACCATTTTTTAGAAAAAATATGTGAAAAGGAAAAAACTATTCAAACAGTTGTCATTCATAACTCAGTCAGAGGAGGGAGACAAACATACATTTTCTTTTTATTCTGAATATTTTCAAAAACTATAGAACTATAAATAAAAAATAAATGTAGTAAATACAAACATAGTAAAAAAAAATTATGTCATGAAGTAAACAAAAACAAATCATTTTTAAATATATTTTTAAAACTCACAAAAATATCCAAAATTTGACGTTGTTCTAAAATTTCTAGGCATTTTTTAAAACAAAATTATATTATTTTATATGTTGACAAATTAAAATGAAATACGTAATTTTCTTATGTCTTGCTTGTTTATTTTATAAAAAACGGGCAAATATTTCAGAAAAACGTCTCAAAAAAGAGAATTGTCACTTTATTATCAATAATTAAGAATTAGAATACTTAAACTTTCTCCACAAAACTTAATGATTTTAATTCGCTTCTTTTTATATAAAGTTGTAATTCCTAACTCTGCCACAGGAGGACGACAAAAATACACGTTTTCTTTTTTTGTTCAATGAGAAAATTTTCTGGGATTTTTTTATTTTTAAACAAAGGAAGCAAGAACAAGACTAATTTTTTTTTTTTTTAAATTTCATCACATAAAATATGTTTTGGCATGAGGGAGGCTTTTTGAGGCATGTTTTATTGGTCATTTTGCTCGGTTTGACCTGTAGAATGCGGTAGTGCAGGTAGTGCCTTTAAAACTGCGGTCATCAAGCCACTCTTAAAGAAGAGTAGTCTTGATGCTACAGTACTTAAAAACTATCGGCCTATTTCAAACTTACAGTTTACAGGAAAAAATCTTGAGAAAGTTGTTTACAACTGACCAAATTTATTTTAGTGAACAACTCATTTGATGTCTTCCAGTCAGGTTTTAGACCTCATCACAGCACAGAGACAGCTCTGATGAAGGTAACAAATGATATTCGTATGAACACTGACGTTGGCAAAGTCTGTGTTTTAATCCTGTTGGACCTGAGTGCTGAGTTTGACACTGTAGATCATAAGATCCTTCTACAGAGGCTAGAGAACTGGGTTGGTGTTTCTGATACTGCACTTAACTGTTTTAAATCTTATTTCGAAGGACGCAAGTATTTTGTAGAAATTGAAAATTGTGTGTTAGATCACATGCCTTTGACCTGTGGGGGTTCCCTAGGGGTCAATTCTTGGACCCCTGTTGTTTAACCTCTACATGCTGCCGTTAGGGCAATTGATAGCCAGTAATAACGTGTCCTATCACAATTACGCAGATGATACTCAGATATATGTGTCACTGACAGCAGGTGAACATGGACCTGGGGATTCACTCTGTCACTGTATTCAACAACTCAGAGTCTGGATGCAAAACAACTTTCTCCACAGAAACAAAGAGAAAGTGTCATCAGTTACCTTCAATCTCTCTCTCTAGAACCAACAAATCAAGTTAGAAATCTGGGAGTAATAATGGACTCAGACTTTAACTTCAACAGTCACATCAAATCAAGTACATCAGCAGCCTTTTATCGCCTGAAAAACAGCCAAAATCAGAGGTTTGGTTTCTAAAACAGACTTAGAGGTTCTTATCCATGCATTTGTTTCCAGTAGGTTAGATTATTGTAACGGTTTACTCACTGGTCTGAAAAAAAAAGGCTTTAAAACAGCTGCAGTTTATTAAAAATGCTGCTGCTCGAGTCCAAACAAGAACTAGAAAATATGATCACATTAGTCCTGTGCTAAAGTCTCTGCACTGGCTTCCTGTGGCTCAGAGAATAGACTTTAAAGCTGCTCTGATTGTGTTTAAGTCTCTCCATGGTCTAGCACCAAAGTACATCTGTGATATGTTAGAACCTTATGAACTATGTAGAACTCTGAGGACCTCTGGGACCGGCCTCCTGCTGGTGTCTAGAGTCAGGACTAAACATGAACCATCTAGAACTCTGAGGACCTCTGGGACCGGCCTCCTGCTGGTGTCTAGAGTCAGGACTAAACATGAACATCTAGAACTCTGAGGACCTCTGGGACCGGCCTCCTGCTGGTGTCTAGAGTCAGGACTAAACATGAACCATCTAGAACTCTGAGGACCTCTGGGACCGGCCTCCTGCTGGTGTCTAGAGTCAGGACTAAACATGAACCATCTTGAACCATCTAGAACTCTGAGGACCTCTGGGACCGGCCTCCTGCTGGTGTCTAGAGTCAGGACTAAACATGAACCATCTAGAACTCTGAGGACCTCTGGGACCGGCCTCCTGCTGGTGTCTAGAGTCAGGACTAAACATGAACCATCTAGAACTCTGAGGACCTCTGGGACCGGCCTCCTGCTGGTGTCTAGAGTCAGGACTAAACATGGAACCATCTAGAACTCTGAGGACCTCTGGGACCGGCCTCCTGCTGGTGTCTAGAGTCAGGACTAAACATGAACCATCTAGAACTCTGAGGACCTCTGGGACCGGCCTCCTGCTGGTGCCTAGAGTCAGGACTAAACATGGAGAAGCTGTTTCAATTATCTGGGACCGGCCTCCTGCTGGTGCCTAGAGTCAGGACTAAACATGGAGAAGCTTCCTGAGGCCGTGAGACAGGCCTGTACTGTGACAATGTTTAAATCTAGGCTGAAAACACTTCTGTTTAACTGTGCTTTTGATTAATTACTCTTTTTATCTGTTTAAATGATTTTATTTATTTATTTTTTACACTTTTTGATTCTATTTTTTGTGATTTTAATGCATTTCTTTTTTTCCCTTCTTGTGAAGCACTTTGAATTACATTTTGTATGAAATGAATTGTGCTATACAAATAAACTTGCTTTGCCTTTGTTTTCTTCAAAATCTGTACAAATAAATCAGACAAGATAGACTTTCTCTTATAGTCACTCCAGTCAGTCGGCTGGGGTGTTCTATCCTTGTACAAGTAAAAGAGTCTCTCGTTTGTTCTCTGATCAGCACTGCTTTGTGATAAAGATCAATAACTTTTATATTTAGCATGTTGCTGAATTGAAAACGAAGTACAGTCCCAGTTAAACACTGAGCAGAGGCTGTATGATACTGCAGAGTTACAGTATGATGCTTCTAACCTGTCTTTGAAAAGCTGTGCACTACAAAACATGCTCATTGTAGCCATTAATCAGGACTTCATCATTTTGATGAAATAAAAAGTAAAATGAGTTAATGTTGCTGAACTGATTTTTAATTTTTTATTTATTAATTTCATTTATTTATTTCAGCATCAAACAGTCCAATAAGTTCATAAAATTGTTTAAAGTTTAAACAGGATTTTTTTTTTATTCTAATTTCGGGCAGATCGATGCATTTAAAATCTTTTCTGATCGATGCTTTATTGGGCCTCGTGGGCAAATTGAGGTATCCAGCTGCATCATTGGTTGGCAGCAAAGTGTCCAAAAAGTCTACAAAATAAAACAAACATAATAGGCGTGTTTGAGATGACACAGGTGGACGCAGTTCTGATCGGCGCAGATCGGTGCGCAATGCATGCCGGTTAGTTTTTGCGTTTGAGATACCGCCGACTTGCTCTGATGTCACCTGTGCGCCGGTAACGAGACTCTCGCGAGAGCAAGGCGGACGCAGGCTTTGAGCCAGGCGGACGCAGCTGCATTTTACCAACTGCGCCGCCTGTATGGACTACAAAGCAAACGGCATGATGGGAAATGGAGTCTTTTCAAGATGTGTATTGCTAGCTGATTGGCTCTCAGTGATGTTTACATCAGAAACTCTTTGATTTCTTATCGATACATATCTGATCTGTTTATATGTATTTCATTGCTGCTTTGAGATTATTTTTTTACGCCTGTCGCTCACACACTCAGCTGATGATCTTTTACTGACAAGTTTTTACTTTAATTCTTCAAATATGACGTAAATGGTTTTAAAACAGGAAAATATGGAACTTAATTAACTTCATTTATATTAAAATAATCTAAAATAACTTCTGAGTGGATTCTAAAAAACATCAAAACTAAATTAACTTTCACAAGTTTTGATTTGATGCGTTTTTTTCAACAAATAGACACATTTATTGTGTAAAAATTTAAAACTGGACGTAAATAAACTGTTACTTCCTGTTCTCGTTTGTCTAAACTTTGAGAAAACTGGTCGACTTTATTCCAGGCGCCTTTCCCCGCCCCCTGCAGCGGCCGCCTGGTCTCGTCTGAAATCCAGGCAAGACGCAAATCATCTCAAACACACCTAATTTAAAACAATGGTGTAAAACCAGCATCAATACTGATGATCATGGAGTCCAGTGTAAAGTGTCTTAAAGCAGAAAGAAGGCATGATGTTATGTAATGGTTCAGGTCCTGCTCAGAGGAGTAGATAATATCTCCTCTATTCCACAGCTCACTAAATAATCATTAAAATAACTTCACACTGCAGACTTTAACAGATTAAATGATTTTATTTACTGATTTCTAGTTGTGTGGATTTGGTAAACAAAAAAAAAGAATCGCGTGAGCACAAGAATCCATGAATCCAAGTATCTTTTATTCAAAACAGGCGGTAAAACGTGACGTCATCAAACCGCGCCGCTTCTTAAAGGGGAAACAAGCCATAACAGAAATGACTTTAAGGGCACATTGAACACAGTCTCTGGTGAATTATGTCTGGTCACCACAGATGTTTGGAAAGGAAACAGTTTGAGAAGAATTTAGTGAGAAAATCTCAGAAGCTCTGCCAACAAATGATAATGGATTCAACTGTATTTTAATGTCTTAAAATGATTAAAACTCTGAATCATTTTGATTCATTTTAATCACATATAAGTATTAAATCTACAAAAAACTAAACACATTAAAAAGAGAAGAAATTACAGTCAAATGAAATGAACAAAACATTATTAATATTTTTCTAAGAGCAAAAAATTTCAAACTTTATTCCAAAAAAAAAAAAAAAATTAAAAAAGTTTGACAAAGTGCTTTTAAAGCAGTAAAAAGTTTATTTAAATGTGTTTCTGAATAATTTGTTGAGATAGATTCATTATTACAAAAATAAAAATGAAGTTAAATGCATCAAACTCTCACAGTTGGGATTCCACTGCTTTTAATTTATTTGACTGACTTTCTGAAGAACAAAGAACTCTGGGACACGTTGCATGTGTGACATGGAAGTAGAATTCCTCTGTTTTTACATCAGAAAGAATTATTGTTCTATCTTATGTGCTTGTAATTCTACAAACATCCAAACATCAAACTGAACTATCTGTTCATCAGTCAGAGTTTCTCTGCTAGGATCAGACTCTTTAGACTCAGCACAGACACACACTGGAACCAGGCCACAAGAACCCAAACCCAGCATAGAGAGGTTTAGTGAATGTGGTGGTGAAGGTGTGGAGGTGGATTAGAGAGTCAGAGGAGACTCTGTAGAAGGACAGAGAGCCAGCAGGACAGTCCACATAGACTGCTACTCTGTTGGAGACAGAGGAGGAGGAGAGACATGTTTCTCTGTTATTGTGCCAGACAGAGTAACCGGAATGATCAGAGCATCTCAGACACCAGGACTGATCATTGGAACCAAACCAACAGTCTTTGCTGTCTCCTCTCCTGATGATTTCTCTGTAACTCACTGATATATAAACCACTTCTCTCCACTGGACCTCCCAGTAACAGCGACCAGTCAGAACATTTCCACATAGAAGCTGAGACCAGTCAAATCTGTCTGGATGATCAGGATATGACTGAAGCTCCTTCACCCATGATACCTTCCTGTTGTTCTCAGACAGTTTGAGTTTTCTGCCCACTGTGTTGATGTCGATTGTGAGTGGACAGGAATCTGATGAAGATAACAAACACAATACAGCTGCAGTTATTGATCTATTGACACTTTGAATGAGTGATGTGACAGAGTGAAGATGGCTGGATGGGATGAATCCAATGAAGAACACACTTACACTTCCTCAGACCTGGTCTCAGCCATGGTTCTCCAGCAGGTTCCACCCTGAAAGGGGGAGGGGGTCAGAACATGCTAACATGGACATTACATGGCCCTTATACATATTTAGCATGAATAAATTGACATGAAGCTAATGACTGTCAGAGACTCTGTTTGAGGCCACGTTGTGTCTTCCAGCCTGTTTGGAGCTGAGACAGCTGCTTTACACTCTGACCACTAACAGCATCATCACTGAGGACATTCTTCGTGCAGATCCTGCTGGTGTGTGGACAGCAAGACAATCAGAGGGATCAGCAGCATCATCTCACCACACTCCTTCCAGATCTGATCCAGTCTGCTGTTTCATTCCAGTTTGAAGTGCAGTTCCATCATCCAGCTACTATTGAGTCCAACATCCACACTGGGATTTTCATCATCTTAAAGCTCTGCTTCCTGGACAAGATGAGCTGCAGTCTCATGTCTTTCTCTGTCCAATCACAGCTGCTGATTCTCACACAGTCAGGGCCGTAGCAAGAAGTTCTGTCTCCTATGTATAAAGCATCACGGTGGACCTACTTGATCAATACTTCTCCCACATATTTCTCCTCCATCTCATCACCACCTTTATTTGGATTTTTATTCATCTTCCTCCTTGTTTTCTAGTTAATGAACTGAATGAAGTTTTTCAGTAATTATTATAAAACAGCTCAGATCTATTTTATAATCTATTAAATGTGAGATGAATGAATCCTAACATGCTGCTGATATCAGATCAGACTGTTCTTCCTCATGTGTTTAGAGAAATGTGGATTTGCTGTATGTAGAAATCTCTCCATACCTGAGCTTCTCCAGTCTCCAGTGTGGATCCTCCAGTCCAGCTGTTAGCAGCGTCACTCCTGAATCTCCTGGATGGTTGTAGCTCAGGTCCAGCTCTCTCAGATGGGAGGGGTTGGAGGTCAGAGCTGAGGCCAGAGAAGCACAGCCTTCCTCTGTGATCAGACATCCTGACAGCCTGAAGGAAACAAGACATTTACCAGAAACACTGAGAGAACTGCTGTGGAACTACAGCTAGAATTAAACCTGACCTCATGGTGGCGCTATATAACAAAGACAGGAGATCACCAAGACACTGTAATATTAACATATGTGATGTTTATTTTTATTATGAGCCAGTGTTTGTAGTTTGACAGACATTCTGCTTCCATCATCAGTTTCTGAGAGTTCTAAAGATCATCATGTGAACTGGTGTATGAATCCTGACCTGAGAGATTCCAGTTTACAGTTTGGACTCTTCAATCCATCACTCAGCCTCTTCAATCCTGAATCCTGCAGGTGGTTGTTAGTCAGGTCCAGTTGTCTCAGCCTGGAGGACGGGGAGCTGAGAAGTGAGGACAAAGCTTCACAACTTCTCTCTGAGAGATTACAACCTCTCAGTCTGAGGAAGAGGAGGAGAGAGGAAACAATAAAATATTAATATGATGTTTGATTGATACAAAAAAAGAAAAAAACAAACTAGCTTTAAATTAAATGTACTCGTTTAAAAAGTGTGTCTTTAAACTTTTAATATATCTACATACAGTATTTCTACATGCATTGTGACAGGAAGGCTAAAGGCGCTAAACTCTTTTTAAACTGGAACTAGAGGATGTGCTCTATCACATGGTTACTGGATCAGTTTTGCACCTTTAGAAGGAGAATAAAAGATTCCCATGTTTACCCTACAAATCTTTGTATTTTTAAACTGTGTGAAGACCAACCACGTCCATCATAGCGTGATATAGTACCTTTAAAAATAGTACTGAACTTTTTATATTTCTGTCAAATTACAAGAAGGCTGTGGGATTTTATCAGGTTAACTCAACAAGTTGTTTACTTTTAGACGAGATTAAAAGACGACACACATGATGTACGAATACCTGATGATACCTGAAATCATGAAGAAAATAAACCAACTTCAAAAATGAATCAATGACTAAATGAGACCTGATGATGGTGGGTTTCTCCTTTTTCATCTGTCTGCTTTTAGACACTAAAAGAAGGGATTTAGAAAGTTTAATCTTGTTCTTACAGAGCTTTGTTGGAGACTTTGACCACTGGCAGCAGCCTCAGAAGAACCTCCTCTGAAGGAGAAAATTTCTGCAGGTCAAACACATCCAGATCTTCTTCTGATGACACTAAGATGAAGGCCAGAGCTGACCACTGAGCAGGAGACAGTTTATCTGTGGAGAGACTTCCTGATCTCAGAGACTGTTGGATCTCCTCCACCAGAGAACGATCATTCAGTTCATTCAGACAGTGGAACAGGTTGATGCTTCTCTCTGCAGACAGGTTCTCACTGATCTTCTTCTTGATGAACTGAACTGTTTCCTGATTGGTCTGTGAGCTACTTCCTGACTGTGTCAGCAGGCATCGTAGGAGGTGCCGATTGGTCTGCAATGAAAGACCCAGGAGGAAGCGGAGGAACATGTCCAGGTTTCCATTTGGACTCTGTAAGGCCTTCATCACAGCACTTTGGTGCAGAAGGGTCTCATTTGGTTCATTATCTCCTTCTTTGTTTTCTTTCTCCTTCATCAGGTTGACACCGGATTCGATCAAGGAACGACGAACATGAAAAGCAGCCAGAAACTCCTGAAGAGTCAGATGGATGAAGCTGAACATCTTCACCTGGTACAGTCCTTTCTCCTCTCTAAAGATCTGTGTGAACAGTCCTGAGTACACTGAGGCTGCTCTGATATCGATGCCACACTCTGTCAGGTCTGATTCATAGAAGATCAGGTTTCCTTTCTGCAGCTGATCAAAAGCCAGTTTTCCCAGAGACTCAATCATCTCCCTGCTCTCTGGACTCCAGTGTGGATCTGTCTCAGCTCCTCCATCATACTTGACCTTCTTGACTTTGGTCTGAAGCACCAGGAAGTGGATGTACATCTCAGTCAGGCTACTGGGTAACTGTCCTCTCTTACTTGTTTCCAGTAGAACCTCCAGAACTGTAGCAGTGATCCAGCAGAAGACTGGGATGTGGCACATGATGTGGAGGCTTCGTGATGTCTTTATGTGGGAGATGATCCTGCTGGCCTGATCCTCATCTCTGAACCTCTTCCTGAAGTACTCCTCCTTCTGTGGGTCGGTGAACCCTCTGACCTCTGTCACCATGCCGACACAGTCAGGAGGGATCTGATTGGCTGCTGCAGGCCGTGTGGTGATCCAGAGGCGAGCAGAGGGGAGCAGGTTCCCCCTGATGAGGTTGGTCAGCAGCACATCCACTGAGGTGGACTCTGTAACGTCTGTCAGGGTCTCATTGTTGTTGAAGTCCAGAGGAAGTCGACACTCATCCAGACCATCAAAGATGAAGAGAACCTGGAAGTCTTGAAAGCTGCAGATTCCTGCTTCTTTGGTTTCAGTAAAGAAGTGATGAACAAGTTGCACCAAGCTGAACTTTCTCTCTTTCATCACATTCAGCTCTCTGAAAGTCAGTGGAAACATCAACTGGATGTCCTGGTTGGCTCTGTCTTCAGCCCAGTCCAGAGTGTACTTCTGTGTTAGGACAGTTTTACCAATGCCGGCCACGCCCTTGGTCATCACTGTTCTGATTGGTTGATCTCTTCCAGGTGGGACTTTAAAGAGGTCTTCTTGTCTGATGCTTGTTTCTGGTCTGTGTGGTTTCCTGGATGCTGCTTCAATCTGTCTGATCTCATGTTCATCATTGACCTCTGCAGTCCCTCCCTCTGTGATGTAGAGCTCTGTGTAGATCTGCTCCAGAAGGGTTGGACTTCCTGCTTTAGGAATCCCTTCAAACACACACTGGAACTTCTTCTTCACAGAGGATTTTAGCTTACGTCCACCAGCTGCAGCAAGAAGTTCTGAATGAGAAGAAGAAAAAATATCAGTCAGTAAATATTTCAATCCTGTGAAGAATGAGGATGTGAACATGTGATGTTCCAGGTGCTGAGACATCAGTAAATGTTTCATTTATCAGCAGCTTCAATCTTTAGAGAAATCCTCTTACTGCTCTGCAGATGCTCCGCCAGCTCCTCCTGTTTCATTCTCCTTAGGAAGTCCACTGTGATCTTCACTAACGCCTCTCTGCTCCTCTGCTCTTCACCCTCACCCTCCAACACGGAGGATTCTGGGTAATCTGGACTCAGAAGTTTCAGGAACTTCTTCAGCTGGTTCTTCACAAAAGTGATGATGTTGTCCTCCAGCATCTGGAAGAGAAAAGGACATGAAGGAGCCAATCAGACTGAAATCATGGAGCCAAACATCAGATTCATGTTGGAGACCCTGACAATCCACTGGTCTACAAAGTGCAGCATGAAGAAGACTGAATAGAAGAGATGGAAAAGTAGTTGTTGGGCATGTACAGACCTTAAATATGGAGTCCAGCTGTATTTGATGCTGCAGGGCAGACTGATCACTGGGAAACTCCGAGGTCTGCCGGTACACACTGTGGAGGAATCAGGAACAATCAGATGTTATTCTGGCAGGAACTTAGAATATGCTCATTGTCATCATCATTGATCTGAATTATGTAATACAGTTTACCATGTCAACTCTTATTATTTCAAAAACTACAAATGCCTCCACAAAGGCTCCAGGACACAATGATGTTATTTTTACCTCTCAAAGTTTTTTGTACAGATGTTCAACTTTACAGACAGATTTGAGGGACAGTTCAAATGAAAATAAAAAAAAAACTGTATAAACCTCAAACAACCATAACTAAGGTCAAGGTAATAATTATTAATTTATGCAGTATTTTGAAGTTGTACTTTCTAAATGACCTGACTTTTCAATTCAAAAGCGCATTTTCAACAAAAAACAAAAATTCACAAAAACAATTATTTTCAAAATGTTCCAAATCCAACAAAAATCTAAAACAAACTACATTATAAAAAAGAAAAACAACTCTAACTGGTTCCTGTGAATCCAGATGTTTAGATTCTTTAGAAATCATGTTATTCTCAGTTGTAATATTCAACATTTATTCAATATTTAATTACATAGAAACTCAACTTTAAAAAGAATGAACAAAACTACAGTATTTAAACTTTCATCACCTCTCTGGTTTTGAATTAAAATCCGGGAGCACGTCCTTTGACCGGTCACTCCTCATGGACACACAGTTGGGTACAGGTCCAGATCTTTTTTTTTTTTTTTTTTTTTTTTTTTTTTTTTTTATTATTTATCTTGGACAAGGTAGCATGTTCTCAAATCAACATAAACATTTTTTTGTACAGCAACTCAATAGAAATAATAAGAAGGTATAACAAGTGCACAAATCAAAGTTTCTAGTGTCCAAGAAGGAGTGGGGGGAAGAAAACTTATTTAACCCCACCCCCAGTGCTCATATGATACATATTTACAATAAATAATTAATTTTATATTGTTTCAACCTTAAGACGATTACTGAAAATGGAAGGATACGGACCTGGTTACCCACACCACCACAATAAAAAATAAAAAAAATAAAAAAAAAAAACCCAAAAAAAACAAAAGAAAAACACACACAAAAAAAAACAAACAAACAAACAAACAAAAAAAAAACACTCCAACAGAAGACAGTGATATAATTACTTGTACATTAGACATTCCATATACTGTGACCAAATCATATGTTTGTAGTTTAGTTTGAACGTATTTACATTTTGATATTGCTTGGAGGATTTTTCGAGACTATTCCAGAGTTTTACACCACGTACAGACATGCAAAAGCTTTTTTTAGTGGTTCTCACTTTGGGCAGTTTAAAGTCTCCTATTACTCTCAGGTTATGTGATTTTTCATTCAGATTAAATAGACTTTGTAAACTTATTGGCAGTAGTTTGTGGTATGCTTTAAACATTGTGATTGCTGAGTAGTACTGGGAAGGGTCTTTAAATTTTAAGAGTTTAGAATGTGCAAAGAGGTTGTGAGTATGATCCAAAAAACCAACTTTATGTATAATTCGTAGTGCTTTTTTCTGTAAGACAGTTAAGGGTGTTAGTGTCGTCTGATAGGTATTCCCCCATATTTCAACACCATAAGTGAGATATGGAAGAACCATCGAGAAAGACAATGTGCGCAAGGAGTTGAAATCAAGGTGATGTTTAATTTTATTTATTATAGAGAGACTTTTGGATATTTTTGCTTTTACATGTCTGACGTGGGGTTTCCAAGACAGTTTATTGTCTATGATGATTCCCAAAAATTTTGCTTCATCTACAGTCTCAATTTGTACATTTTCAATTACAATTGGTTGTTTGGAGCTTGTTTTTGTATTTCCAAAGAACATGACTTTAGTTTTGTTCAGATTAAGAGATAATTTATTGATATCCATCCATTTTTTTATTTTGCTGAGCTCCTTATTGACTGTACTGATAGGTTCATTGTAATTATGACTGCTATAGAATATAGATGTATCATCTGCAAACAGTATGAGTTTTAGCGACTGTGATACCATAAGAATATCGTTTATGTAGATATTAAAAAGTGTTGGTCCCAAGACGGAGCCTTGGGGAACACCACAAGAAATACTAAGAGTCTCAGATGAAGTAGACCCAATTTGCACATATTGCGTTCTTTCCGTTAAATAGCTTTGTATCCATTCCCCAGCGATTCCCCTTATCCCGTGTTCTTGTAATTTTTTAAGTAATATTGCATGATTGATTGTATCAAAAGCTTTCTTTAAATCTATAAAAATTCCAATTGCATATTTTTTACAATCTATCGCACTTGTTATTTCCTCAGTTGCGTCGAGTATAGCCATTGAGGTAGTTCTTTTTGTCGTAAATCCATATTGACCTTCGTTGATAATGTGATGTTTATGTATAAAGTTTTCCAGGCGTGTATTGAACAGTTTTTCCAGTATTTTTGAGAATTGAGGTAACAGAGAAATCGGTCTGTAGTTGGTAAAATCATGTTTATCTTCACTTTTGAAGATAGGAATTATTTTTGCCATTTTCATTTTTTTTGGAAACTGTCCAGATTGAAATGATAAGTTACAAATGTGTGTGAGAGGTTTGACAATGTTATCGATGACCTGTTTGATTAATCTCATACTGATGTCATGACAGTCTCTTGATGATTTACTTTTACACCTTTTAACAGTATCTATTACTTCTTTTTCAGTTGTTGGAGAGAGAAACATGGTAGATGGATTTCTTTCAATATCATTTTTACAGTGCACGGTGTCAATTTTGTTAATTTTTTAAGCCAACTCAGGACCAATATTTACAAAATATTTATTAAAATAATTTGCCACATCTATTCTGCTTCTGACTTTGTGATTTTCTGTACTGAAGTACTCTGGATATTCTGACTTCTTTTTTTTTTTTTTAAGCAAAGCATTCAACACATTCCACATTTTTTTCATGTTATTTTGGTTTTCATACAACAGTCTTCGATAATATAATTGCTTGCTTGTTCTAATTATGTCTATTAGTTTATTTTTGTATTTTATATATCTTTGTTCTGTTGCTTTGGTTTTTGTTTTTATGAATATTTTATACAAGTTATTTTTCTTTTTGCAAGCATTTATGATCCCTTTAGTCAGCCATGGCTTGTTTTCACATCTATAGTTTACTTTCATTTCCTTTAAGAAACAGTGATTGTTATAATGAGTCAGAAATAAATTTAAGAAATTATTGTAAGCTTTGTCAACATCTGTCTCTTCATAAATTCCGGTCCAATCCTGTTGACTTGAGCTGTTGTTGAGAGAGTTGATTGTTTCTTCAGTTAGTATTCGTTTTAGAAAGGGTTCAGTGGATTTAGGTTGTTTTTTAAAATCAGATTCTGAGACAGTGAAGATAGGTAAATGATCTGTAATGTCAGCGATAAAGAGTCCACTTGTAATCTGACTTTCCATGTTATTGCTAAAGATGTTATCTATTATTGTGGCACTGTGTGATGTTATTCTACTAGGTTTGGTTATTCTGGGATAAAGTGACATAGAATGCATTGTGTTTATGAAGTCATCAATACTTTTCTGCTTGGTTGGGTTTAACAAGTCAAGGTTGTAATCACCACAGATGTACAAGGTTTTCTGAGTCACACCAGAGTAAAGTTTCTCCATCCATTCAATAAAATTCTCAACACTTGAACTTGGTGAACGATACACAACACTTACTATGATATTTTTAGTCTTTTTTTTTTGGATTTCTATTGTTAAACATTCCATAACATCATTTATAGCAACAGTCATATTTGATAATAAAACATGTTCTAATGAAGTGTGGACATACAGAGCAACCCCTCCTCCCGTTTTCTTTTCTCTATTCTTTGTTATCATTATATAATTTTCCATATCATAATAACTGTGAGTGTTTTCATTGAACCATGTTTCTGTTATTGCAATGATACTGAACGGATGAGTGAATTCTTTAAGAAAATCACAAATGGAACTGAAATTATCTTGCATACTTCTGCTATTAAAGTGTATAATTGATAGTTTTCCTTCTAAATTAATATTACTTTCAAACAGTTTGTGTTCATAGTATTTGCAGTTAATTGGAGAACTTATGAAGAAATTTGCATCTGGGTCTATTTCTGCTGTTGGATCTAGTGTGTCTGTGTCTTCTACTGTGAAGGTGTCCAGTTCTTTTTGGTTCTGTTGTAGTAGTTCTTGGAGTTTTTTCATACTGGTTTCTTGAAATGAGTTTTTTCTATGTAGGTTATGTATGAGGTGTTTGTTGAGTTGGTTACCTGGTGTTAGAATCGTTCCAGTTCCTCTATGTTTCTCACCAGTAACACTCTTGCTTCCTCTGGGCTGCCGTTGAGTTTGATGAAGATCTTACAGCTCCGGATCCAAGTGTGCTGGATTTTCTGCTCCTTTTTTAGCATTCGAGCTTTTTTGGCAATTTCTGAGTTTTTCTTTGTTAAATGTTCATTAAGGTAGATATTTGATCCTTTCAATTTTCGACCTTGCTTTAGGAGTTCAGTTTTGTTTTTTCGGTTGATGAAACGCATGATGACAGCAGGTGGTCTTCCTCGTCCAGTCGGCAGTGGGTGACAGGCCTCGATGTCTCCCAGGTTGAGTTCTATTGTTGTGTAGGAGAGGGAATGAGGAGGATCCAAATGCAGGTTTTACAGTTTATTAAGTGTTGAACAAAGGAATCCACAGCAGAGAGATAACGGCTTCAGGCAGTGCTGGATGGCCAAGAGGGAGGGCTGAAGGTTCCTGTGAGGAGAATAAGAAAATTAGTCTGATATCAAAATCTGACTCAGCTTAGAGGTGGTCAGTTTACCACTAGAATCGTTGAAGACCTGACAGAGACTGTGGGTGACACCAGGTCTTTTATAGCCACCGGTAAGTCTGTGCAGCTGGGAGCAATCAGCCAATCCTCCCGTTAGAAGCCATCCAGCACCTGTGAGTTTTGGGGGAGAAAAAAAACAAAAAACAAACAAGCAGGCCTAAAAGGCCTCACACCACAGTACCCCCCCCTCTACGGACGCCACCTGGCGGACCACCAGGCCTGTCCGGAAAGCGGCGGTGAAAGTCCCGGACCAAGCCAGGGTCCAGGATCGCTGAACGGGGCACCCAGCACCGTTCCTCCGGGCCATAACCCTCCCAGTCCACGAGGTACTGTAGACCCCGACCTCGGCGACGAACATCCAAAAGACGGTTGACCGTGTACGCATCCGAGCCGTCGACAAGGCGAGGAGGTGGAGGGGGAGCAGAAGGAGGCTGGAGGGGACTGGCAGAAACCGGTTTGATCTGAGAGACGTGGAACACAGGATGTACCTTCATGGAAGAGGGCAGGGCGAGCTTTACCGAGACCGGGTTGACCAGCCGCAGGATCCGGAAAGGGCCAATGAAGCGGGGTGAAAGCTTGCGAGACTCTGCCCTGAGGGGAATGTTCCTGGTAGACAGAAGGACAGACTGACCAACCTGATATGCTGGGGCTGGCTGACGGTGGCGATTAGCTTGGCGCCGAGCCCGGCCGCAGGCCTGTTGGAGGGCCCTCCTAGTTTTCCTCCAGATCCGACGACACCGTCTGATATGGAGCTGCACCGAAGGGACGGCCAGCTCCTGTTCCTGATCCGGGAACAATGGGGGTTGGTAACCCAGAGAAGCCTCGAACGGGGACAATCCTGTGGAGGAACTAACTTGGGAATTATGGGCATACTCAATCCACGGGAGATGAGACGACCACGTGGACTGGGCAGAGGCCAACACGCACCGTAATGTGGATTCCAGGTGTTGGTTAGCCCGCTCCGACTGGCCGTTGGATTGGGGGTGGAAGCCAGATGACAAGCTGACGGAAGCCCCCAGCGCCTTACAGAAGGACTTCCAAACAGCTGATGTGAATTGCGGACCCCGGTCAGAGACTATGTCCAGAGGGATACCATGCAGACGGAACACATGGGTCACCATGAGCTGGGCAGTCTCCAAGGTTTAGGAAGAGGCACCAGATGTACAGCTTTGGAGAATCGGTCCACAATCGTGACCACAACAGTGTTACCTTCTGAGGGAGGGAGTCCGGTCACAAAGTCCAGTGCGATATGGGACCAGGGATGACTGGGAACCGGTAGGGGATGGAGCAGCCCCGCAGGAGGACGATGAGGGACCTTGCCCCGGGAACAGGCAGAACAGGCAGCGACAAAATTCCTAGTGTCTGCCTCCATCGTTGGCCACCAGAACCGCCGCTGAAGAAGCGCCATTGTACGGCGAATCCCAGGGTGACAGGACCACCGGGATGCATGTGCCCATAGGAGAACCTGGGAGCGGACAGAGGATGGCACATACGAACGGTTAGCTGGGCCAGTACCTGGGTCCGGATCATGCTGCAGACCATCCCTTATTGCAGTCTCGATCTCCCAAGTGATCGCCCCAATGACGCAGGAGGGGGGTAGAATGGGCTCCGGCTCCGATCTGGACTGATGACCATCATGCAGGCGGGAGAGGGCGTCAGGTTTGGTATTGCGGTTGCCCGGCCTGTAAGTGAGGGTAAAATTAAAGCGTGTAAAGAACAGCTGCCACCGGGCCTGTCGAGAGTTGAGTCTCTTAGCTGCTTGGATGTAAGCGAGGTTTTTGTGGTCTGTCCAGACCACGAATGGGTGTTCTGCGCCCTCGAGCCAGTGCCTCCATTCCTCGAGTGCCAGTTTGACTGCGAGCAGTTCTCTATTCCCCACATCGTAGTTTTGTTCAGCTGCAGGGAGATGCTTAGAGAAAAAGGCACAGGGATGGAGTTTGCCATCCTCCTGATGGTATTGGGACAGCACAGCACCCACCCCTGAATCCGAGGCGTCCACCTCCACAATAAACTGCCTCAAGGGGTCGGGCTGGACCAGAATGGGGGCCGAGGTAAACCTCTTTTTAAGCTCAGTGAATGCACCCTCTGCTTGGGGAGACCAAACGAACGGTCTGGCTGTGGAAGTAAGCTGGGTAAGGGGAAGAGCTACCTGACTGTAATTGCGAATGAAACGCCTGTAAAAATTTGCGAAACCCAGAAATTGTTGTAGTTTGCGACGGGTGTTGGGTCGAGGCCACTCAGCCACCGCGCTAACTTTTTCGGGGTCCGGGCAAACCTGCCCAGCGTGTACAATAAAACCAAGGAAGTTGACGGACTGAGAATGGAACTCTCACTTCTCAGCCTTTACAAACAGACGATTCTCAAGGAGTCGCTGGAGTACCGCACGGACATGGACGATGTGCTCCTCAACAGTGGGCGAAAAAATAAGAATGTCGTCCAGATAAACAAAGACAAAACGATTAAGGAAGTCACAGAGCACATCGTTAATGAATGCCTGGAATACTGCGGGAGCGTTAGTTAACCCGAAAGGCATGACCAAGTATTCGAATTGGCCCAGGTAGGTGTTGAACGCCGTCTTCCACTCGTCCCCCTCCCGCATTCGGACGAGATGGTAGGTGCAACGCAGATCGAGTTTTGTAAAGACCCGGGCTCCCTGAAGTAGCTCGAACGCCGAATTAATGAGGGGCAACGGGTATTTGTTGCGAACGGTGGTGTTATTAAGACCCCGATAATCGACGCACGGACGGAGGGAACCATCCTTCTTACCCACAAAAAAGGACCCCGCTGCTATGGGTGCCGAGGAAGGGCGGATAAGCCCCGACGCCAGGGACTCATTGATGTACTTCTCCATCGCCCCCCTCTCTGGAGCAGACAGATTGTACAGGCGACTGGCGGGTAAGGTTGCCCCAGGGAGGAGGTCGATGGCGCAATCATATGGCCGATGAGGCGGGAGAGATTGTGCCCTCTCCTTACTGAAGACCTCTTTGAGGTCATGATACTCTGCCGGGATAGACGCAACGTCCACCGGGTCGATTGAGCCTACCGTGTCAGAAGAGACGGTTGTCCAACTGTATTGCCAGCGAAATGAGTTCCTCCAATGTGGATGGGGTCCCCCTGCCAGCTAGCTCATCCTTCAGAGGATCATTCAGGGCATTTAGGAACACCCCTCTTAGTGCCTTCTGTCCCCAGCCAGCCTCTACTGCTAGGGTCCGGAATGAGATGGAGAACTCCGCCACAGATAGAGTTCCCTGGGAAAGGTGGAGTAGACGCTGGGAGGCATCTCCAGCCCGGTCCGGCACCTCGAACATGGTTCTGAATAAACTCAGAAAATCAGATGTTGAGCGATCAGCCAGGGGGGCTGCCGCGTCTTCGGCCTCGGCCCACTCCAGTGCCCTGCCCCGAAGAAGACCCACAATGTACAAATTCTTAACTTTGTCTGATTCGAAGGTCCGCGGACTTAGAGCAAAGACATTTGAACACTGCAAGAGGAACCCACGACATTTCCCCAGGGTTCCATGGAAAGGTTCCGGGTCCGTAATATGGTGGTCCATTAGTGGGCTGGGCATAGCTGAAGGAGGTGCCGAGGCTGTGGACAGAAAAAGAGAACTTAGATTATTTACTTTGTCTGTTAAAGCCTGTAACTGTGTTTTTAATTGAGTATTTTCGTCCATAAGGGCCTTTATGGCCTGTTGTTGTTGTCCCAGGAATATTCCTTGCCGGGTCAGAATCTCTGACACTGAGGGTGATGCAGAACCCGCTGGATCCATTCTGGTCAGGTCTTCTGTTGTGTAGGAGAGGGAATGAGGAGGATCCAAATGCAGGTTTAACAGTTTATTAAGTGTTGAACAAAGGAATCCACAGCAGAGAGATAACGGCTTCAGGCAGTGCTGGATGGCCAAGAGGAAGGGCTGAAGGTTCCTGTGGGGAGAATAAGAAAATTAGTCTGATATCAAAATTTGACTCAGCTTAGAGGTGGTCAGTTTACCACTAGAATCGTTGAAGACCTGACAGAGACTGTGGGTGACACCAGGTCTTTTATAGCCACCGGTAAGTCTGTGCAGCTGGGAGCAATCAGCCAATCCTCCCGTTAGAAGCCATCCAGCACCTGTGAGTTTTGGGGGAGAAAAAAAACAAACAAGCAGGCCTAAAAGGCCTCACACCACAGAAAATGAAAAAACTGCTCCCTTTTTATTATTGATTGAGGATTAAAATGCTTAAAACTTCAAGATTTTCATTCATTTTAAAAACGTTTAAACAGTACATTTGTAATTCATAACTCAGCCACAGGAGGGTAAAAAATATACATTTCCTTTTTAATCTGAATATTTTCACAAAATACGTCTCAAACTTTTTTTATTTATTTATTCGGGAAAATTTTCTAAGATCTTCTTTATTTTTAAACTAAACTTTTGAAAGAGCAAAAATAAAACTAATAATTAGTACATTCTTTTTGGGTCTAAATTAAAAATGTATATATATTTACAAAAAGTTGTAATGTGTAGTCCTACCACAGGAGGACGACAAATATACATGTTTTACATCTGATGATTTTTTTGTTAGAAAAAAAATATAAGAAAAAAAATATATAATTAAAATCATAAACATTTTTCACAAAACCTTCAAATTTAAATAATTTAAAGAGTCAGGTTTTAAAAAGGTTTTAGAAAATTTTCTAAAAATAAAAAGATTATAAAGAATATGTAGTTTTGTCGCCCTCCTGTGGCTAAAATTATGAATAATGTTAGTACGAAAAAAATTAGTTTAACAATAAATTCTTCATAAAAGTCACATGAAATACAATGTTTTTAGAACAACTCACAAAACTTTTTGAACTTTTGTTTTTAGAGCTTTAAAATATATTATTTGATGTTTCTTGCAATTGTAATAATTATTTTTTTATTTTTTACCTAAAAAAAGAACCATTTTTAGAAAAATATGTGAAAAGTAAAAAACAATTTAAACAGTTGTCATTCATAACTCAGCCAGAGGAGGGAGACAAACATACATTTTCTTTTTATTCTGAATATTTTCAAAAACTACAGAACTATAAATAAAAACAAATCTAATAAATACAAACATAGTAAAAAAAATTAAGTCATGAAGTAAACAAAAACAAATCATTTTTAAATATATTTTTAAAACTCACAAAAATATCCAAAAATGGACGTTTTTCTAGAATTTCTAGGCATTTTTTAAAACAAGATTATATCATTTTATATGTTGACAAATTAAAATGAAATACGTATTTTTCTTATGCGCTCGCTCTCGTGCCCCACCCTCGGGCCTGGCTCCAAGAGGGGGCGCTGGTGACCCGCGTTCGGGCAAGGGCAACTTGACCATGTTTGATTTCTTCATAGGGGTATTGGTGAGCAGAGCTGGTGCACTGAAAGGATCTCTCACCCAGTCATACTGGGAACTGATTTCAGTGAAGTACTTTTTAAAGTATCCCAGTAATGTTAAAATATGCTGCTTAATGTGTGGAAACAATGAGATAGCATCATGGTCAGTAGTGTCCAAAAATCCATGCAGGTTCTCAAAGGAGTAAGTGTTTCCTTCATCAAGTCATGTAAGCTTCGGAGTGAAAGAACCAACCTTCTCTGTGACCTGAGGCAGGTGTTTATCTTTCTCTGGAACCTGTGGATTTTAGTTCATTTAGCTGTCCAAATTTGTCCCTCAAGTAGACCAGTTTTCCCAGCAAGTTCTAATCACTAAATGTTTCTGTGACTTCATACTTGTGCTCCTCCAAAAACACTCTTATTTGCTCTCTAAGCTCAAACACTATGATGTGTTATGTTTTTAAAAGGCTAAGCAGTAAAGCCAAAATACCACAGGAAGCCAGGAGTAATGTCTGGATTATCTAGTTTTAGATTCAAACTGAACCCTAGAGAGCAGGGATGAGGTTCATGATGATGGATTTTTCTGACAGTTTTTAAACAGAAGAAGAGAAGGTTGTTCTTGCCCCACAAGGAAGTTAAGTCCAATCTGTTCCCTTTAAACTGTCTTCAGTAAACAACAAGTCAAAATCCTTCAGAAAGATTTGAGTCTGACCAGTCAGACCACATTTTATCAGAGTGAAGACATCAAGCAGCTCATGTACACTACACACATAAACATTAATCTGTAAATTCAAGTAAAATACATCCAGTCTGACCATTTAAACTGACTTCCTGTTATTGTTATGTGACTTTTGTCACTTTAAAACTTGCAGGTTTCAGGTTTCTTTTTTTAGGAGTAGATGAATTTAATTGGTTTCTATTTCATTTCATTTACATGTAAAAAAGAAAACAATGTGTTTACTTTGATGTAAAATCTCTTTCAAACTAGGCTCGTCTGTGTTTTTACCATTAAAAGCAGTTGGTGAACATTGTTTTGGAAAACCTGCGGGATCTCAATAACCAATCAGAACTAAGAGTTAAACAAGTGCACAAGAACTCACGAGAGGTTGCAAAGATTCCCACAATTTCAATGTTATATTTTTTACGTCCGTTTCTTTCATGTTTTTATTTTACTTTTACTGTATTTATGTTTAATTGAGAGATTAAGATTCTCAATGGTGAGAATCAGGTTAGGACCTTCAAAATAAAAGACTTCCGACTGAATCAGGGGAGTCAGACTGTTTACAAAGAAACAATATAAGAATGTTTTTACACAGTCGAAAGGTTGGAGAAAAAAAAATCAACACACTCTACAGAGGTATTTTCATTTTAGACGTCTCATTAGCAGTTCCCAGTGTAACCCTAACCCTCTCCCTGGATGCTGTCATGGTAGCTTCCATTTACACAGTACTTTAAACTGTCTTCAGTAAACAACAAGTCAAAATCCTTCATAAAGATTTGAGTCTGATCAGTCAGACCACATTTTATCAGACATCAAGCTGCTGATGCATTAAAAATAGAAAGAGATAGACATTTTCATCTGTTTCCCTCTAAGATGTGAAAATGTTTTTTCATTGAACCAATCAAACAACATTCCACTGGCTGCTGGAACATTTCAGTTTGTCAGTCACCTTCTTAACTGTGTTTCCCTTTAGGAGGTTGAGGGGGGTGCCGGAGCCCATCCCAGCTAATTCGAGGCGAGAGACAGGGTACACCGCGAACAGGTCACCAGTTCGTTACGGGGCCACACACATACAACCATTCACACACACACTCATTCTTAGGGACAATCATGTAGTGACCAATCAACCTGACATGCATGTTTTTGGAGGATGGGAGTAAACGGGAGTAAACCCATGCATACACGGGAGAACATGCAAACTCCACACAGAAAGGCCAGTGTTCCAAACTTGCCCACTTTTGTGCCTCGTCCGCACCCGGGTCTCAAACCCATGACTTTCTTGCTGTGAAGCCACTTTGCTACCCTCTGCGCCACCATGCTGCCCGGAAACATTTCACTTCAGGTTAGAATGTTTTTTTTTTTTTATGTTTTAAAATTCCCCACAGTAAATTCTACAACCTGTTTTTTCTCTGTTTTCCAGCTCACAGCATCAGCTGACTGATCAGTTTCAAACAGTGACACCAGAGTATTACCAGAGTATTAAATCTATTATTTTTTGCAAACCATCCTTTCAAGTTCAACAATAAATTATTCATAGATGACATCAAGAAAGAGAGTCTAAATTAGATCAAATTTTTAGGAATCACAATACAAAAAAAAGTTCAACAATAAATTATTCATAGATGACATCAAGAAAGAGAGTCTAAATTAGATCAAATTTTTAGGAATCACAATACAAAAAAAAACTCGGGTTGAAAAAGTCATAAATTTTTTAAAATCTAAACTATGTAAGTCGTTAGCAATTATTTCCAAACAAAAGATTTTTTAAACAAAAAAATCTCTTTATGTTTTGTGCTGCTCTGTTTATTTCTTACATTACGTATGGCTCAGAGGTGTGGGGTAACACACACCAAACAAATACTACTCCAATTAGTATCATTCAAAAAATAAAGCCAATTACAGGCACATAAAAATCAACTGTTTATTAACAAGGAAAGGGGAAAGATGGTGGCTCTGTGGTTAGAACGTTCGCCCATGAACTGGAATTGAACGGGAAGTTTGTGGGTTTGCATCCCACTGAGTGCACGTCTAGGGTCCTTGGAGAAGACACCTAGACCCTTGTTTCTGTCACCATTGGCGCTGTCATAGGTGGCAGTCTGCTGCGGTGAAAGGCAACACATAAATTTCCCAATAAGGGGTTAACAAAATATATTAAACAAAAAGCTTTAAAATTCAAGGATTATGTTGAACTAAAAACTGCATTAATTATCATTAAAATAAATAATCAATTATCCAAAAGAATTTGAAGCTTTTTTCACAAGAGGTGTATAATTTTACAGGATGTGATGTGTTTAAAAAGATGACTGTAAGAACAAATATAAAACAACATTGTATTTCAGTTGTTGGTGTAAATCTTGGGAACAACTTTGATCAGAAGTTAAAAGAAATGTAAAATATTTCAACAGTTAAGTAATTTATACAAGGAAAATATTTACAAATTGTACGTGGAAAAAGAACGGTGAAGATAAATACTTTATTATTTTTGTAAACTGTGGTAGAGTGGCATTTTTTTTCTGTTGTTATTTTTAAAGAGTCAGCAGCTCCATAAGTAAAATATAAATGTGTAAGAGCGTGCATCAGAAGCTCCGCCTTCAGCCAACTCCTTTTCAGACCTTGTACATATTGTTTTCTTCCTGTACCTCAAGAAAATGTTTCGATCTTTTAAACAAATAAACTTGAACTTGAATCAGAACTAAAAGTTGAACAAGTGGATGAGAACTTTTGAAAGGTTGCAAAGTCTCTAATAATTTCAATGTTAAATTTTTACGCCCGTTTATTTCATACTTTTATTTGACTTTTACTGTATTTATGTTTAATTGAGAGATTAAGACTCTCAATGATAAGAATCAGGTTTGGACCTTCAAGATAAAAGACTTCTGACTGAATCAGGAGAGTTGGACTGTTTATAAAGAAACAATATGAGAATGTTTTTACACAGTCTAAAGGTTGGAGAAAAAAATCAACATACTCTACAGAGTTATTTTCATTTTAGACGTCTCATTAGCAGTTCCCAGTGAAACCCTAACCCTCTCCCTGGAAGCTGTCATGGTATTTTTTTTTTTTTATTTATTTATTTATTTCGGTCACAGTGCAACCTCATATCAATGAAATAAAGAAAACAACCATATTCCAGCAAAGGACCGAAAAGGTATCGGCTGAAGCAAACGTTTATTACGCCGACCCTTTTTTTTTTTTTTTTTTTTTATGTCATAATAAAAGCAAAAAGACATAAGTAAATACTAAGTCATCATAATTGTTATAACACATAACATAATAATATCATAATACATCATAACATAATCATAACACATCAAATCACAACAAATCATCACAACAAATCATAACACAACGTAGCTTCCATTACATAGTGCTTTAAACTGTCTTCATTAAACAACAAGTCAAAATCCTTCATAAAGATTTGAGTCTGACCAGTCAGACCACATTTTATCAGAGTGAAGACATCAAGCTGCTGATTCATTAAAAATAATAGAGATAGAAATTTTCATCTGTTTCCCTCTAAGACGTGAAAATGTTTTTTTTCATTGAACCAATCAAACAACATTCCACTGGCTGCTGGAACATTTCAGTTTGTCAGTCACCTTCTTAACTGTGTTTCCCTTTAGGAGGTTGAGGGGGTGCTGGAGCCGATCCCAGCTGATTCGAGACGAGAGACAGGGTACACCGCGAACAGGTCACCAGTCTGTCACGGGGCCACACACATACAACCATTCACACACACACTCATTCATAGGGACAATCATGTGGTGACCAATCAACCTGACATGCATGTTTTTGGAGGGTGGGAGTAAACCGGAGTAAACCCATGCATAAAAGGGAGAACATGCAAACTCCACACAGAAAGGACAGTATTCCAAACCTCGTCTGCACCCGGGACTCAAACCCACGACTTTCTTGCTCTGAGGCCACTGTGCTACCCACTGCGCCACCATGCTGCCCGGAAACATTTCACTTCAGGTTAGAATGTTTTTTTTTTTATGTTTTAAAATTCCCCACAGTAAATTCTACAATCTGTTTTTTCTTTGTTTACCAGCTCACAGCATCAGCTGACTGATCAGTTTCAAACAGTGACACCAGAGTATTACCAGAGTATCAAATCCATTATTTTTACAAACCATCCTTTCAAGTTCAACAATAAATTATTCATAGATGACATCAGGAAAGAGAGTCTAAATGAAATTAATTTTTTAGGAATCACAATACAAAAAAAAACTTGGGTTGAAAAAGTCATACATTTTTTAAAATCTAAACTATGTAAATCATTAGCAGTTATTTCTAAAGCTAAAGATTTTCTAAATAAAAAATGCTTTATATTTTGTGCTGTTCTGTTTCTTCCTTACATTACGTATGGCTCAGAGGTGTTGGGTAACACATACCAACCAAATACTACTCCCATTACTATCATTAAAAAATAAAGCCAATTACAGGCACATAAAAATCAACTGTTTATTAACAAGGGACGGGGAGAGATGGTGGCTCTGTGGTTAGAACGTTTACCCGCAAAACGAAAGTCAACCAGAAGTTTGTGGGTTCACATCCTACTGAGTGCACGTCTAGGGTCCTTGGAGAAGACACCTAACCCCTTGTTTCTGTCACCATTGGCGCTGTCATAGGTGGCAGCCTGCTGTGGGGAAAGGCAGCACATAAATTTCCCAGTGAGGGGTTAATAAAGTATATTAAAATAAAAAAAAAGCTTTAAAATTCAAGGATTATGTTGAACTAAAAACTGCATAAATTATGATTAAAATAAATAATCAATTATCCAAATTATTCAAAACTTTTTTTCACAAGATGGATACCATGTATAATTCTACAGGATATGATGTGTTTAAAAGATCAATGTAAGAACAAATGTAAAAAAAAAAACATAGTATTTCAGTTGTTGGTGTAAATCTGAGTATTTTATACAAGGAAAATATTATATAGGTATATTTTGAAATGAGCTCTAAAGATAAACACTTAAATTTGATGTAAACTGTTGTAATGTGGATTTTTTGTTATTTTTAAAGAGTCAGCAGCTCCCTAAGATAAACTATAATTGTGTAAGGGGCAGGCATCATAAGCTCTGCCTTCTTCTACTCCTTTTACAGACCTTGTACATATTGTTTTCTCCCTGTACTTCAAGAAAATGTTTTAATGTCTGAAAAAAAACTTGAACTTGAAACTTGAATCAGAACTAAGAGTTGAACAAGTGCAGAAGAACTCGCGCAAGGTTGCAAAGTTTCGGACAGTTTCAACGTTAAATTTTTTTCTTTTATGTTTTTCTTTTACTTCTACTGCATTTATGTTTAACTGATAGATTAAGACTCTCTATGGTGAGGATCAGGTTCATCTGTTTCCCTCTGAGAAGTGAAAATGTTTTTTATTGAACCGCTCAAACAACATTCCAGTGGCTGCTGGAACATTTCAGTCAGTGACTCACCTTCTTAACCATCTTTCCCTTAAGTGTTTAGAGGGGTGCCGGAGCCCATCCTAGCTGATTTGAAATGAGGGACAGGGTACACCCCGAACAAGTCACCAGTCTGTCACGGCGCCACACACATACAACCATTCACAGACACACTAATTCCTAGGGACAATCATGAAGTGGCCAATCAACCTGACATGCAATCAACCCCACTGCGCCACCGTGCAGCCCAGGAACATTTCAGTTCACATAAAAATGTTTTTTCTTTGAACCGATCAAACAACATTCCACTGGCTGCTGGAACATTCAGTTCAGGTTAAAATGTTTTTTATTTCTGTTTTAAAATTCCTGACAGTAAGTTCTGCAATCTGTTTTTTCTGTGTTTACTCCCTCACAGCATCGCCTGACTGATCAGTTTCAAACAGTGATACCAGTATATTACCAGAGTATTAAATTTATTATTTTTGCAAACCATTCTTTCAAGGTTAACAATAAATTATTCATAGATGATGTTGAGGTAGAGTTTCCAAATTAAATTCAATTTCTAGGATCACAATACTAAAAACTTGAGCTGGAAAAGTCATATAAATTTTATAAAATCAAAACTATGTAAGTCGTTAGCAATTATTTTCAAAGCTTAAGATTTTCTAAATAAAAAACTCTTTACATTTTGTGCTGCTCTGTTTCTTCCTTACATTACGTATGGCTCAGAGGTGTGGGGTAACACATACCACTACCATACTAAAAACTGCACAAATTATGTTTAAAATAAACAATAATCAATTATCCAAAAGGATTCTAAACTTTTTTCACAAGTGGGATATTGTGTATAATTTTAAAAGATCATTGTAAAAACAAATATAAAAGATTGTATTTCAGTTGTTGGAGTAAATCTTTGGAATAACTTGGATCAGGAGTTTAAAAAAATGTAAAACATTTCAACAGTTAAGTAATTTATACAAGGAAAATATTATAAAATTGTTGTAAAAGAACACTAAAGATAAATACTTTATTTTTTTGTAAACTGCTATGATGTGGATTTTTTTGTTATTATTAAAGAGTCAACAACTCCCTAAGTTAAAATATAAATGTCTAAGGGATGGGTATCATAAACGTCAGCTTTAGCCTTCTCCTTTTTCAGACCTTGTACATATTGTTTTCTTCCTGTACTTTAAGAAAATATTTTAATGTCTGAAAAAAATAAATAAACTTGTACTTGAATCAGAACTAAAAGTTTAGCAAGTGCAGGAGAAATTTTTAAAGTTTGTAAAGTTTCTAATAATTTCAATGTTAAATTTTTACACCCGTTTCTTTCATGCTTTTATTTGACTTCTACTGTACATATGTGTAGCTGAGAAATTAAGACTCTCAATGGTTCCAATACCTTACACAGTTAAGCTTTGTGTTTTGGGAATTTACCCCGACAACTTCAGGGTTTCATCTGGGGTGAAAACTCTTATCACCTTTGGACTACTGCAGGCCAGGAGGATGGTCGCCTTATCCTGGAGAGAAACTGAAGTTTCCACGGTACAATCTTGGCTGAGAGAAATGTCTTTAAGCGTTACGTTGTAAAAGCTAACTTATATTTTGAGGGGTATAGCTCAACATTTTGAAGAAGTCTGGGCATCCTTATTGAGATTCCTCAGACGAAAATGACCTTTATTAGAGTGTGAGATGTTGAAATTTGTTGCATAACGTTATCTTTTTTGTTTTGTTTTTTGTTTGTGTTTTTTTTTGTTTTGTTTAAAAAAAGAAAACCATGGCTACTGTAAAGTCTTTTTTCTGTTATTGATGTTGAAAGCTAATAAAAACATTGGTTAAAAAAAAAAAAGACTCTCAATGGTGAGAATCGGGTTTGGACCTTCAAAATAAAAGACTTCCGACTGAATCAGGAGAGTTGGACTGTTTATAAAGAAACAATATAAGAATGTTTTTACACAGTCTAAAGGTTGGAGAAAAAAATCAACACACTCTACAGAGTTATTTTTATTTTAGAGTTTAGTTCCCAGTGTAACCCTAACCCTCTCCCTGGATGCTGTCATGGTAGCTTCCATTTACCCAGTGGTTTAAACTGTCTTCAGTAAACAAGTCAAAATCCTTCATAAAGATTTGAGTCTGACCAGTCAGACCACATTTTATCAGAGTTAAGACATCAAGCTGCTGATGCTTTTTTTTTTCTTGAAAAAAATCAGTTAATTTCTTCGCAACAGTTTGGGTTTAGAAAACAGTTAACAACTACCTACGCAGTGATGAACATGATTGAGGAGGTCAGTTCCTCTATGGACAGAGATGAATATGTAATTGGTATCTATATAGACTTAAAACGAGCATTTGATACTATAGATCATAAACAATTAGTATCAAAATTAGAAAAATATGGTATTAGAGGAACTGCACATTCCTGGATAAAAAGTTATTTAGAAAACAGAAAACAGTGTGTTGAAATAAACAATGTAAGATCAAACTTTAGATTGGTAACTTGTGGAATACCACAAGGATCTGTGATTGGACCAAAACTCTTTAATATATTTATTAATGATATATGTAATTGTTCAAATTTATTTAAATTTATTATGTTTGCCGATGACACAACAATAGTCTGTTCAGGAAAAAAACTCCAGGAATTATTGAGCAGCATTGAAAGTGAACCACAACAGCTTAAAGTTTTGTTTGATTTAAATACGTAAGTTAATATAGCAGAAACAAAATATATGATTTTTGGTAGTAAAAAGGATATTGATATTGATACAAAACTTAAAATAGATGATGTTGAAATTGAAAGAGTACATGAAACAAAATTTTGGGGAATTATAATCGATGCTAAATTAACATGGAAACCATCTAAAATATATAAAGACAAAATTCTCAAAAACTCTAGGAATACTATATAAAACTAAAGATTTATTCAGTTTTAAGGTTTTATCTGTTATTTACTCCACTTTAATTCTTCCTTATTTGACATATTGTGTTGAACTGTGGGGTGGAACATATAAAACTTTAATTAATGAGATATTTTTATTTCAGAAACGTGCCATAAGATTAATAAACAAAGTTGGGTAATTTTAACATACACATCCTTTATTTATTAAATCTAGATTGATTAAATTCAAAGATTTACATAATTTCAAAGTACTTCAGTTTATGTTTAAAGCTAAGTTCAATCTTTTACCAGTAAATATACAAAAATACTTTAAACTTCAACAAACTGTTTATGATTTCAGAGATTATTGTAAATTTGTTTTACCCCAAACCAGAAAAGGGTTCAGACAAAGGTGTTAATCTAATGTTGGACCTCATTTATGGAATAACATAACTAAAGACATAAAATAATGTGTTTCCTTTCAAATATTTAAAAAAAAAAGTGTCTTTGTGATTTGTCTTTTTTTTTTTTTTTCCTTTTTCCATCTTTTCTGTAAATTTATTTCAAGGTAACCTATGTTGTAAAAGCTAGTTTTTGGGGGGGGGCACACAAGCATTTTTTGCTTCAGCCTGTTCACCTGTATTATTTGAGTATGAGGATTTGTTTTGTAAATGTATATAGTCATGTTATAGGAGACTGAGTACGAAATAAAAAAGTTTCAAGTAAAAGAAAAAAAAGTTTAAAAAAATGCATTAAAAGTAGAAAGAGATAGAAATGTTCATCAGTTTCCCTCTAAGACCTGAAAATGTTTTTTCATTGAACCAATCAAACAACATTCTACTGGCTGCTGGAACATTTAGTTCAGGTTATTATTATATATTTTTTTCTGTTTTAAAATTCCCCACAGTAAATTCTACTATCTGTTTTTTTCTGTTTACCAGCTCACAGCATCGGCTGACTGATGAGTGTCAAACAGTGATTCCAGAGTATTACTAGAACATCACAGAACAGTAATGATGGGGTATTACTACAGTATCAAAGAAGAACAGAAATGATGGATCATCACACACATACTTACACATGTACAATCAATCCATTGCTGTAACACTGATGACAAAGAATCACTTTAGTATAAAAATACTGATACAAAATGGTGATGATAGGATAACACCACACCAGAAATAAAACACCACAATGATGTACGAATCTCTTCCAAGTGACAAAATATCATCAGAAAAGTAATGAAAGTGTTTAACTGCACTGTGAATACAGTAGCACAAGAATGATTTAAAAAAAGGCTTTAGTCTTTGATAGGGTTGGAGGGCGGGGGCGCGAGAGCTTCCCCCCCAGTAGTAGAATGTTTGCCTTTGGATCAGAAGTTTGCTGGGTCGAATCCGACTGAGCTCATATATAGGTGATCTTGGGTAAGACACATAACCCCCCATTTCTCTCACCATTGGTGCCACCCTAGGCCAAATGGGGTGGACCAGGCATGTGGTCAGGATGCCTCCCAAGTGCCTCCCCAGTGAGGTGTTTAGGGCACTTCCCACCTGGAGACAAAGGCACAGACCCTGGATCCGCTGGACAGACTATGTTTCACAGCTGACCAGGGAACAGCTCAGGATCCTGGAGGATTCAGCTGGGGTGAGCGAAGCCTGGGCTTCCCATCTGAGGCTGTTGCCTCCGCGACCCGGCCCTTGATAAGAGGACGATGATGGAACAGAACGGAAAGAGAGGTGTTTCAATAAAACAAGCTGGAAGAGTTCACCGTCACACCAGAGCTAATAAAAACAGACTTGAAATACTGGTCAAAGTGACTATCAAGATCTCCTAAAGAAGGTCAGACTCTTCTGGGGATCTGGATATAAAACAGATTCATAAAACACGTTGTCTTTTTTTTTTTTTTTCTGCTTGATCAGTTTGTTGGAACATGAATCCTCTGCAGCTCCTCCTACCTGTCCTCCCTCCATCACAGGTAGAAATATGTTTCATTCCAGGAAACAGCTCACCTGTGTGTCAGTCTGTGGACTGGAGGGTCTTCTCTCAACAAACTGTAAGTCTGAACTTTTTCTTTCTATATTTGTCATCAATGATAACCCTCAAAAAGTTTATGAAGGCAAAACTTTGGGGGTTATTATTGATGACTATTTATAAACACACAAATCAGCTGTTTAAAACTACAAGACATTGTAACTATAGGAATATTACAGATTATGTACAAAGTTAAAAATAGTTTAGTTCCAAAAAGTATACAATTTTTTTTTTAATTTAGAGTTGGTTATTATAATTTACGAGGATGTTATATTTTTGATCATGTTAAAGTAAGAACTTTGGTAAAATCAGGATGTGTTTCAGTTGTTGGAGTAAAATTATGGAATGAATTCAATGATGAATTTAAAATATGTTATTTCCTAAAATTTAAACAACGACCTAAATATAAAAGGATCAGTGAAATATTAAAAGTAGAAAAATCTGAGAGAAAAGAGGATAAAATAAAGTTTATTTTGGATTAATGTTTGATTGGAGATGTGGACCTTGTAGATTTTTTTTTGTTTGATTGTAAAAATGCTGTTTCAGTTAAGTTTAAGTAGATGTGTAAGGATAGGCAGTTAGAAGCTATGCTTCAGCCTATTCCTTTTCTTTGCTCCATTTGTTACTTTGTTATAAATTGTGTGACAATATTGTAAAGTTGACCAAATAAATAAAAAAAAAATCTAAACCTGAATGTTTTTCTTTAAATGTTTGAAAAAGTTCTAACTTGATCATTAATGTTGATGTGAGTCCTTCATTAAAGTTAAATAGAAAAAATTCAAATAGTTCCTGAAACTTCTCCTGATGTTCAGATTCTGTTCAGCTGCTCTAAGTAACAAAGTTCTGTCCCAGTCTAATTTACACTGGATTCTCCTGATTTCTGAAGAAATTATATTTATTTGATCATTTAGTGTTAAAATGATGGGAAAAGTGTGTGTAAATGTTTTCTATCAGGTACCAGCTGCTCTCATTTCTTTTCTGATCGCTCTGAAAGATCAATACTTCCTCTGATTGGGAACAACTTATCTCACCATCAGACTTCTCCCCACTCGTCATCACGTCATCACAGAACCAGTCGAACCAGTCTGATTTCTTCACAAATTCCTCCTTTGTGAAGGAATTTATCTTCTTGACAAACAAACTGCAGCTTCTTTTCATTTCCTGCAGTCACACACTCTAAAATACACACCAAGTTATTTTTAGTGCAGAAAAACTGAACGGATTGAGGATTTATTGGTTGAGGTTGGTGAATGTGGAAAACCAGAAACATTTGAGGTTTTTGTAGCTTAAAACAAGGAGTATCACTTCTTCAACTAATTAGACCATAAAGTATCAGACAGAGCAAGACCTTTAACACCAGGAGTCCTGGCTTTTTCAGTTTCTCTGACCATGCCCCCTCCCTGCTAAAGGTGATCACCTCACCTTTTGTTTTTTAAATGTTAGTGCTCAAGTGACCTCAATGCCAACTACAGTATGTAGGTCAGGGTTTTTTTTTTTTTTTTTGTAATTCAGATTTGCTGGAAAGGAATCTTGTTTTTCTGAGTTTAGGAAAATGTTCAAATGCTGACTACCAGACTTCTGCTCTTTCTTTTACAAAGTAGTTTGAGACATGTTGAACTCTGGTTTACAGTACTTTCAGAATGTATTTGTACTGGTTAATTTTCAGCATGTTTTTTATTTTGCAGCCTTATTCTAAAATTAATCAAATTCTTTCCTCAATATTTTACCTAAACTTGCTTTTATTCACCCGTTTTTTTTTTCCCCATAAATTTGCCAGAACTTCAAAAAATATGTTCTCTCATTGTCATTATGGGATACTTTGTGATGACAATTTAATTAATTTTAGAATTAGGCTGAAACATAAAAAATGTGGTAAAAGTGAGATGCTGTGAATACTTTCTGCTGGATCTGGTCAGTGTGTCTGCTACATTTATACAGTTTGATGTCTCCCTCATCCCTGTCCCACACACAGCTTTGTATGAATGAACATAATCAAACACTGCTGCAGAGTTATGTCCAACATGTAAATTATATTTGATCAATTTAATTAAATTTATTTCTGCATTTATTTGTTTTTACTATAAATTGGTGAATCAACAGTTAGCTTACAGCTAATTCACTCAGCTCGTGATCAACTGAGTGAGCTCTAAGTCTCATCCTTCATTTTTTATTAGAACATTTAGTATGTTTTTGTATGTTTATAAAATAAAAAGTTTATGACATAGAAGTGGAAGTTTAAAAAAAAAAAAAAAAAAAGAACACTGCACTGCGCGTACACAATATTCTACATCCGGGATGATGCCCATCATTAATAATAATAAATTACTCTATTCATCCCTCACCGGGGAAATTTGTGTGCTGCACTCCTTACATCGCAGCAAGCTGCCTTTCGACAACGCCAATGGTGGGAGAAGCGAGGGTTAGGTGTCTTCTCCAAGGACCCTAGACGTGCTCTCTGTGGGCCGCAAACCCGCGACTTTCCGGTCCGCGCGCGAACGCGCGAACCGTGCTGCCGTTTCCCCCTATTTGCACCAAATTACTTTTGATCATTAGAAGAAAACTTTTTTTTTACAATAGAGCTAACTGAAAGTTATGTGATTTTTTTTTGTTTTTGTTTTACTCGCGTGACAAATCCATGTAGTCCCTCATTCATCCAGGAGTGATCCATAGTAGAAAAAGTTTCAAAAAAGTCTTCTGGACAGTTTAATTCTTCAACGAGACGTTTCGACTTCCACCCGGAAATCATTTTCAATCTGAATGAAATGGACTGAAAACTGGATCTATTTATACTAACCTGAGTAAAAAAATAAATAAATAAATAAAAAATAAAAAATACTCAGGTTAGTATAAATAGATCCAGTTTTCAGTCCATTTCATTCAGATTGAAAATGATTTCCGGGTGGAAGTCGAAACGTCTCGTTGAAGAATTAAACTGTCCAGAAGACTTTTTTGAAACTTTTTCTACTTTACTCGCGTGAAAAATAGTTTTTTGGTTTTTTTTCTGTAACACAGCATGCGCGTACATGCGCGCGGTGTTGAAGCGCATTATGTTGTTAAAATGAAGAATCATGTGGAAATGATTTATAAAAGTGATTTTTAGATTTAAGAAACCTTTACTCCATCCACTGAATAATTCAGAAAAGAGAATTCTACTGCAATAAAAGTCAACCTGAATGGATGGCGGGTACTTAGAAAAGAATGCACATTAAAATGCGTGTTGACAACCTGCTAATGGTTCCTGGGGGCTCCCTGCTGGGGGTGTATATTAGACGAAACATTGCGTGGGTTTAGGTCTTCTTGTCTTTTAATTCTAGGTCTTAGAGTTTTAAATGGTTTCAAAGCAGCAGATGATAGAAAGGATGACTTCAGATGACCTTTAGATGAATGATGTGTGTTTCTTCTGCAGCTAGAAAGTGTGTGTGAGCTGATGTGGATTCAGCATCATGGATCAGGATGAAGAGGAAGGAGCCGTCCTCTCAAAACTCACTGACAGGTCAGACGATCATTTCTAACTGTTTAGATTAGATTAGATTTACTTTATTGATCCCACACTTGGGAAATTTGTGTGTTACAGCAGCAACAAGAAAGAAATAGACAGTATATATAGAAGAAGCAGAAAAATAATAAATATGGAAATAATAAAATAGAAGGAATAATGTGACAAAACATTGAGGTCAATACAGACTGTGAGTGCATAAGGAGGTAAAAAAAATAAAGTGACATAAGAAGAATAAAGTGACAAACAGTGATGAATTACATGAGCATGAACCAGTTATTTGCTATTCTGTGATTTATTATAAAGTGTTATTGTGTTGGGAATAAAAAATTTCCGGTACCGGGCGGTTTTGAGCGGAGCTGTCTGAGCCTCTTGGAGAAGGAGCTCCGTTGTTCGTCCAGAAGTGGGTAGAGAGGATGGTCAGGGTTGTCCATGATGGATAAAAGTTTATTCAGTGACCTCCTCTCCATCACTGCCTCAAGTGAGTCCAGTTTATTAAGTCTGTTGGCGTCACTGGCTGAAATGCTGCTCCCCCAGCAGATGACGGAGAAGAACAAGGTGCTGGCGACCACAGACTGATAGAAGGTCTCCAGCATCTTGCAGCACAAATTGAAGGTCCTTCGAAGGAAGTAAAGTCGGCTGCAGGTCTTCTTGTACTCTGTCATACCATCAATGTCTTCCCCGTGAGCTGTGCAGAGTGCGTCCCAGTCCTTGAATCCGAGACAGTCCTGCAGGGCCCGCTCTGTCTCCGGAGTCCACTTCCTGACAGTCTTGTTAGACTCAGGCCTCCGCAAGGTGACAGGGACATAGCACAGTCTTAGATGGACCAGGTTGTGATCAGACCTGCCAAGGGGAGGAAGGGCTGTGGCTCTGTATGCATTTTGTGTGTTTGCAAACAGGAGGTCCAGAGTTTTATTCTCCCTTGTGGGGCAGTCCACGTACTGTGTGAAGTCCACAAGTGATCTGTTCATGTTGATGTGGGTGAAGTCACCAGTTATCATACAGAAGGAGTTAGGCTGCTGTGTCTGCAGGCGGGAAACGGTGGTTGCAGCATCAGCAGATGGAGGAACATAAATAGTCGTGATCACAACCGATGTAAACTCTCTTGGAAGATAGTAAGCCCGGAGTCCTACCGCCAGTAGCTCCACATGCGGTGTACAGAGACGCTCCTTGACGCAGACACTTGCATCTCTGTCTGCCCTCACAGTCACAAAACCAGGAACCACGACGCTACTTTCTGGGATGTGGAAATGCAGCCATGTCTCAGTGAAGCTCAGTAAACTGCATTCCCGATACTCCGCTTGTGTGTTGATTAGCGCCGTTAGCTCCTCGGTCTTGTTAGCCAGTGAGCGCACATTTCCCATAATAACTGCAGGCACAGCAGGCTTAAATCTCCTCCTGGTCATCTTAACGTAGATCCCGGCTCAGGGACCTCGACGTTTTCTCCGGATCTCACTCGGGATTTCATGCCGGGCTCCATGAAGCAGGCTAGGTTCACTCAGAGCTAACAGCTGCTCACGTGAATAAACAATACCCATGTTTTCAGAGTCAGAATCAGAATGCTTTTATTGCCATGTGAGTGAAAAATGAAAAATATCAGAGACTAGGAACTTGTTTTGATACAGGTGTGCAAACATATAAAATAAAAATAATAAAAATAAAATAAATAAAAATAATAATAATAATTTTAACAAAACGAAGAGTGCTCAGAAGAAAAAGAAAAGTAGTGCAATGTCATAGAAAATAACATAGAAAATAATAGAAAATAATAAAGATAGTAAAGTGACAAGAGGGAAGTGACTAAGAGATGTGGGGATCCAGGTTATGAAGAGTTCATAAGTCCAACGGCAGAAGGGAAGAAGCTGTTTTTGTGGCGGGACGTTCTGGTCCGAATGGACCGGAGCCTCCTACCCCAGAGGAGTCGCTCAAAAAGTCAATGTCCAGGGTGTGAAGGGACAGCTGCTATCCGACCTGCACGCCCCCGAGTCCTGGAGACGTACAGGTCTTCGAGAGATGGAAGGCTGCAGCCGATCACCTTCTCTGCACTGCAGTCTGTGTTTATCCCTGGCTGTGGCTCCAGCATACCACACGGTGATGGAGGAGGTGAGGATGGACTCGATGATGGCTGTGTAAAACTGCACCAACATCTGGGCGGGCAGCTTGGCTTTCTTCATCCTCTGCTGGGCCTTTTTGATCAGGGAGCTGATGGATGGCTCCCACTTTAGGTCCTGTGTGATGGTAGTGCCGAGGAAGCACTTTCTTGCACAAAAAGACTTTTAAGTGACTAATAATGGTCATAAACTCTTGTAGTTGCGTTAATTTTTTAAAAAGGAGCAAAATAAGAAAAACAATAAGACACAGAAGATAAAAAACCGGTGATTTAACAAAAAGAAGACTATAGAGCTGCTGTAACAGGCGTTCTTTCACGGCGCCATTTTGGAGAGAAAAAAAATTACTCTTAAAATTGATTCAAATGACTCTCTTTATGACTCTTCTCCATGTTAGAGATCAATACTAACATCAGCAAACATCTGGATTCACAGTAACCAGTCTGAACCGGGACGAGGATCTTTACCCAGCTGTGTGTCCATGAGAAGTGACTGGTCAAAGGATTATCCTCTTGAATTTAAATCAGATCCACAGAGGTAATAAAAGTTTAATATCTGTAGTTTTGTTATTTCTTTTTAAAGTTGTTTTTATGCTATTAAATATTGACTAAATGTTGAATATTATAACCAATTATAAAATGTTTTCTAAGGAATCTAAACCTCTGGATTCACAGGAACCAGACTGGACCTGGACCAGGATCTGTCTCCAGCTGTGTGTCCATGAGAAGTGACTGGTCAAAGGATTATCCTCTTGAATTTGAATCAGATCCACAGAGGTGATAAAAGTTTAAAATCTGTTGTTTTGTTCTTTCTTTTTAAAGTTGTTTGTCTACGTCAGGAGACAGCAACATAAAATGTTGAGTCTTTTTAGACTAAAAAAACAAATATGCAACCCCTCGCCCGTCATTATAAAAACTTAGGTGCATGTCTCAATTTTAGAAGAAATGATTTATTTAAACAGTCTTGAATAGGAGAAAACAAACTTTCCAACAATGTAAAATTTTATTTTTATGGGGAAAAAAAAGACAAAAGTTTAGATTTTTTTCCCCACTATTATAAACTCTATGTTTAAAAAAGGACGTTTTAATGTTGACATGTTTTGTGCATGAGTGAGAGTCACCGGTCATTAAGAAAACCTGATAATACACACATGATTTAAAAGCCAGCTTAAAAAATTGGTCAGGGTAGCCTTTTTTTGGCATACATTATTCAAATGAACTGTTAATGATATTAAATTGTGTATTTATAATGAAGATGGAATTCCCCTTTTATTTTGAAAGATATTAAGCCTGTATAGTCGCAGTAATACACGAGTACCAGAAGTTAAAAGTACCGTGATTTTTTTTGTTAGTTTTCATAGCTGTTGTTGAAATCTGAGAAGGTACTGCTTACAAAACACATTTTGAATATATAAATAATACAAAAGATTATTATATCCTTGTTATTTTATGCTTTTTAAAACATTGTTTGATGAGATTAGATGAAGACCGGAGGAAAAAAACAGAATGTAAACCATTAAAAGTAAAGTATTTTAAATCAAATAAATATAGTTCAAGTTTGCCTTCATTTTAATGGCCCTGTCCTTCCCTGTCTCAGAGCAGAGAGGCATGTCTTTGATTTTCTGTATTATCTCGGTTTTGTTTTTGAAGTCTCCAAATAGATGTTCTGATTTGTTGATAAATGACTTCTTCATTAAGTCAACATCTGTGAACAATTTTATCACATGTTATTATCTCCCAAGTTACAGAATAATTTGCAGCAGAAGTTTAGTTTCAGACAAGGCAAGTCACCTGCAATTAAGACCTATTTCACGTTTACCTGCCAAGGCTAATAAAACTCCTCGTGATGTACACTCTGGTAACTGCCTGTAGTCGCTAGTAGTGCTTGTAGCCGCGAGTAGCACTATTAGCAAGTAGTCACTTGTAGCCGTTAGTATCTAGTAACAGCTAGTAGCTTTTAGTAGCACGAGTAGCCGGTGTTAGCTCCTTGTAGCCGGTAGTAGCTGCTAGTAGCGCTATGTGACGTGAAGGTCTAACAGACTTCAATGACAACGCCACCCAGGAAGCTTAGCCCTGGGACAATCGAGGACTGGTTACTGTAAAACACCAGGACCGCGCTAGGTCTGGAGACGAGTCGGGTGCACAAAATACAACAAAACAAAATGACTTTAATTACATAATACAATGAAGTTCAAAATAAAATGAATATACAAGAAAAGCTACACACAGACAGAGAAACTGGTGATCAGATAAATCAAATTCAAATAAAACAAAAGAGTAGGATCATGCACACATGGGTTCCTGCACAGTTCCTTGTCTGAGGAGCACAGTATTAATCAGACTGATGATTTTCAATAAGGTGGACAAAACAACAGCTTTCTGCTGAACGGTGACGCCACGAGCTGCCACACACCTACAAATGAAACATGATAATGAGAGGAAGCATAAAGAAAAAGCTAACACTGTTTAACGGCTTTCCTCCCGGTAACGTAATTGTTAATAGTGCAGCAAAACGAGGAAGGGGCTGCAGGCCACCACTGGAGCTTTCAAAAGCCTGAAATAATAATTAATCAGCCGTTGTCCCACACTAAACACAAAGAGAACCCACCCCGAACCTACCGGTACGAACTCCGCTCATAACGCAGCGCGCCTGACGTGCGCCTTCTGTATAGGGTGAGGGGCAGGGAACTGGAGAACTCAGCAGGTCTCAAGTGGTCTTGTAGATCAGGAAGTTTGGATCCTCTCCTCTACCTCGTGAGTCCACTCACCCAAGTCTGTTGTGTGAAAGCGAGCACATGTCCAAAATGGCGCTAGTACCCCCCACCAGACACGTCATAGAGATCCCACCTGCCACAGCGAGTAGCCTCTACGTAGTACTAGTAGACGCCAGTACCACGAGTAGATAATAGCTGCCAGTAGCCTTTAGTAGAACTAGTAGTACTAGTAGCTACTGTAGAAGCAGTCTGCATGATCTTTTGCCAGTATTGTTTTTGGTGAACGTTTACTGCCACACTGGTGATTTCCTTTCAGTTTTCTGTTTTTTTACACCATAAATACTGTCGTATACCGAGTGCTATAATTTAATACCATATCAAAGCTCTGCATAATGCATCATATTGTGAATAAAATTCAGGATTCTAGATATTAATATTAGTCTGCAGTGCCATTTGTCTAAATTTGTAGCAAACTAATATCAAAATTTGCAGTCTGCTATTTTTCTGACAAAACTTTTGAAACTAAATATTTATTCTACACATTTTAACCCGATTGGAAAACGTTGATAATATTTGTGTCGTGTTTTTCTTCCGACAAAAAACATATAAAAACAAAAATATATTTCTTTTACGTTTCATTTTTAAACATTTTGAAAAAATCTCCAGGGAGCCATCAGATCTGCACTACGAGTGTAACTATATTTTTAAATATTGAATGTTAAAACCAACTTGAATAAAATGTTTTCCAAAGAATCTAAACATCTGGATTCACAGTAACCAGTCTGGACCAGGACCTGAACCCAGCTGTGTGTCCATGAGAAGTGACTGGTCAAAGGATTATCCTCTTGAATTTAAATCAGATCCACAGAGGTAATAAAAGTTTAATATCTGTTGTTTTGTTGTTTCTTTTTAAAGTTGTTAGTGTATGTCAGGAGACAGCAACATAAAATGTTGAGCCTTTTTAGACTAAAAAAACAAATATGTAACCCCTCGCCCCTCATTACAAAAAAATCAGGAGGGGAAAACAAACTTTTCAACAATGTAAAATTTTATTTTTATGAAAAAAAAGACAAAAGTTTAGTTTTTTTTTTTACTATTATAAACTCCATGTTTGAAAAAGGACCTTTTAATGTTGACATGTTTTGTGTATGAGTGAGAGTCACCAGCCATTAAGCAAACCTGATAATACAAAGGCAAGTCACCCACAATTAAGACCTATTTCACGTTTACCTGCCAAGGCAAATAAAACTCCCTCGTGATGTACACTCTGGTAGCTGCCTGTAGTTGCTAGTAGTGCTAGTAGCACAATTAGCAAGTAGTCACAGTTCACAGTAACCAGTCTGGACCAGGACCTGAACCCAGCTGTGTGTCCATGAAGAGTGATGCATCAAAGGAGTGGTTGCCGGATTTGAAATCAGAACCAAAGAGGTGATGAAAGTTTAAATACTGTAGTTTTGTTAATTCTTTTTAAAGTTGTGTTTCTTTGTTATTAAATAAAAGTTAAATATTATAATCAATAATAAAATGTTTTCTAAAGAACATCTGGATTCACAAGAACCAGTCTGAATCTCAGAGTTGTTTTTCTTTTTTATGATGTAGTTTGTATTACAGTTTTGTTGAATTTGGAAAGTTTCAACAATTTGAAAATAACTGTTTTTGTAATTTTTGCCTTTTGTTGGAAAAGTGCTTTGAATTGAAAAGTCAGTTCTCTTAAAAAGTCCAACTTCAGAATTAAGAGGTTAAAAAGTGTTTTAATTTAGTTTTTTATTCTGAAAATACTACTGACTACATCCAAAAAACAATTTTTTAATGACAACAAGGCCAAAATATTCAGGTCAAAGCTCCAACTTGGGATAAAAACATGATACATATGCTGCGTATCTGTGTTTATCTCGGGCATACCTGGGACTTCTTTCCCGTCTCTGATACGACCTTCACTGCACTGAAGGGCTGGATTCATTTAAAGATCTGTTGGTAATATTTTAACTGTTAATACTAATATGAAAGGGAACTTTGAGTAACTGAAATAATGGCAATTCATTCATACAGAAAAAGTTGGAGAAGAAGTTTCTATTATGCAGTCCAAATGGAAACAGTGGTAACTTTTCTTTTAGCTGCCAAGTGCACGGTCGTTCCTGATCAATTTTATAATTAACAGCAAAAGACCAACGATTCTTCTGGAAGAAACATCAAGTGGATAAATAACATTTTTAAATATTATTTAACACTTATGTGTTGTTCAAATAAGGCTCAACAAATAAACTATTCAATTATAACCACTAGCATGTATCACTGTACGTGTTAATTATCAGCTTGAGATTAGTTATGGTTGTTTGAGGTTAATACCGTTCTTTTTATTTTCATTTGAACTTTCCCTCAAATTTACTAATATGTAAAGCTGGACATCTGTACAAAAAATCACTGAAAGGTAAAAATAACATCATTGTGTCCTGGAGCCTTTGTGGAGGCATTTGTAGTTTTTGGAATAACAAGAGTTGACACGATAAACTGTGTTCCATAATTTAGATCAATAATGATGACAATGAATATCTTCAAAGTTTCTGCTAGAATAACATCTGATTGTTCCTGATTCCTCCACAGAGTGGACCAGCAAACCTCAGAGCTTCCCAGTGGTCAGTCTGCCCAGCAGCATGAAACACAGCTGGACTCCATATTTAAGGTCTGTACATGTCCAACAACTACTTTTCCATCTCTTCTATTCGGTCATCTTCATGCTGCACTTTGTACACCAGTGGATTGTCAGGGTGTCCAACATGGACTTGATATTTGGCTCCATGTTTTCAGTCTGATTGGCTCCTTCATGTCCTTTTCTCTGCCAGATGCTGGAGGACAACATCATCACTTTTGTGAAGAACCAGCTGAAGAAGTTCCTGAAGCTTCTGGGTCCAGATTACCCAGAATGCTCAGTGTTGGAGGGTGAGGATGAAGAGCAGAGGAGCAGAGAGGCCTTAGTGAAGATCACAGTGGACTTCCTGAGGAGAATGAAGCAGGAGAAGCTGGCTGAGCATCTGCAGAGCAGTAAGAGGATTTCTCTAAAGATTGAAGCTGCTGATAAATGAAACATTTACTGATGTCTCAGCACCTGGAGCATCACATGTTCACATCCTCATTCTTCAAAGGATTGAAATATTTACTGACTTATGTGTTTTCTTCTTCTCAATCAGAACTTCTTGATACAGCTGGTGGACATAAACTAAAGTCCTCTCTGAAGAAGAAGTTCCAGTGTGTGTTTGAGGGGATTCCTAAAGCAGGAAGTCCAACCCTTCTGGAGCAGATCTACACAGAGCTCTACATCACAGAGGGAGGGACTGCAGGGGTCAATAATGAACATGAGGTCAGACAGATTGAAGCAGCATCCAGGAAACCACACAGACCAGAAACAAGCATCAGACAAGAAGACCTCTTTAAAGTCCCACCTGGAAGAGATCAACCAATCAGAACAGTGATGACCAAGGGCGTGGCCGGCATTGGGAAAACTGTCCTAACCCAGAAGTTCACTCTGGACTGGGCTGAAGACAGAGCCAACCAGGACATCCAGTTGATGTTCCCACTGACTTTCAGAGAGCTGAATGTGCTGAAAGAAAGTTCAGCTTGGTGCAACTTCTTCATCACTTCTTTACTGAAACCAAAGAAGCAGGAATCTGCAGCTTTCAAGACTTCCAGGTTCTCTTCATCTTTGATGGTCTGGATGAGTGTCGACTTCCTCTGGACTTCCACAACAATGAGACCCTGACTGATGTTACAGAGTCCACCTCAGTGGATGTGCTGCTGACCAACCTCATCAGGGGGAACCTGCTTCCCTCTGCTCGCCTCTGGATAACCACACGGCCTGCAGCAGCCAATCAGATCCCTTCTCACTGTGTCAGCATGGTAACTGAGGTCAGAGGGTTCACTGACCCACAGAAGGAGGAGTACTTCAGGAAGAGGTTCAAAGATGAAGAGCAGGCCAGCAGGATCATCTCCCACATAAAGATGTCACAAATTCTCCACATCATGTGCCTCATCCCAGTCTTCTGCAGGATCACTGCTACAGTTCTGGAGGTTCTACTGGAAACTAGTGAGAGAGGACAGCTACCCAGTAGCCTGACTGAGATGTACATCCACTTCCTGGTGCTTCAGACCAAAGTCAAGAAGGTCAAGTATGATGGAGGAGATGAGACAGATCCACTCGGGAGTCCAGAGAGCAGGAAGATGATTGAGTCTCTGGGAAAACTGGCTTTTGATCAGCTGCAGAAAGGAAACCTGATCTTCTATGAATCAGACCTGACAGAGTGTGGCATCGATATCAGAGCAGCCTCAGTGTACTCAGGACTGTTCACACAGATCTTTAGAGAGGAGAAAGGACTGTACCAGGTGAAGATGTTCAGCTTCATCCATCTGACTGTTCAGGAGTTTCTGGCTGCTCTTCATGTCCGTCTGACCTTCATCAAATCTGGAGTCAATCTGATGGAGGAGAAAAAAAACACAACATCCCGGTTTTACTCATTAAAGAAACCAAATGAGGAGCTTCTCCACCAAAGTGCTGTGATGAAGGCCTTGCAGAGTCCAAATGGAAACCTGGACTTGTTCCTCCGCTTCCTCCTGGGACTTTCACTACAGACCAATCAGAACCTCCTACGAGGCCTGCTGACACAAACAGGAAGTAGCTCACAGACCAATAAGAAAACAGTTCAGTTCATCAAGAAGAAAATCAAGGGGAACCTGTCTGTAGAGAGAAGCATCAACCTGTTCCACTGTCTGAATGAACTGAATGATCGTTCTCTGGTGGAGGAGATCCAACAGTCTCTGAGATCAGGAAAGCTCTCCACAGACAAACTGTCACCTGCTCAGTGGTCAGCTCTGATCTTCATCTTACTGTCATCAGAAGAAGATCTGGATGTGTTTGACCTGCAGAAATTTTCTCCTTCAGAGGAGGTTCTTCTGAGGCTGCTGCCAGTGGTCAAAGTCTCCAACAAAGCTCTGTAAGAACAAGATTAAACTTTCTAAATCCCTTCTTTTTAGTGTCTAAAAGCAGACAGATGAAGAAAGAAGAAATCCACCATCATCAGATCTCATTTAGTCATTGATTTCTTTTTGAAGTTGTTTTGTTTTCTTCATGATTTCAAGTATCATCAGGTATTTGCACATCATGTGTATCATGTTTTCATCTCGTCTAAAAGGAAACAACTTGTTGAGTTAACCTGATAAAATCCCACAGCCTTCTTATAATCTGATAGAAATATAAAAGGTTCTGTACTATTTTTGGTGCTACTATATCACGATATGAGGGACGTGGTTGGTCTTCACACAGTTCAACAATACAAAGATTTGTAGGGTAAACGTGGAAATATCTTCTATGCTCCTTCCAAAGGTGCAGAACTGAAACTGAAACTTTTTTATTTTGTACTCAGTCTCCTATAACATAACTATATACATTAACAAAACAAATCCTCATACTCAAATAATACAGGTGAACAGGCTGATGCAAAAAATGCTTGTGTGCCCCAAAAAAATTAGCTTTTACAACATAGGTTACCTTGAAATAAATTTACTGAAAAGATGGAAAAAGGAAAAAAAAAAGACACAAATCACGAAGTTTAATAACTTTCAAAAATAAATTGTGACACATTCTTTTTAAATATTTGAAAGGAAACACATTCTTTTATGTCTTTAGTTATAAAATTATTCCATAAATGAGGTCAAACATAAGATACCTTTGTCTGAACCCTTTTCTGGTTTGGGGTAAAATAAATTTACAATCATCTCTGAAATCATAAACAGTTTGTTGAAGTTTAATGTATTGTTGTATATTTATTGGTAATAGATTGAACTTAGCTTTAAACATAAATTGAAGTTCTTTAAAATAATGTAAATCTTTGAATTTAATCAATCTAGATTTAATAAATAAAGTATGTTCAAAAAACTCATCCAGTAAGCCTGTGACAGAGCACATCCTCTAGTTCAGCTTAAAAAGAGTTTTATTTCAGAGTAAATATTTTATTCTGAGCCAATAAAATGGTGACCTGTCTTTGGTGCTCTGTTTCTCTCCTGGTAACTGCTGGGACGACCTTTAGCCTTCCTGTCACACTGCATGTAGAAATATGTAGAAATATTAAAAGTGTAAAGACACACTTTTTAAACGAGTCCATTTCATTTATAGTTTGTTTTTATTTTTTGTATCAATCAAACATCATATTAATATTTTATTGTTTCCTCTCTCCTCCTCCTCAGACTGAGAGGCTGTAATCTCTCAGAAAGAAGCTATGAAGCTTTGTCCTCACTTCTCAGCTCCCCGTCCTCCAAGCTGAGAGAACTGGACCTGAGTAACAACGACCTGCAGGATTCAGGAGTGAAGAGGCTGAGTGATGGATTGAAGAGTCCAAACTGTAAACTGGAATCTCTCAGGTCAGGATTCATACACCAGTTCACATGATGATCTTTAGAACTCTCAGAAACTGATGATGGAAGCAGAATGTCTGTCAAACCACAAACACTGCCTCATAATAAAAATAAATATCACATAAGTTAAGGTCCTTAATATCCTGTAGTTTGAGTTTAAAATTGGTTTTATTTCAGAATAAATATTTTATTCTGAGCCAATAAAATGGTGACCTTTCTGTGGTGCTATCCAGTCAAACTTTATTTATAAAGCACTTTTTTTTACGTAAAATGTAACATAAATACTTTAAACATTAAAAAAAAAAAACAAAGAGCACAAAAACAAATGAAAGAAAAGTCCCCCACCCACAGGTAAACAACCCACTTATCCACACACATACATTCATATAGTCTATGTACGCATACGCGCTTCATGTAAGCGTACATGTACACATACACACAGAACACACACCCTCATACATGTACACATACACACAGAACACACACACTCATACATGTTCACATACACACAGAACACACACCCTCATACATGTACACATACACACAGAACACACACACTCATACATGTTCACATACACACAGAACACACACACTCATACATGTTCACATACACACAGAACACACACCCTCATACATGTACACATACACACAGAACACACACACTCATACATGTACACATACACACAGAACACACACACTCATATATGTTCACATACACACAGAACACACACACTCATACATGTACACATACACACAGAACACACACACTCATACATGTACACACACACACAGAACACACACCCTCATACATGTACACATACACATAGAACACACACCCTCATTAATGTACACATACACACAGAACACACACCCTCATACATGTACACATACATACAGAACACACACCCTCATACATGTACACATACACACAGAACACACACACTCATACATGTACACACACACACAGAACACACACCCTCATACATGTACACATACACATAGAACACACACCCTCATTAATGTACACATACACACAGAACACACACCCTCATACATGTACACATACATACAGAACACACACCCTCATACATGTACACATACACACAGAACACACACACTCATACATGTACACACACACACAGAACACACACCCTCATACATGTACACATACACATAGAACACACACCCTCATTAATGTACACATACACACAGAACACACACCCTCATACATGTACACATACATACAGAACACACACCCTCATACATGTACACATACACACAGAATACACACCCTCATACATGTACACATACACACAGGGGATGAGAGAAGAGGCTGGAGCCAGATCTCCACCAGGGCCTCGGAGCCAGGACCGGCAGCCACCGATGACCACAGGCTCCAGCTGCAGAGGCCCCTCAGAGGAAACACTGGAGATGTTAAAAAATTAAATAAAATAAATACTTAAGTAACTAAAGCTAATAAGTTTTAATAAATGTTAAGGTTTAATCATCAATTAAGATAAAATAAAACTGCAAATTAAACAACAAAAAAACTACAATTTAAACCACAAATAAAACAACAAATAAAACTAAGAATTTTAAACTACAAGTAAAAAAAACAAAAAAATTAAAATAAAACTACGAATAAAACAACAGTACATGAAAAACTAAGTTAAAGTATGATTAAAACGACGTGTTTTGAGCATCTTTTTTAAAATATTTCTCTCCTGGTAACTGCTGGGACAACCTTTAGCCTTCCTGTCACACTGCATGTAGAAATATTAAAAGTGTAAAGACACACTTTTTAAACGAGTCCATTTCATTTATAGTTTGTTTTTATTTTTTGTATCAAACGTCATATTAATATTTTATTGTTTCCTCTCTCCTCCTCCTCAGACTGAGTGTGTGTAATCTCGCAGAGAGAAGCTCTGAAGCTTTGTCCTCACTTCTCAGCTCCTCGTCCTCCAAGCTGAGAGAACTGGACCTGAGTAACAACGACCTGCAGGATTCAGGAGTGAAGAGGCTGAGTGATGGATTGAAGAGTCCAAACTGTAAACTGGAATCTCTCAGGTCAGGATTCATACACCAGTTCACATGATGATCTTTAGAACTCTCAGAAACTGATGATGGGAGCAGAATGTCTGTCAAACTACAAACACTGCCCCATAATAAAAATAAACATCACATATGTTAATATTACAGTGTCTTGTTGATCTCCTGTCTTTGTTATATAGCGCCACCATGAGGTCAGGTGTAATTCTAGCTGTAGTTCCACAGCAGTTCTCTCAGTGTTTCTGGTAAATGTCTTGTTTCCTTCAGGCTGTCAGGATGTCTGATCACAGAGGAAGGCTGTGCTTCTCTGGCCTCAGCTCTGACCTCCAACCCCTCCCATCTGAGAGAGCTGGACCTGACCTACAACCATCCAGGAGATTCAGGAGTGAAGCTGCTAACAGCTGGACTGGAGGATCCACACTGGAGACTGGAGAAGCTCAGGTATGGAGAGATTTCTACACACAGCAGATACACATTTCTCTAAACACATGAGGAAGAACTGTTTCTATTTCTCTGTCCTTCACTCAGCTTCTGCTTCCATCCTGATTCTGAGTTTTATTAAAACAATGAAAGAGACTTTTTGCTTCATTTAAACCTAAAAAAAAAAGTAAAATAGAAAAAAACTAAAGATCTTTCCCGAGAGATAGGGAGAGAGAGAGAAAGAGAGAGGAAGCAGCTTCTTTGTTTCTTTGAGAAGAGGTGAGCAGCTCCTGGATCAACACAGTCTGATCTGATCTCAGCAGCATGTTAGGATTCATTCATCTCACATTTAATAGATTATAAAATAGATCTGAGCTGTTTTATAATAATTACTGAAAAACTTCATTCAGTTCATTAACTAGAAAACAAGTAGGAGATGAATAAAAATCCAAACAAAGGTGGCGAAGAGGTGGAGGAGAAATATGTGGGAGAAGTATTGATCAAGTAGGTCCACCATGATGCTTTATACATAGGAGCCAGAACTTATTGTTACGGCCCTGGCTGTGTGAGAATCAGCAGCTGTGATTGGACAAAGAAAGACTTGAGACTGCAGCTCATCTTGTCAGGATGCTGAAAATACCAGTTTGGATGTTGGACTCAGTAGAAGCTGGATGATGGGACTGCACTTCAAACTGGAAATGAAGCAGCAGACTGGATCAGATCTGGAAGGAGTGTGGTGAGATGATGCTGCTGATCCCTCTGATTGTCTTGCTGTCCACACACCAGCAGGATCTGCAGGAAGAATGTTCTGGAACAAATCCTCAGTGATGATGCTGTCAGCTGTCTCAGCTCCAAACAGGCTGGAAGACACAACGTGTCCTCAAACAGAGTCTCTGACAGTCATTTAGATTCATGTCACTTTAACATTTCACAGATGATCAGAACAAATAACCTGAGCCAATCTGCTCTGCACAGGAAGCTGATCAATAAGACTTCAGGTCAGAGAGAAGATGGCAGCTCTTGGTTAGATCAGGACTTTCTGCAGAGTTTTTCATCTGTGAAGGAGAAGACGTCTGAAAGAAGAAACTGGGACTTCCACAAAGCAGCTTTGTTGCTGTGGACCAATCAGCTTCCTGATTCAGCTCCTTCTAATCTGGAGATTCTCCATTCAGGTGGAGGTGTCCAGATGTTGGACTGCTCCTTTCTCAGTGTAGAACAAAGTGTGTATGAGAGCCATGTAATGTCCATGTTAGCATGCTCTGACCCCCTCCTCCTTTCAGGGTGGAACCTGCTGGAGAACCATGGCTGAGACCAGGTCTGAGGAAGTGTAAGTGTGTTCTTCATTGGATTCATCCCATCCAGCCATCTTCACTCTGTCACATCACTCATTCATCAGTCAGCATAAACGTGTCAATAGATCAATAACTGCAGCTGGATTGTGTTTGTTCTCTCCATCAGATTCCTGTCCACTCACACTCAACATCAACACAGTGAGCAGATACCTCAAACTGTCTGAGGAAAACAGGAAGGCGACATGTGTGGAGGAGCTTCAGTTATATCCTGATAATCCAGACAGATTTGACAGGCCTCAGCTTCTGTGTGGAAATGTTCTGACAGGTCGCTGTTACTGGGAGGTCCAGTGGAGAGGAAAGGTGGAAATATCAGTGAGTTACAGAGAAATCAGCAGGAGAGGAGACAGCAAAGACTGTTTGTTTGGATTAAATGATCAGTCCTGGAGTCTGAGCTGCTCTGATCGTCGGGGTTACTCTGTCAAGCACAATCACAGAGAAACACGTATCTCCTCGTCCTCTGTCTCCAACAGAGTAGCAGTGTATGTGGACTGTCCTGCTGGCTCTCTGTCCTTCTACAGAGTCTCCTCTGACTCTCTGATCCACCTCCACACCTTCACCACCACATTCATTAAACCTCTCTATGCTGGGTTTGGGGTCTGGTTTGGTTCCAGTGTGTCGCTGTGCTGAGTCTAAAGAGTCTGATCCTAGTAGAGAAACTCTGACTGATGAACAGATAGTTCAGTTTGATGTTTGGATGTTTGTAGAATTACAAGCACATAAAATAGAACAATAATTTTTTCTGATGTAAAAACAGAGGAAATCTACTTACATATCACACATGCAACGTGTCCCAGAGTTCTTTGTTCTTCAGAAAGTCAGTCAAATAAATTAAAAGCAGTAGAATCCCAACTGTGAGAGTTTGATGAATTTAACTTCATTTTTATTTTTGTAATAATGAATCTATCTCAACAAATTATTCAGAAACACATTTAAAAGAAACTTTTTACTGCTTTAAAAGCACTTTGTTAAACTTCTCCAACATTTTGTCTTGTAATAAAGTTTGAAACTTTGTTTGTTGAAAAATGTGAATAATATTCTGTTAATTTTTTTTACTGTAATTTTTTCTGGTTTTCAATTATATGCAGGGGTGCCACCCTCTCTGTCCTGATCACCAAAAATAATTAAAAAAACATATATGAATATGCCTTAGTTTACCCTACCAAGGGCATTAACGCCCCGCACAACACAGTCAACAACAGGTCCTTGGTGAGGAGCCAGAAAAGCACTTCTCAAAAACCCCTGTGAAGAAATCAAGCATGGCCAAGTGGCCCTTGCCTGAACTGGGTCACCAGGCCCCCTCTTGGATCCAGGCCCAAGGGTGGGGGACAAGAACGAGCGCCTGGTGGCCGGGCTTTAACCCATGAGGCCCAGCTTGGCTCAGCCCAAACGGGGGACACGGGCCGCCCTTTCAGTGGACTCACCACCTGCAGGAGAGGCCATGGGGGTCGGGTGAAGGAGGAGATGGGTGGCAGCCAATGACTGGGACCCTGGCGGTCAGATCCTCGGCTGCATAGGCTAGCTCTAGGGACGTGGAATGTCACTTCTCTGGCAGGGAAGGAACCCAAGCTGGTGCGCAAGGTTGAGCTGTTCCGGCTAGATGTTGTTGGACTCACCTCGACACACAGCTTGGGCTCTGGAACCAGGCCTCTTGACAGGGGCTGGACCCTGTTCTATTCTGGAGTTGCTCTTAGTTAAAGGCGCCGGGCTGGAGTGGGCATACTTGTTGCCCCCCAGCTCGGCTCCTGTGTGTTGGAGTTCTCCCTGATGGACGAAAGGGTTGCTTCGGGTAGGGGGACGGGTCCTCACTGTCGTTTGTTGCTATGCACCGAGCGGCAGTGTAGACTACCCGCCCTTTTTGGAGGGGGCACCCCCCGAAGACTCCATTGTCCTGCTGGGAGACTTCAACGCTCACGTGGGCAACGACAGTGAGACCTGGAGGGGAGTGATTGGGAGGAACGGCCCCCCTGATCTAAACCCGAGTGGTGTTTTGCTGCTTGACTTCTGCGCTCGTCACGGATTATCGGTAGCGAACACCATGTTCAAGCATAAGACATGTGACATGTCCTGGTGCCACATGCACACGTGGCACCAGGACACCAGCCGCAGTTCCATGAATGACTTCATTGTCATTTCATCGAACTTGCGGCCGCATGTCTTGGACGCTCGGGGGAAGAGAGGGGCGGAGCTGTAAGCTGATTGCCACCTGGTCGTGGGTTGGCTTCGATTCATTTCAATTTTATTTGTAAAGCCCAAAATCACAGAATTTCTGCCTCACTGGCTTCACAAGAAAAAGAGGAATGTATAAAGACAAATATACAACAAGAAAAATAACTAACAAATGCTAACTAAACAAGACTGGCACATTTATGCACTTAGACTCTCCTTCTCGGTGAGGAAAAACTCCTAAAAAACCCATCAGTGGGAAAAAAATAAGAAACCTCGTGGGGATCCACATGAAAGAGAGATCCCTCCCCCGGGACGAGCAACCAATCTGTCAAAGATTATTGTTTAAATATTAGCTTATTCTACAGTTAAATATCTAAAGAAGTCAATAAGTGTTCTTCATCCTGATGGAAACACGGGGGACTCCTCAGGCTGGCAATACCTAGTACGGGGATGAGTAGATGGATTCCATCCCGATGGAGCTGGGATGATGAAGCGCGGAGGTCTCCTCAGTGTGGCCATGCCCAGGACAAGAACGCAGAATATCCATCGGGAATCCGGAATGGGCTCTCTCCCAGAGAGGAGGAAGAGAGGTGGACAACATGTGAATTGTTTTGTACCCACTAGCAGTGTAAATCTAAATGAACAGACAATAGAGAACAATGAATGAGATAGAAAGCCAAGGGTTAGAGAGGGGAGAATGGGATACAGACCCTGGTTAGGGTAGGGATTACAGACCCTGGTCAGGGTAGGGGGTAAGGGGAAAGAGCCAAGGCAGTCTGGCAGAGAATAGTAGATAGAATTAGAGGACAGAACCCCAATGTACCATACTTTCCCCAGCTTCTACTATCTAGCAGCCAACTAGTAATTATATCAGCTAAATGAATCTGTTTCTATCTGGCCTGTTGATAAGCTTGTTCAAACAGGAATGCTTTAAGCCTCCCTTTAAATGTAAGAACACTGTCTGCCTCTCTCACTTGAGCTGGGAGCTTATTCCATAAAACTGGAGCTTGGTAGCTAAAGGCTCTACCTCCAACTGTACTTTTAGAAATCTTAGGAACCACCAACAGCCCTGCATTTTGTGAGCGGAGTGTTCTGCTTGGTTGATAAGGTACTATAAGTTCGCTAATGTAAGATGGAGCCATGCCGTTTAGGGCCTTGTAGGTTAGTAAGATGATTTTAAACTTGATCCTAAACTCAATAGGAAGCCAATGGAGAGACGCTAGCACGGGAGTAATATGATCTCTTCTATGTGTTCCTGCGAATAGTCTTGCTGCTGCATTTTGAACCAGCTGAAGACTTTTTAGGGAAGATTTAGGGCATGCTGCGAGCAAAGCGTTACAATAATCCAATCTTGATGTAACAAATGCATGGATGAGTTTTTCAGCATCACTTTTACATAAAATATTTCAGATTCTAGAAATGTTGCGGAGGTGAAAAAAAAACCAAACAGTTTTACAAGCCTGTGCTATGTGAGCTTTAAATGATAAATCTGGGTCAAATAACACTCCTAGGTTTCTAACGGTGAGGCCAGAGGCCACAGTTACTTCATCAAAGAAGGCTGCTTGGTCAGTAAAAACATCTCTCAGATTTTTAGGACCTACTATAAGAACTTCAGTCTTATCTGAGTTTAAAAGGAGATAATTGATTGTCATCCAAGTCTTTATGTCCCTGATACAGGTATTAAGTTTTTCTATATGGTCACTCTGGTCAGGTTTGACTGATAAGTAGAATTGTGTATCATCTGCGTAACAGTGAAAATTAATACTGTGTTTTCTGACCACACTTTAGCCACAAATTCTTGGTTAGGGTTAAGATCTGGTTAGGCTGCCTTTCAAGCACCTCGCTGGTGAGTTATTTTGGGCATGTCCCACTGGGAGGAGAAGCAGAAGCTGGCCCCGGACCTGCAGGAAAGACTATGTCCACCAGCTCGATGGGGAACACCTTAGGTTTCACCCGGGTGAGCTGAAGAAAGCAGCCGGGGTGAGAGATGCCTGGCCTTACCGTCCGTAACAACATGCTGGACCTGTGTTATGTTAATGTGAAATCTGCTTACTCTGTCACGGCTCTGCCCCCCCTTGGAAAATCTGACCATAATATTATCCATCTCAGACCATCATACAAGCCATGTGTGATGAGCCTGCCTATAGTACAGAACTCATTTATGTAGTGGACCTCTGCTACATCAGACATGCTGAGGGACTGCTTCGAATCCACCGACTGGAGTACACTGATGGGTTCTGGCAGTGACAGTAACATCAATGAGGCTGTGGGCTGTGTCACTGATTACATCATCTTCTGCACAGATGTAGCAGTGCCCGTGAAAACAGTCCACTGCTTTCCAAACAACAAGCCTTGGATTAAAAGTGACATAAAACATCTGCTAAACATTAAAAAGCAAGCTTTTAATGCACATGACCGTCAGAAAATGAGGGATGCCCAGTATGACCTAAGGAGGGCAATGAGGCGGGCCATGTTACAGTACAAATCAGGGCTTGAGAAGAAGGTGCAGAATAAGTGCACCCGAAAAGTCTGGAGGGGTATGAGAGCCATTACTGGTTTTAAGGAGAAGGAAGGTGTTGCTCTTGGTGATGTGAACAGGGCAGATGAGTTTAACCATTTCTACAACCGGTTTAATTCTGCTCAGACTGACACATCTCCACCCAGTGGCGTCTCCGCCTCTGCTGCGACCGGCTCCTCTTCGCCACCTGATGATGTGTTGACCTCTGCTGATGTGACCTGCTCCTCTTCTCCACCTGGGAGCTGCTCCACCTCTGCTCCCATCCCATTCTTTACTGTGGAGGAGGTGCACGTGGAGCTGGGGAGGCTTCATGGGCCCGGTGGGATATCACCACGTCTACTGAGGTAATGTGCGTCGGAGCTGGCTGCGCCTCTCCAAACCATCTTTAATATTAAATTCTTCACAGAAGTCACATGTAAAATAGTGTTTTTGAAACAAATCATAAAACTATTTAAACATTTGTTTTTAGACTTAAAAATATTTTATTTGATATGAAACAATTAAAGATGTTTATCTCTTGAATTGTTTATATACAAGAAAATAACCATTTTTTGAATAAATAAATAAATAAATAAATATAAGAAAAATCTGCTCCCTTTTTATTATTGATTGAGGATTAAAATGCTTAAAACTTCAAGATTTTAATTCATTTTAAAAACGTTTAAACAGTACAATTGTAATTCATAACTCAGCCACAGGAGGGTAAAAAATATACATTTCCTTTTTAATCTGAATATTTTCACAAAATACATCTCAAACTTTTTTATTTATTTATTTGGAAAAACTTTCTAAGATCTTCTTCATTTTTAAACTAAACTTTTGAAAGAGCAAAAATAAAACTAATAATTAGTACATTATTTTTGGGTCTAAATTAAAAATGTATATACAAAGTATTTACAAAAAGTTGTAGTATGTAGTCTACCACAGGAGGGCGACAAACATACATGTTTTACATCTGATGATTTTTTTTTTTTACTTTTTGGGGGAAAAAAAGTCAGAAAAAAATTTTATTAAAATCATAAACATTTTTCTCAAAACCTTCAAATTTAAATAATTAAAAGAGTCAGATTTTAAAAAGGCTTTTCTAAAAATAAAAAGATTATAAAGAATATGTAGTTTTGTCGCCCTCCTGTGGCTAAAATTATGAATAATGTTACCATGAAAAAAATAGTTTAATATTAAATTCTTAATATTATTAATATTAAAATTATTAATATTCTTAATGCGTGTTCTCCTCGTGTTCCTTCGGGTACTCCGGTTTCCTCCCACCCTCCAAAGACATGCATGCTAGGTTGATTGGCTGGTGCCGAACTGCACCTAGGAGTGAGTGAGTGTGTGTGTGGATGGTTGTATGTGTGTGGCCCCTGCATTGTTTCATTCTCAATCAATGTGGTGAACTAAATTAGAACATAAAACTTACTCATGATTTTGAAACACGTGTTTTTAGATTTTACTTTCTGAGGATATTCCAAGTGATGGCTGAACAAACTGCATCTTTTTCCAGATCAAGCTCATGGAAACTGAAATCATGCTCAATGTTGTAAACAAGTCAACTAAATAAAAGATGGTGTGTTAACCTATTCCTACCTACAGGAATGCTCATGCTGGAAGGACATCCACTTGGAGGTCTATCCCACCACGCCACCAGTGGCCCTTCACACTCACACCTGTTCTCATAGTGCTTTTATGTTTTCTGTTTTTCATCAGCTCAACATGAAAACAAATGAGTCTTAAGATTTTATCCCAGAACATCAGGATTGGAGAACACCGTCCTAACAGCCTGAGCTACTGTATTCCTGCACTCTATTTTCTAAAGTCATTTCTTCTATTTATTTGGAATCAAATTCCTTTTAGAGATAAATTTGCACCAACATTAGGAACTAGAGGTTTATGAAGCCACAACATGTTGATGTGAAAACAGTTGTCTATCCCTCTGAGCTATCGGCTCACACACTTCACAGACTTTAATCAAACTTCTTATTTTATCTGAAGTCAAAAAATATTTTTTCAAATTTAAAATCCTCTTACTGCTTTTCATCCCACCAGCCTTCACATTCAGACCAGTTCTCAATGTGAAAACAAATCCTAAGTTATAAGAGTTGGTCCCAGAAAATCAGAACTGGAGTTTAATTAAGAGCCCATCTCATGCAAAATAACACTTAACACATTGTATCCTGTGCACATACACACGCAAAATGTGGGGTTTGCAACATGCATTACACGATAGTTATGAAAATATATTAATTTGGTGGAGCGCAGTCACAGACCCGGAACTACGAAAGGCCGGGTATTGGTCATCCCCCCGCGCGTCCTGAGAAAGTACAATTTCCGCCCTCTGCTCTCACTGAGCCGCTATTCCTCCGCCCATCTCTGAGCGGGAGGGGGAAGGCAGGCGTAAACCCGTGCGTAGCGGTTTGGTAGCGTCTGAAATAAGATTTTATCATGTCCATTCATCAGAAAAGCGTGTTTCAAGCAAGAAAATAAAAAAGACGCAGAGCAGCGAACCAGCCTGTATATCGGACGTTGAAAGCGAGTTTGTGAGGGCGTAAGGCCGGAGCGGAGGCGGGTGAGGAGGGCGGGCGGGTGGTGAGGAGGGAGGGGGCGTGTGCGAAGTCCGTCCTGGCTACGTCAAATGCGTCACAGTTTAGACATCTGCTCATTCGTTGTTTTGTCTGAGCGTACCAGAAATCCACAGCAATTTGTGAAAAACGGGCTAAATCAATCTAGAAAGCCCTTTGGTGACATATACAAGGCCCGGACGTCACACACACACACACACACACATACAAGACCCGGACATCACGCCTACAAGCTAGAAAACTCTGGAAAGTCCATTTTGATGGAATGGACCCTTTAAGAGATAAAGTTTGTTGTGAAGAACTGGAGCTTTCCAGGGACTTGAACTCACAGCTTGTTGATTTCAAGGCAGGTGTGTTTTCCACTGAGCTATCTGCAGAAAAAAAAACATTTAAATATGTGTGTTATTTACAGTTTTACAAATATTTCTTTAATAATTTATTTTCTGAAAATAAAAAGAAATATTGTTTAGTTGATTAAGGATAAAGATTCTCAAAATGACTCTACACATATATATATTTACAAAAGATTGTACTATGTAGTAGTGTATATATGTAGTATATAGATGTTTTACATCTGTTGATTTTTGTTACAATTTGGGAAAAAAATCAGAAAATGAAATTATTATCAAAATTACGGTAAAAACATTTTTTCACAAAATTTTCAAATTTAAATTATTAAGAAGTCAGGTTTTTAAAAGTTTTTAGAAAATTTTCTCATAAAAAAGATCATAAAGAACATGGAGTTTTGTCGCCCTCCTGTGGCTGAATTATGAATTAATTTAAGAAAAAAAATAGTTTAATATTAAATTCTTCACAGAAGTCACATGAAAAACAATGTTTTTGAAACAAATCATAAAACTATTTAAACATTTGTTTTTAGACTTTAAAATATTTTTTTGATATGAAACAATTAAAGATGTTTATCTCTTCAATTGTTTATATACAAGAAAATAACCATTTTTTGAAAAAAAAAAAAGAAAAATGAAAAATCTGCTCCCTTTTTATTATTGATTGAGGATTAAAATGCTTAAAACTTCAAGATTTTCATTCATTTTAAAAAAGTTTAAACAGTACAATTGTAATTCATAACTCAGCCACAGGAGGGTGGCAAATATACATTTTCTTTTTGATCTGAATATTTTCACAAAATACGTCTCAAACTTTTTTTTTATTTATTCGGGAAAATTTTCTGATATCTTCTTCATTTTTAAACTAAACTTTTGAAAGATCAAAAATAAAACAATAATTAGTACATTCTTTTTGGGTCTAAATTAAAAATGTATATATTTGAAAAAAAGTTGTAATATGTAGTCCTACCACAGAAGGGCGACAAATATACATGTTTTACATCTGATGATTTTTTTTTTACTTTTTGGAAAAAAAAATCAGAAAAAATGTATTATTAAAATCATAAACATTTTTTCACAAAACCTTCAAATAAAAAAAAAATAAAAGAGTCAGGTTTTAAAAAGGTTTTAGAAAATTGTCTAAAAATAAAAAGATTATAAAGAATATGTAGTTTTGTCGCCCTCCTGTGGCTAAAATTATGAATAATGTTACATTGAAAAAAATAGTTTAAAAATAAATTCTTCACAAAAGTCACATGAAATACAATGTTTTTAGAACAAATCACAAAACTTTTTAAACTTTTGTTTTTAGATTTTTAAAATATTTTATTTGATGTTTCTCGCAATTGTAACAATTATATTCTTATCTTTTGATTGTTTAACTTGAAAAAGAACAATTTTTAGAAAAATATGTAAAAAGGAAAAAAACTATTTAAACAGTTGTCAAATCCGTGTAGTCCCTCATTCATCCAGGAGTGATCCATAGTAGAAAAAGTTTCAAAAAAGGTCTTCTGGACAGTTTAATTCTTCAACGAGACGTTTCGACTTCCATCCAGAAATCATTTTCAATCTGAATGATTGAAAATGATTGAAAATGATTTCAGGATGGAAGTCGAAACGTCTCGTTGAAGAATTAAACTGTCCAGAAGACCTTTTTTGAAACTTTTTCTACTTAAACAGTTGTCGTTCATAACTCAGCCATAGGAGGGAGACAAACATACATTATTTTTTTATTCTGAATATTTAAAAAAACTACAGATCTATAAATAAAAAACAAATTTAGTAAATACAACATAGTAAAAAAATTATGTCATGAAGTAAACAAAAACAAATAATTTTTAAATATATTCCTGCTAACGAGAGGATAGTTGGTGTGACCAAAGAGCATGCACCAGATAGGGTTAGATGGAAGAGGCTGACTTGCTGTGGTGACTCTTAAAGAGAAATGCCGAAAGAAGAAGAAGAAGTGACCTGTGCTCATTTATTTATGTCCAGCAAGTTTAACAACAACAGCTAAAGCTAAGCCACCTCTCTAAAAAAGGTTGGTCTAATGATCTAAAAACGATCAGCAGCCGTTCTCAACTCAATTTTATTTGTATAGCCCAGACATGGGCAAAGAACGGCCCGCAGGCCACGCGTGGACCGTTAAACAATTTATTCTGCCCCGCCAAACTTGAAAATTTTAAATAAATAAACCTTGTTAATGCTTTATTTTCCCTGCAATTCTGATATTTCCTCACAAGATGGCGCCAAAGATACAACAACACTGCTCCTATTGAAATGTGTGTCTTTGTGATGCACACGTTGTCAAAATAAACCATGAGTGCATGTATGGAAAGCCATTGGGGTCACTACACGTCCGTAATCTAGCACTAAATTTTAGACCAATCGCGCTAGATGCAAGTTTTTTAAGTTCTAGCGCACTAGATTTGAAATTTAATGAGCTTGATGTTTTGGGGGAAAAAAAGACAGTCAGGAGGACTCCTTAAAGATCCTTCCTGAAGGATCAGAGACCTTCAAAATAAAATTGTTATTCATTTGATTTTCTGTGTTTAAAAACTCATTTCAAAGTCAGTTTTTTTTTTCCCCTTTGGAAATGAAAGCACGTGTTTTCTCCAGATCCCAATGAGGTGAGGTTACCAAAGCGCGCTATCCATCTGCTCCTGTTCCGCCCCTTTGTCAAATCTTGGAACTCAATGTGGCCCACCAATGAAAACGTTTTTCCACCCCTGCCTTAGACTCTTCTTCCTGATGAGAAAAAACTCTTAAAAAAAGAAAAACATCAGTGGGGAAAAATAAGAAACCTCATTGTGATCCACACCATAGAGAGATCCCTCTCCCGGGACGAGCATCCAATGTGTCTAAGACTATTGTTTAAATGTTAGTTTGTTCTAATCCTACAGCTTGATATCTGAAGAAATCAGAAGATGTTCTCCTGATCCGAACGATCAGCCTGGCCAGCTATCCTATCCTCCCCTCTTACTGAGCGCATGAATCCCTCAGTTTTTAAAGAGGGTTCCATCGTGTCACATCAGAGTTTTTATACAATGTGCACCATCATACCAAGAGGCAGGTACTTCTAGCTCTATTTCTCATCTCTCCTTCATCATGTGACAATTTCTAACCTTAATGACACCTGTTGCACAAACTGATAACTAACAGTTGACCTCAACTTAACCTCACATTCTGCAAGCCGTCAGCTCAAGCCCTCCCTGACAGCAAATATGGCTACACCAGTTTATACACAGTAAAAAAAATTACAGAAATGTTTGACATCTTAAAACAATCGACCAAAAACATTTGATATCTTGCAAAGAACATTTAAACATTTCATCGTAGAGAATAAATAAATTAAAAAGCATTTTAGAAATACAATTTTATATATAGAGAAACAATGTCTTCTAATATCTAAACAAAAGATAATATTATAACAGATAATAAATAGCATCCACGCATTTCATCACAAAGACGCCAGGTCTGTTTGACAATGTTTAATTGAGAGATTAGGACTAATCAGGTTCGGACCTTCAAACCTGATGAAGGTCCAAACCTTATCAGGTTTGAGGAGGTTTCATAAAATATAAAGTCTTTTATAAGGTTTCATAAACCTTATCTGCCTTTGATAAGGACTTCCTCCTGATTCAGGGGAATTGGACTGTTTACAAAGAAGCAATATAAGAATGTTTTACACAATTTAAAGGTTGGAGAAAAACCCCAACACACACTCAACAGTATTATTTTTATTTTAGACGGAAGTTCGCTGGAAAATCACCAGGTGCTCCGATAATCTCCCATGACATGAGCTCCTTATGAGCTCATGTCTAGGTGTCCTTGGGAAGACAACTTACCCCCTGTTTCTCCCACCATTGGTGCCGTCCTTGTAGCCTGCTGCGGTGTAATGCAGCAGAGAAATTTTCCCATTGAGGAATAATGAAGTATGTAAAAATAATAATACTAAGTTAATGCAGTACAGGAACAGTTACGTTTCAGTATCACCAAAGTTTTACACAGCATTAAAACAGTGTCATAGTTCAAGCTCTGGTTTGGGAAAGAAGCTACCATGTGAGGAGTTTGCATCTTCTCCCCATGCATGGACCCCAAAACCTGGTCGTAGTGACTACCAAGATCTCCCAGAGAGGTCAGACTGCTCTGGGGATCTCGATATAAAACAGCTTCATAAAACACACTGTCTTTTTTTTTTCTGCTTGATCAGTTTGTTGGAACATGAATCCTCTGCAGCTCCTCCTCTCTGTCCTCCCTCCATCACAGGTAGAAATGTGTTTCATTCCAGGAAACAGCTCACCTGTGTGTCAATCTGTGGACTGGAGAGTCTTCTCTCAACAAACTGTAAGTCTGAACATTTCTCTTTCTTTCTGAAACGTTTCTCTTTAAATGTTTGAAAAAGTTCTAACTTGATCAATAATCTTGATGTGAGTCCTTCATTGAAGTTAAATAGAAAAGATTAAAATAGTTCCTGAAACTTCTCCTAATGTTCAAATTCTGTTCAACTGCTCTAAGTAACAAAGTTATGTCTCAGTCTAATTTACACTGGATTCTCCTGATTTCTGAAGAAATTATATTTATTTGATCATTTAGTGTTAAAATGATGTAAAAAGTGTGTGTAAGACTGATTGTCTGGGTAGCTCTGTAAGAGGATCCACCCTTGAACTTTGGACATGCTATCACAGATATTTTAGTGCTTATCACTAGTGGAGAACTGGACAGAAGCCAGTTCAAATCCCAGTGAGCCATTTCTCATTTTTTTAATTTCTTGAAAGAAAAAAGGAGAATAGATTTCTATTGATTACCTAAGATTTAACATGTAACAGATCAATCTTCACATACAGCTCCCACCTTAAGAGGATTTTTTTATATACTACTGTTAATTCATACAAATGGTGGTGCAGGCTGACACACTGTTGCGCCACCAGCCCATAGCTACACAGGAGGGCTCCCCACTGTGTGTCTCTCCTCCGCCTCCAGCTGCCATTTATATAGCAATCAGGGACTGCACCAGTTCTTAATAGCAGGTGAAGTAAATAAAATAATTAAGACAAATAAAACATTTAGAAAAAAAACTATGAAAACCATGATATAAAAAAACTCCACCTGCTACATCTAGATTTGGGAGGAGACGGCAGCTCAGTGGTTAGAGCGTTCGCACACGGACTGGAAGTTCGCGGGTTTGTGTCCCACAGAGAGCACGTCTAGGGTCCTTGGAGAAGACACCTAACCCCCGCTTCTCCCACCATTGGCGCTGTCAAAGGGCAGCCTGTTGTGGTGTAAGGAGTGCAGCACACAAATTTCCCCAGTGAGGGATGAATAGAGTAATTCATTTCATTTTTTCATTTCATTTCATTAGATGAATGATGTATGTTTCCTCTGCAGCTAAAAAGTGTGTGTGAGCTGATGTGGATTCAGCATCATGGATCAGGACAAAGAGGAAGGAGTCCCCCTCTCTAAACTCACTCACAGGTCAGATGATCATCTCTAACTAGTATTTATGACTCTTCTCCATGTCAGAGATCAGTACTCACATCAGCAAACATCTGGATTCACAGGAACCAGCCTGGACCAGGTTCTGGACCCAGCTGTGTGTCCATGAGGAGTGACCGGTCAAAAGCTCTTTCTATTGACTTTAAATCAGATCCACAGAGGTAATGAAAGTTTAATGTCTGTAGTTTTGTTCTTTCTTTTTAAAGTTGTTGGTCTACGTCAGGAGCCAGCAACATAAAATGTTGAGCCATTTTAGACCAAAAAAAAAACAAATATGTGACCCCCCCATTACAAAATCAGTCGCATGTTGCAATTTTGTAAAAATGAGTTATTTCTACAGTCTTGTAGAGGAAAAAACTAAGTTTTCCAATCATTTAAAACTTATATTTTTATGAGAAAAAAATGACTGAGTTATGATTTTTTTTTTTTTTTTTTTACTATTATCCAGACCTACTCATGGTTTACAAATGGACATTTTATTGCTGACATATTTTGTGCACATGCGAAAGTCAGCAGAAAATAAGCAAATCCGATAGTACACATGTGATTTATACACCAACTAAAAAAGGGTTGGGGTAGCCTTCTTTTGGTATAAAGTATTCAAATTAACTTTTAATTACCGTAATTTCACGGCTATAAGGCGCATGTAAAAGTCTTAGATTTTCTTCAAAATGAGCGGTGCGCGTTTTCGTGCGGTGCGCCTTGTGTGTGAGAAAAGGCGGACTTAAAAGAAAACGCGGTGCCCGCAAGGCGGACCTGAAAGAAAACACATGAGAACGTTAAAGAGTGAAGTGTGAGCGGCGTGGGAGCGATGGATGACCGAAAGAGACCACAGTTTCACGAAGGGTGGAAGGCATCACCGGGCGAGTTACGCTACAGTTTGCCAGTGGATTGTAGATGCTTGGACTGACGTGTCTGCTGGTACTGTTATCCGAGCTTTCTCAAAAGCTGGTATCCTTTCTGAGGAGCCGCACAGTACAGACAGTGACTTTGACAGCGAGGAGCGAAGTGGACCTGCTCTGAAACAGAGGATGAGGACTTTGATGGATTTGAATAAAGACTATAAAAGGATAAAGGACTCAGAGCAGATTCTTGGTGCAGTCCCAGCCCCACACTGAACTCCTCTGTCTCACCTACAGCACACCTCACCACTGTCTTACAGTCCTCATACATGTCCTGGACCACTCTAACATACTTCTCTGTCACACCAGACTTCCTCATACAATACCATAGTTCTTCTCTAGGTACCCTGTCATACGCTTTCTCTAGATCTACGAAGACACAGTGCAGCTCCCTCTGGCCTTCTCTGTACTTCTCTATCAGCATCCTCAAGGCAAATACTGCATCTGTTGTGCTCTTTTTAAGCATAAAACCATACTGCTGCCCACAAATTCGTACTTCAGACCTTAGCCTACCTTTGACAACTTTTTCCCATAACTTCATCGTATGGCTGATCAGTTTAATTCCTCTGTAGTTACCACAACTCTGCACATCTCCCTTGTTCTTAAAAATAGGAACCAGCACACTTCTCCTCCATTCATCAGGCATTTTCTCACTTTCTAATATCCCGTTAAACAGCCCAGTCAGAAACTCTACTGCCACCTCACCTAAACACTTCCATACTTCTACAGGGATATCATCAGGACCCAGAGCCTTTCCACTCTTCATCCTCTTCAGTGCCCTCTTTATTTCTACCTTACTGATCCTAGCCACTTTCCGCTCCACTATGGTAACGCCTTCTACTCTTTGTTCTCTTTCATTTTCTTCATTCATCAACTCTTCAAAGTACTCTTTCCATCTTCCCATCACATTACTGGTATCTGTCAAAAGACATCCATTCCTGACTTTAATCACCCTAACTTGCTGCACATCCTTCCCATCTTTGTCTCTCTGTCTTGCCAACCTGTATAGGTCCATCTCTCCCTCCTTGCTGTTCAGCCTAGCGTATAGGTCATCATAGGCTCCTTGTTTTGCCTTTGCCACCTCTACTTTAACCTCACACTGTATCTCCCTGTACAGTTGCCTATTCTATTCAGTCCTCTCAGTGTCCCACTTCTTCTTAGCCAGCTTCTTTCTTTTGATACAATCCTGCACGTCCTCATTCCACCACCACGTCAAAGACTTTTGCTGTCGTTTTATTTTGAGAACACAAAAAAAAAACCAACAAAATGGAACGTGCATAACATGCTCCTTGTCTTGACACCAAACAGAGTGCATTATTAAAATTAAAACAGCAACCTTTTGGAAAAGTAAAGTATATAAAATCAAATTAATCCAGTTTAAGTTTGCCGTCATTTTAATGTCCCTGTCCTTCCCTGTTTCAGAGCAGAGAGGCATGTCATTGATTTTCTGTATTACGTTGGTTTTGTTTTTGAAGTCTCCAAATAGATGTTCTAATTTGTTGATGAATGACTTCTTCATTAAGTCAACATCTATGAACAATTTTGTCACGTGTTATTATCTGCCAAGTTGCAACAAAACTAGCAGCAGTGGTGCAGTTTCAGACTGGGTGGGAGACACCTGCAATTACGACCTATTTCACCCTCACCCTCCAAGGCTGATAAAACTCCCGCGTGATGTGCACTCTGGTACATTCCATGAACATGATTACATGTAAAATGAGGCTAAGCACATCGCATCTCCTGCTGCTGCAGCTGTGCATCTGAAAGTGCAAGTGCACTAGCGTAGCTGCTAGTATCCGCTAGAAGGTAGTAGCCGTTAGTAGCACTAATAGCTGCTTGTAGCCACTAGTTGCCGCTCGTAGCCACTAGTAGCAAGTTGCAGCTAGTAGCTGTTAGTAGTGCTTTTAGCCGATAGTAGCTGCCTGTAGCTGTTAGTAGCTAGTAGCCGCTAGCAACACCAGTAGCTAGTAGCCAATAAGAGCACTATTAGCTGGTAGCACTAGTAGCTAGTAGTACTTGTAGCTGCTAGTAGCACTATTACGGGGATGGGCAAACTTTTTGGTCTGTGGGCCACATTGAGTTCTAACATTTCACAAAGGGGCCGGAACAGGAGCATATTAATGGCATGCTTCGCGAACCGCTAGATTAGACCAATAGAATGGCGGGCTAAAATTTAAACAGCCGTTAAATGTTACATGGAGAAAGTTAAATTCAAAATTAGCGGTGCTAGGTCTGAAACCTAAGCGCTCGATGTAACATTTTGCTTGTTTTAACGTCTAACACACGCTAGTATTGGGCCCGATGGCTTTTAATATCTGGGCACACTGTTTATTTTGACAACGTGAGCAGCACAGAGACACACTTCTTTTAATGGGAGCAGTGTTGTTGTTTTCTCAAAAAAGTCAATATAACTAGAGTGGGCCATCTTGTGAGGAAACGTCAGAATTACAAGGAAAAAATAACATTAACAAAGTGTATTTATTTTAATTTTTTCAAGTTCAGCGGGCCGGATCAAAACGTCTAAGGAGCCGCTTGTGGCCTGCAGGCTGTAGTTTGCCTGTGCCTGCACTAGTAGCTTTGTAGCCGCTTGTAGCCGGTGTTAGCTCCTAGTAGTCGCTAGTAGCTGCTAGTAGTCGCTAGTAGTCTCTAGTAGCCACTAGTAGTACTAGTAGCTAATAGCAGCTTGTAGCACAAGGAGCTAGTAGCTGCTCCGTTAGAAGCACTAGTAGCACCAGTAGCTTGTGGCCGCTAGGAGCTAGTAGCCGGTGTTAGTGGCTAGTAGCACTACTACCACAAGAAGCCGCGAGTAGTACTACTACTACTAGTAGCTAGAGACCCCTAGTTGTACTACTAGCGCTAATAGGGCTACTAGCATCTACTAGTAGCGGTCTGCATGGTCTATTTCCAGTATTTTTTTTGGTGAACATTTACTGCCATACTGGTGATACCCTTTCAGTTTCCTGTTTTTTTCTTTTTTCTGTATATACTGTTGTATACCGAGTGCTATAATTTAATATCATATCAAAGTTCTGCTTAATGTGTTTTATTGTGAATAAAACTTAGGATTTTGATAATATTAGTCTACAGTGAAATTTGTTTAAATTTGTAGCAAAGTAATGTCAAAATTTTCAGTCTGCAATCATGACAAAATTCTGAAACTAAATATTTATTCTACACATTTTAAAATGATTGGAAAATGTTGATGATATTTGCGTTGGTTTTTTTCCCCCAAAAAAACAAATAAAAACAAAAATATATTTCTTTTATGTTTCATTTTTAAACATTTTGAAAAAAAAAAAGCTCCAGGAGCCACCAGGGCTGCACCACAGTGTAGCTATGATAGTAAATATTGAATGTTAAAACCAACTTGAACAAAATGTTTTCTAAAGGATCTAAACATCTGGATTCACAGGAACCAGCCTCAGCCTGAATCTGGACCTGAACCCAGCTGTTTGTCCATGAGGAGTGACCGGTCAAAGGACTGCGTGATAGAATTTAAATCAGATCCAGAGAGGTAATAAAAGTTTGAATCCCGTAGTTTTGTTCATTCTTTTTAAAGTTGTGTTTCTATGTTATTAAATATTTGATACATTTTGAATATTATAACCAATAAAAAGATGTTTTCTAAAGAATCTAAACATCTGGATTCACACGAACCAGTCTGAATCTCAGAGTTGTTTTTGTTTTTTATGGTGTAGTTTGTTTTACATTTTAGTTGGATTTGGAAAGTTTGGATATTTTAAAAATATTATTTTTTGTAATTTTTTTTCTTTTGTTGGAAAAGTGCTTTTGGTTTGAAAAGTCAGGTCTCTTAGAAAGTACAACTTCTGAATTAAAAGAGGTTAAAAAGTGTTTTATTTAGTTTTTTCTTCTGGAAAAACTACTAACTACATCCAAAAAACAATTTTCTAATGTCAACAAGGCCAAAATATTCAGGTCAAAGCTCCAACGTGAGATAAACACATGATACGTTGGCTGCATATCTGTATTTATCCGGGGAATACTGCTTTCTCATGCCTGATCCCAACTTCACTGCACTGAAAGACTGGATTCATTTAAAGATTAATTTGAATAACTTCAGTTTGAGTAACTGAAATTAATGGGAATTCATTCATACAGAAAAAGTCAGAGAAAATTTTTCTATTATGCAGTCCAAATGGAAACAGTGATAACTTTTAGACCTAACCCTTGTGGAGGCGTTTGTAGTTTTTGGAATACTAAGAGTTGACACGGTAAACTGTGTTACATAATTCAGATCAATGATGATGACAACGAGCATCTTCAAAGTTCCTGCCAGAATAACATCTGATTGTTCCTAAATTCCTCCACAGTGTGGACCAGCAGACCTCAGAGCTTCCCAGTGGTCAGTCTGCCCTGCAGCATCAAACACAGCTGGACTCCATATTTAAGGTCTGTACATGTCCAACAACTACTTTTCCATCTCTTCTATTCAGTCATATTCATGCTGCACTTTGTAGACCAGTGGATTGTCAGGGTGTCCAACATAGATTTGATGTTTGGCTCCAAGATTTCAGTCTGATTGGTTCAATCATCTCCTTTTTTCTTCAAGATGCTGGAGGACAACATCATCACTTTTGTGAAGAACCAGCTGAAGAAAATCCAGAAGCTTCTGAGTCCAGATTACCCAGAATGCTCAGTGTTGGAGGGTGATGTTGAAGAGCAGAGGAGCAGAGAGGCGTTAGTGAAGATCACAGTGGACTTCCTGAGGAGAATGAAGCAGGAGGAGCTGGCTGAGCATCTGCAGAGCAGTAAGAGGATTTCTCTAAAGATTGAAGCTCCTGATGAATGAAACATTTATTGACGTCTCAGCACCTGGAACATCACATGCTCACATCTTCATTCTTAACAGGATTGAAATATTTACTGACTGATGCTTTTTTCTTCTCATTCAGAATTTCTTGCTGCAGCCTGTGGACGTAAACTAAAGTCCTCTCTGAAGAAGAAGTTCCAGTGTGTGTTTGAGGGGATTCCTAAAGCAGGAAGTCCAACCCTTCTGGAGCAGATCTACACAGAGCTCTACATCACAGAGGGAGGGACTGCAGAGGTCAATGATGAACATGAGGTCAGACAGATTGAAGCAGCATCCAGGAAACCATACAGACCAGAAACAAGCATCAGACAAGAAGACCTCTTTAAAGTCCCACCTGGAAGAGATCAACCAATCAGAACAGTGATGACCAAGGGTGTGGCCGGCATTGGGAAAACTGTCCTAACACAGAAGGTCACTCTGGACTGGGCTGAAGACAGAGCCAACCAGGACATCCAGTTCATGTTCCCACTGACTTTCAGAGAGCTGAATGTGATGAAAGAGAGAAAGTTCAGCTTGGTGCAACTTGTTCATCACTTCTTTACTGAAACCAAAGAAGCAGGAATCTGCAGCTTTCAAGACTTCCAGGTTCTCTTCATCTTTGATGGTCTGGATGAGTGTCGACTTCCTCTGGACTTCCACAAGAATGAGACCCTGACTGATGTTACAGAGTCCACTTCACTGGATGTGCTGCTGACCAACCTCATCAGGGGGAACCTGCTTCCCTCTGCTCACCTCTGGATAACCACACGGCCTGCAGCAGCCAATCAGATCCCTCCTAACTGTGTCGGCATGGTGACAGAGATCAGAGGCTTCACTGACCCACAGAAGGAGGAGTACTTTAGGAAGAGGTTCAGAGATGAGGATCAGGCCAGCAGGATCATCTCCCACATAAAGACATCACGAAGCCTCCACATCATGTGCCACATCCCAGTCTTCTGCTGGATCACTGCTACAGTTCTGGAGGTTCTACTGGAAACAAGTAAGAGAGGACAGTTACCCAGTAGCCTGACTGAGATGTACATCCACTTCCTGGTCCTTCAGACCAAAGTCAAGAAGGTCAAGTATGATGGAGGAGCTGAGACAGATCCACTCTGGAGTCCAGAGAGCAGGGAGATGATTAAGTCTCTGGGAAAACTGGCTTTTGATCAGCTTCAGAAAGGAAACCTGATCTTCTATGAATCAGACCTGACAGAGTGTGGCATCGATATCAGAGCAGCCTCAGTGTACTCAGGACTGTTCACACAGATCTTTAGAGAGGAGAAAGGACTGTACCAGGTGAAGATGTTCAGCTTCATCCATCTGACTGTTCAGGAGTTTCTGGCTGCTTTTCATGTTCGTCTGACCTTCATCACATCTGGAGTCAATCTCATGACAAAGGAAAAAATATCCAAAATAGTCTTGTTGTTCAAGAGACCAAATGAGGAGCTTCTCCACCAGAGTGCTGTGATGAAGGCCTTACAGAGTCCAAATGGAAACCTGGACATGTTCCTCCGCTTCTTTCTGGGTCTTTCACTGCAGACCAATCAGAACCTTCTACAAGGACTGCTGACACAGACAGGAAGTAGCTCACAGACCAATCAGGAAACAGTTCAGTTCATCAAGGTGAAGATCAGTGAGAACCTGTCTGCAGAGAGAAGCATCAACCTGTTCCACTGTCTGAATGAACTGAATGATCGTTCTCTGGTGGAGGAGATTCAACAGTCTCTGAGATCAGGAAAGCTCTCCACAGATAAACTGTCTCCTGCTCAGTGGTCAGCTCTGATCTTCATCTTACTGTCATCAGAAGAAGATCTGGATGTGTTTGACCTGCAGAAATTTTCTCCTTCAGAGGAGGTTCTTCTGAGGCTGCTGCCAGTGGTCAAAGTCTCCAACAAAGCTCTGTAAGAACAAGATTAAACTTTCTAAATCCCTTCTTTTAGTGTCTAAAAGCAGACAGATGAAAAAAGTAGAAATCCACCATCATCAGGTCTCATTTAGTCATTGATTGATTTTTGAAGTTGGTTTATTTTCTTCATGATTTCAGGTATCATCAGGTATTTGTACATCATGTGTATCGTGTTTTCATCTCGTCTAAAAGTAAACAACTTGTTGTGTTAACCTGATAAAATCCCACAGCCTTCTTATAATTTGATAGAAATATAAAAGGTTCTGTATTATTTTTTCAGCTACTATATCACGATATGAGGGACGTGGTTGGTCTTCACACAGTTCAATAATACAAAGATTTGTAGGGTAAACATGGGAATATCTTCTATTCTCCTTCCAAAGGTGCAGAACTGATCCAGGAACCATGTGATAGAACACATCCTCTAGTTCCAGTTGAAAAAGAGTTTCATTTCAGGATAAATGTTTCATTCTGAGCCAATAAAATGGGGACCTGTCTTTGGTGCTCTGTTTGAAATACAAAGTATGTAGAAATATTAAAAGTGTAAAGACAAACTTTTTAAACGAGTTCATTTAACTTATAGTTTGTTTTTTTTATCTTTTGTATCAATCAAACATCATATTAATATTTTATTGTTTCCTCTCTCCTCCTCAGACTGAGAGGCTGTAATCTCTCAGAGAGAAGCTATAAAGCTTTGTCCTCACTTCTCAGCTCCCCGTCCTCCAGGCTGAGAGAATTGGATCTGAGTAACAACAAGCTGCAGGATTCAGGAGTGAAGAGGCTGAGTGATGGATTGAAGAGTCCAAACTGTAAACTGGAATCTCTCAGGTCAAGATTCATACACCAGTTCACATGATGATCTTTAGAACTCTCAGAAACTGATGATGGAAGCAGAATGTCTGTCAAACTACAAACACTGCCTCAGAATAAAAATAAACATCACATATGTTAAGGTCCTTAATATCCTGTAGTTTGAAATTAAAATGGGTTTTATTTCAGAATAAATATTTTATTCTGAGCCAATAAAATGGTGACCTTTCTGTGGTGCTATCCAAACAAACTTTATTTATAAAGCACTTTTTTTTGCAAAAAATGTAACAAAAAAAACTTTAAATGTTAAAAAAAATAAATAAAGAGCACAAAAACAAATGAAAGAAAAGCCCCCCACCCACAGGTAAACAACCCACTTATCAACACACACACAGATATTCATACATGTACGCATACACTAACTGTGTATGCATACATATGCACATTCATGCAGAACACACACCCTCATACATGTACACACTCACACAGAACACACACCCTTACACATGTACACATACACACAGAACACAAACCCTCATACATGTACACGTACACACAGAACACACACCCTTACACATGTACACATACACACAGAACACACACCCTCATACATGTGTACACGTACACACAGAACACACACCGTTACACATGTACACATACACACAGAACACACACCCTCATACATGTACACGTACACACAGAACACACACCCTTACACATGTACACATACACGCAGAACACACACCCTCATACATGTACACACTCACACAGAACACACACCCTTACACATGTACACATAAACACAGAATACACACCCTCTTACATGTACAAATACACACAGAACACACACCGTTACACATGTACACATACACACAGAACACACACCCTCATACATGTACACATACACACAGAACACACACCGTTACACATGTACACATACACACAGAGCACACACCCTCATACATGTACACATACACACAGAACACACACCCTCATACATGTACACACAAAAACACACACCCTCATACATGGACACATACACACAGAACACACACCCTCATACATGTACACATACACACAGAACACACACCCTCATACACGTACACATACACACAGAATACACACCCTCATACATGTACACATACACAGAACACACTCTCTCATACATGTACACATACACACAGAACACACACCCTCATACATGTACACATACACAGAACACACTCTCTCATACATGTACACATAAATACATAACACACTCCCTCATACATGTACACATACACACAGAGCACACACCCTCTAACATGTACACATACACACAGAGCACACACACTCATACATGTACACATACACACAGGGGATGAGAGATGAGGCAGGAGCCAGATCTCCACCAGGGCCTCGGAGCCAGGACCGGCAGCAAATGATGACCACAGGCTCCAGCTGCAGAGCCCCCCCCCCCCCCCCCCCCGCCCCCTCCCGCCGAGAAGAAACACTGGAGATGTTAAAAAATTAAATAAAATAAAATAAATAATTAAGTAATTAAAGCTAATAAGTTTTGAGAAATGTTAAGGTTTAATCATCAAATAAGATAAAATAAAACTGCAAATTAAACTAAAAAGAAAACGACAAATAAAACTACACGAGGAACTTAGTTAAAGAATTTTAAACTACAAGTAAAAACATACATGAAGAAGATTAAAACGACGTGTCTTGAGCCTCTTTTTAAAATGTTTCTCTCCTGGTAACTGCTGGGACGACCTTTAGCCTTCCTGTCACACTGCATGTAGAAATATGTAGAAATATTAAAAGTATAAAGACACACTTTTTAAACAAGTCCATTTCATTTATAGTTTGTTTTTATTTTTTGTATCAAACATCATATTAATATTTTATTGTTTCCTCTCTCCTCCTCATCAGACTGAGAGACTGTAATCTCTCAGAGAGAAGCTGTGAAGATTTCTCCCCACTTGTCAGCTCCCCGTCCTCCAGGACTGACAGAACTGGACCTGAGTAACAACAAGCTGCAGGATTCAGGAGTGAAGAGGCTGAGTGATGGATTGAAGAGTCCAAACTGTAAACTGGAATCTCTCAGGTCAGGATTCACATGATGATCTTTAGAACTCTCAGAAACTGATGATGGAAGCAGAATGTCTGTCAAACTACAAACACTGGCTCATTACTCAGATTTAGATTTATTCATTTGGTCATGTATAAAATCATAATAATAATGCAGATTGTAACAAAGAAATAAATGGACCAAAGAAAAGGAATAGGCTGAAGCATGGCTTAATTCAATTGAATTCAATTTTATTTTTTAGCCCAAAATCACAGAATTTTCTCAATGGGCTTCACAAGAAAAAGAGGAATGTATTAACACAAATACACAGCAAGAAAAATAACTAACAAATGCTAACTAAACAAGACTAGCACATTTATGCACTTAGACTCTCCTTCTCGGTGAGGAAAAACTCCTAAAAAACCCATCAGTGGGAAAAAAATAAGAAACCTCGTGGGAAACAACGTGAAACAGAGATCCCTCCCCTGGGACGAGCAAACAATGTGTCAAAGATTATTGTTTAAATATTAGCTTATTCTAATCTACAGCTAAATATCTAAAGAAGTCAATAGATGTTCTTCATCCTGATGGAAACACGGGGGACTCCTCAGCCCGGAGATGTCCAGTATGGGGATGAGTAGATGTTCTTCATCCTGATGGAAACACTGGGGGACTCCTCAGCCCGGAGTTTTCTATGTGCCCTTATATGTGCCTATCCTTATACATCTGTATACATTTAAATGAACAGCATTTTTACAATCAAACAAATTAAATTTACAAAGTACAGATCTCCAATCAAACAGAAAACCACAATAAACTTTACATTATCCTCTTTTCTCTCTTATTTTCAACTTACTTATCACTAATACTTTTATATCTAAGATGTTGTGTAAATTTTAGGAAAGAAGAACATATTTTAAGTTCAGTCCATAATTTTACTCCAACAACTGAAACACATCTTGATTTTATCAAAGTTCTTACTTTAACACGATCAAAAATTTTACACTGTCGTAAATTATAATGACCAACTCTAAATTTAAAAAAACTTTGTATACCTTTTGGAACTAAATTATTTTTAATTTTGTGCATAATCTGTAATATTCTAATATTTACCATGTCTTGTAGTTTTAAACAATTATTCAGAATAAACAGTTGATTTGTGTGTTCATAAAATCCAACTCTGTTACTTTTCTTATTGCTTTTTTTTGTAATTTAACTAGTGAATCTATCTGAGTTTTCCCCCCAAATCGCAGCACAATATGAAAAATAAGTCATAACCAAGGAACTGTAAATCAAATATAACCCTTTTGTATTTAAAGTGTCTCTTGTTTTATACAGTAAACCAATTGACTTTGAGATTTTTTGTTTAATATGATAAATATGTGATTTTCAGGATAATTTTTCATCTATAATAACCCCCAAAAATTTAGCTTCATAAACCCGTTCAATAATAGTTCCACTCAAACATAAAGTAGCTTTATCAACAAATCTATTTTCTGAAAATATCATAAATTTAGTTTTATCTTCATTCAGTGATAATTTATTATAATCAAAATACTTTTTTTATCAAAACAAATTCTTTTTCCACAACCTTCAATAAATCATTAATATTTTCACCACTACAAAAGAAGTTGGTGTCATCAGCAAACATAACAAACTTTAACTCTGTTGAGACTGTAAAAATATCATTTACATACAGTGTGAATACTTTTGGTCCAAGGACTGAGCCTTGTGGGACCCCACATACAACTCTATCCATTTGAGAGTCGACATTATTTATACTTGTATATCGTAATCTATTGTCCAGATAACTTTGCAGCCATTGATTAGTTTTGCCTCGAAGGCCATAGTTTTCACATTTCTTTAATAAATGAAAATGATATATTGTGTCAAACGCTTTACTTAAATCATCAAAAACACCCACAGTATAAAGTTTTTGATCCACAGCAGTGGCTACATTCTCAACAAAATCCATCACTGCAAGAGATGTTGAACAGTTTGTCCTAAAACCATACTGGTGTTCGTTTAATAAGTTGTATTTTATTAGAAATTAATTGAGTTGATTTGCAAACAACTTTTCCAGTATTTTAGAAAACTGTGGTAGCAGTGAGATCGGTCTATAATTAGAGATAACCTCTCTGTTGCCTCTTTTGTACACTGTGATCACCTTGGCAATTTTCATTAGATCTGGAACAATACCACGAGAAAAAGATTTATTACAAATAAACGTAAAAGGCTCAGGAATAGCTTGGATGACCTCCTTGATGAGGGACATATCAATACCATTGCAATCTGTGGATACTACCTTTAACACTTCACTTTAAGTTACACCACTTAAAAACTCTGAATTACAATGAAAGAAAGTTTCCCTTTTGACATCATCATCAGCCAGTACGTTTTTAGCTAAATTGGCACCTATATTAACAAAAAAAAAACTATTATAGAAATAAACATCACGTATGTTAATATTACAGTGTCTTGGTGATCTCCTGTCTTTGTTATATAGCGCCACCATGAGGTCAGGTTTAATTCTAGCTGTAGTTCCACAGCAGTTCTCTCAGTGTTTCTGGTAAATATCTTGTTTCCTTCAGGCTGTCAGGATGTCTGATCACAGAGGAAGGCTGTGCTTCTCTGGCCTCAGCTCTGACCTCCAACCCCTTCCATCTGAGAGAGCTGGACCTGAGCTACAACCATCCAGGAGATTCAGGAGTGAAGCTGCTAACAGCTGGACTGGAGGATCCACACTGGAGACTGGAGAAGCTCAGGTATGGAGACATTTCTACACACAGCAGATCCACATTTCTCTAAACACATGAAGAAAAACTGTTTCTATTTCTCTGTCCTTCACTCAGCTTCTGCTTCCAGCCTGATTCTCAGTTTTCTTAAAACAATGCAGGAGAATTTTTTGCTTCATTTAAACCTAGAAAGTGTGAGGTGAGAGAGATTCTTTGAGTAGAGGTGAGCAGCTCCTGGACCAACACAGTCTGATCTGATATCAGCAGCATGTTAGGATTCATTCATCTCACATTTAATAAATTATTAAATAGATCTGAGCTGTTTTATAATAATTACTGAAAAACTTCATTCAGTTTATTAACTAGAAAACAAAGAGGAAGATGAATAAAAATCCAAATAAAGGTGGTGAAGAGGTGGAGGAGAAATATGTGGGAGAAGTATTGATCAAGTAGGGTCCACCATGATGCTTTATACATAGGAACCAGAACTTCTTGCTACGGCCCTGGCTGTGGGAGAATCAGCAGCTGTGATTGGACAGAGAAAGACATGAGACTGCAGCTCATCTTGTCCAGGAAGCAGAGATTTAAGATGATGAAAATACCAGTGTGTCATGTCTCGTCAATCTTCTGTTTTGTTTTTGCACTTTATGGTCCATGTCTCGCTTGTGTTGTCTTGTGTTGCTTCCTTTTTTATTTTGAAACACTAACTCTCCTCTCGTTTCAGGCAATGTTACTTCCTGCCCTGGTGTGTTTCCCCCACGTGTGATTGTCTAATCATCCCTGATTGTTTCCTCCTGTGTTTTCCCCTTCCTCATTTTATAAAAGTCTGCATCTTCCCTTGTCTTGTGCCAGATTGTTTTGACTTTTGGTGTTGAATCTCATGTTAAAAAGAATAAAGTTATAAAGTTACGTTCTGCAAAAAAAAAAAACCAAAAACGGGAAGGTCAGACCGAGGGAAGAGCCAGAGCAAAGTTATAAAGCTACGTTCTGCAATTGGGTCCTCTCACATTGACATTGCAATCTGGCCAGAATGGATCCAGCAGAAAGTCAACAATTGTTTGCTGCCATGAAAAACCAAGATGCACGCCTCATGGAGCAGGAGGCCTTCCAGAAAACTCTAACCTCTGAGCTGAACCAAATTGCCTCCCAGGTTCAGGACCTGGTTAACTACCTGCACCAGCCCAAAAGCCAAGCATTACCGGATCATTCCACACCAGAATTAAGTTCTTTTGGGTCCTCTCTCATTCCAAGTTTGACACAGTGCGGATGTTGGACTCAGTAGACGCTGGATGATGGGACTGCACTTCAAACTGGAAATGAAGCAGCAGACTGGATCAGATCTGGAAGGAGTGTGGTGAGATGATGCTGGTGATCCCTCTGATTGTCTTGCTGTCCACACACCAGCAGGATCTGCAGGAAGAATGTTCTGGAACATGGGACATAAAAACACTATTTAAACTAGTCTATTTAATTCATAGTTTGTTTTTATTTTTTGTATCAATCAAACATCATATTAATATTTTATTGTTTCCTCTCTCCTCCTCCTCAGACTGAGAGGCTGTAATCTCTCAGAGAGAAGCTGTGAAGCTTTGTCCTCACTTCTCAGCTCCCCGTCCTCCAGGCTGAGAGAACTGGACCTGAGTGACAACGACCTGCAGGATTCAGGAGTGAAGAGGCTGAGTGATGGATTGAAGAGTCCAAACTGTAAACTGGAATCTCTCAGGTCAGGATTCATACACCAGTTCACATGATGATCTTTAGAACTCTCAGAAACTGATGATGGAAGCAGAATGTCTGTCAAACTACAAACACTGCCTCATAATAAAAATAAACATCATATATTTTAAGGTCCTTAATATCCTGTAGTTTGAGTTTAAAATGAGTTTATTTTAGGAATGATATTTTATTCTGAGACAATGAAATGGTGACCTGTCTGTGGTGCTATCCAATCAAACTATATTTATAAACCGCGTTTTTAAATACGATGTGTAAAATGTAACAAAAAAACTTTAATTGTTAAAAAAAAAACAAAAAACAAAACAAAACAAAGAACACAAAAACAAGAGAAAGAAAAGTCCCCCACCCACCGGTAAACAACCCACTTACCCACTAATCCACACACACACCCTCACACATGTACACGTACACACAGAACACACACCCTCATACATGTACACATACTGTACACACACAGAACACAAACCCTCATACATGTACACATACACACAGAACACACACCCTCGTACACATACACACAGAATACCCACCCTCATACATGTACACATACACACAGAATACACACCCTCATACATGTACACATACACACAGAACACACACCCTCATTAATGTACACATACACACAGAATACACGCACGCACGCACACACATACACACATAGACACAGGGAATGAGAGATGAGGCTGGATCCAAATCTCCACCAGGGCCCCAGAGCCAGGACCGACAGCCAACGATGACCACAGGCTCCAGCTGCAGAGGTCCCCCTCAGAGGAAACACTGGAGATGTTGAAAAATTAAATAAAATAAATAATTAAGTAACTAAAGCTAATAAGGTTTAAGAAATATCAAGGTTTAATCATCAATTGAGATAAAATAAAACTGCAAATTAAACTACAAATAAAACAAAAACCTACAAATAAAACAAAAAAATAAATAAAAACTACAACGAAACTACAAGTAAAAATACATGAAAAACTTAGTTAAAGAAAGATTAAAACGACGTGTCTTGAGCCTCTTTTTAAAACTGTTTTTCTCCTGGTAACTGCTGGGACGACCTTTAGCCTTCCTGTCACACTGCATGTAGAAATATGTAGAAATATTAAAAGTGTAAAGACACACTTTTTAAACGAGTCCATTTCATTTATAGTTTGTTTTTATTTTTTGTATCAATCAAACATCATATTAATATTTATTGTTTCCTCTCTCCTCCTCCTCAGACTGAGAGACTGTAATCTCTCAGAGAGCAGTCGTGAAGCTTTGTCCTCACTTCTCAGCTCCCCGTCCTCCAGGCTGAGAGAACTGGACCTGAAGGATTCAGAAGGGCTGACACTGAGTGTTGGATTGGCGATGCCAACCTGTAAACTGGGTCTGTAAACTGTTAAGGGATTGGGGTCATTAAAAGGTGAAAACAGCTATGATTGTGTAAAACCGGAAAGTAATGCCCAAATATGGTTGTAAACTGTTAAAACTGCATGTGAAAAAAGTTAAACTGATTTAGAACAAAATGGTGTGATCTACTTAAAATGTCTGCCTTTGATTTTGAGAAAGCTAAGTTGATGTAAGGAAATACCTTATATGGTTGTATGCTGTGAAACGTCTACCTTCAGCTCTGTGATCCTGGCTATGAGCCAGCTGTTCTACATCAAAATATTAGATTTTGAAGCTCTGTGATCCTGGCTATGAGCCAGCTGTTCTACATCAAAACATTAGATTTTGAAGCTCTGTGATCCTGGCTATGAGCCAGCTGTTCTACATCAAAACATTAGATTTTGAAGCTCTGTGATCCTGGCTATGAGCCAGCTATTGTACATCAAAAGATGAGTGTTTGAGTGTTTGTGGTTTCATGCTCGCAGGTGCAGATTCTCCGTACAAATTCAAGTATTAATATGAGTCGAAAATTCAGTGCTCCTCGGTGGTGACAGGGATAGGTATCTAACTCGTTTGGTCTAGATACAGTCATCCACCCCGGGGCACAAGACTTTGACTCTTTGCTGTTTTCTGCTGCACCACTCCGAGAAACTCCATAGAGAGCTTTATCGCTGGTGCAGTGTTACAGCTAAATCTTCCTTCGTTCTCACTCAGTCCGAGTAACCAAGGTTTTTTGATGTTACTTATCTGGCAACAGGCACCCAGATAATACATTAATAGAATCTTTATGTTTCTCACTGAGTCCGAGTAACCAAGGTTTTCGATGCTACTTATCTGGCAACAGGCACCCAGATAATACATTGATAAAACCTTTTACGTTTCTCACTCAGTCTGAGTACCGGAGGTATTGATGTCACTCATCTGGCAACAGGAACCCAGATGATGCATTAATAAAGAGTTATTTTCTTGTTATGCTCCGTGTTATGTAATAAAATCCCTTAAAAAGTCACCCAGTATTCTCTATCCTTTTTTTCTATTATTTTCTCTATCATTTTTTTTCTATTATTTTTTACTCAATTTTTACCCATTCATTTTTACTTCTTCCTCGCTGACACCTGATTCAAGGTAAGTGAAGAGAGTGCATGCGTGAGGAAGTGTGGGTGAGTTATGAGTGGATCCAGCATAGGTGGGACCTCGGTCCTTAGTCATCATTGATCTTAGCTTGAAGCGTTTTTTGGCAATACCTCTTATAGGGCGGGTATTCATCATGGCACCCCAGATGGGACACCGGGCCATATGACTGGTGTCCAGCGATACGTACCTACTTCCCCGACTCCGTAGATGCAAAAGGTGTAGCATACTACCGTTTCTGTATTGGGAAAACAAGGTATGGGTTTAGAATTTCCGCTTAAATACGTTCCGGACGCGGCTTAGAGTATTTGGGTTGGACTAAACTACTCCATAAAAGGGCTCCTGCTCCCCATTAGACCTCACCAGTCATGGAGGACTCAGTCAGTACCTATGGAGATGAAGCTGAGGTTATTGATAACCTCATTAGGGGAATAGAGGAGAATTTAGAATTCTCCGACATTTCCATTCCCCGGGGAAAATCCTGAACATCCAGCAATCCCTTCACCCCGTTCTCGCTTGCAAACCTTGACCCCACAGGCATCGAAAGGGGATACTTCCTCTTCACTGAGAGTAGCTGGGATCTACACAGATCCTATTTATCCAGCATGTTATATGTCCACATTTAAAGATGGTGGAGCGGGACACATATTGTTAGGAGGTGTTGTGCCTTTGAAAGTGGCTGGTCAGCGTGGAAATATAACTATCTATGTCACTCAGGACATAAAAACAGCTAAATTTCATTGAGATCCTTCCCCCGGGACGAGCAAACAATGTGTCAAAGATTATTGTTTAAATATTAGCTTATTCTAATCTACAGCTAAATATCTAAAGAAGTCAATAGATGTTCTTCATCCTGATGGAAACACGGGGGATTCCTCAGCCCGGAGATGTCCAGAACGGGGATGAGTAGATGTTCTTCATCCTGATGAAAACACGGGGGGCTCCTCAGCCCGGAAATGTCCAGTACGGGGATGAGTAGATGTTCTTCATCATGATGGACACAAGGGGGACTCCTCAGCCCAGCGATGCCCTGGACGGGGATGAGTACATCCTGATGGAGCGGGAATGATGAAACGCGGAGGTCTCCTCAGTGTGGCTTTGCCCAGGACAGGAACGCAGAGTCTTGAATGGGGCTCTCTCCCAGAGAGGAGGGAGAGAGGTGGACAGCATGTGACTTGTACTGTACCAACTAGCAGTGTAATTCTAAATAAACAGACAATAGAGAACAATGAATAAGATAGAAAGCCAGGGGCTAGGGAGGGGGAGAAAAGGAAACAGACCGTGGTTAGGGTAAGAAGAAGGAGGGATACAGACCCTGGTTAGGGTAGCGGGCAAAGGGCCAAGGCAGTCTGGCAGAGAATAGTAGATACAATTAGAGGACAGAACCCCAATGTACCATACTTTCCCCAGCTTTTACTATGTAGCAGCCAACTAATAATTATATCAGCTACTTGAATCTGTTTCTATCTGGCCTGTTGATAAGCTTGTTCAAACAGGAATGCTTTAAGCCTCCCTTTAAATGTAGGAACACTGTCTGCGTCTCTCGCTTGAGCTGGGAGCTTATTCCATAAAACTGGAGCTTGGTAGCTAAAGGCTCTACCTCTAACTGTACTTTTTGAAATCATAGGAACCACCAACAGCCCTGCATTTTGTGAACGGAGTGTTCTGCTTGGTTGATAAGGTACTATAAGTTCACTAATGTAAGATGGAGCCATGCCGTTTAGGGCCTTGTAGGTTAGTAAGATGATTTTAACTTGATCCTAAACTCAATAGGAAGCCAATGGAGAGACGCTAGCACGGGAGTAATATGATCTCTTCTATGAGTTCCTGCTAATAGTCTTGCTGCTGCATTTTGAACCAGCTGAAGACTTTTTAGGGAAGACTTTGGGCATGCTGCGAGCAAAGCGTTACAATAATTCAATCTCGATGTAACAAATGCATGGATGAGTTTTTTAGCATCACTTTTACATAAAGAAGGCTGCTCTGTCAGTAAAAACATCTCTCAGATTTTTTAGGACCTAATATGATAACTTCTGTCTTATCTGAGTTTAAAAGGAGAAAATTTATTGTCATCCAAGTCTTTATGTTCCTGATACAGGTATTAAGTTTTTCTATATGGTCACTCTGGTCAGGTTTTACTGATAAGTACAATTGTGTATCATCTGCGTAACAGTGAAAATTAATACTGTGTTTTCTGACCACACTTTAGCCACAAATTCTTGGTTAGGGTTAGGATCTGGTTAGGCTGCCTTTCAAGCACCTCGCTGGTGAGTTATTTTGGGCATGTCCCACTGGGAGGAGAAGCAGAAGCTGGCCCCGGACCTGCAGGAAAGACTATGTCCACCAGCTAGCCGGGGTAACACCTTAGGATCCACCTGGGTGAGCTGAAGAAAGCAGCCGGGGTGAGAGATGTCTGGCCTTGCCCTCCGTAACAACATGCTGGACCTGTGTTATGTTAATGTGAAATCTGCTTACTCTGTCACGGCTCTGCCCCCCCCCTTGGAAAATCTGACCATAATCTCATCCACCTCAGACCATCATACAAGCCATGTGTGATGAGACTGCCTATAGTAAAGAAATCATTTAGGTAGTGGACCTCTGCTACATCAGACATGCTGAGGAGGGACTGCTTCGAATCCACTGACTGGAGTACACTTATGGGTTCTGGCAGTGACAGTAACATCAATGAGGCTGTGGGCTGTGTCACTGATTCCATCAACTTCTACACAGATGTAGCAGTGCCCGTGAAAACAGTGCACTGCTTTCCAAACAACAAGCCTTGAATTAAAAGTGACATAAAACATCTGCTAAACATTAAAAAGCAAGCTTTTAATGCACGTGACCGTCAGAAAATGAGGGATGCCCAGTATGACCTAAGGAGGGCAATAAGGCGGGCCATGTTACAGTACAAATCAGGGCTTGAGAAGAAGGTGCAGAATAAGTGCACCCGAAAAGTCTGGAGGGGTATGAGAGCCATTACTGGTTTTAAGGAGAAGGAAGGTGTTGCTCTTGGTGATGTGAACAGGGCAGATGAGTTTAACCATTTCTACAACCGGTTTAATTCTGCTCAGACTGATACATCTCCACCCAGTGGCGTCTCCGCCTCTGCTGCGACCGGCTCCTCTTCTCCACCTGATGATGTCTTGACCTCTGCTGACGTGACCTGCTCCCCTTCTCCACCTGGGAGCTGCTCCACCTCTGCTCCCATCCCATTCTTTACTGTGGAGGAGGTGCGCGTGGAGCTGGGGAGGCTTCATGGATGGAAAGCTGCAGGGCCCGATGGGATATCACCACGTCTACTGAGGGAATGTGCGTCGGAGCTGGCTGCGCCTCTCCAAACCATCTTTAATATTAAATTCTTCACAGAAGTCACATGTAAAATAATGTTTTTGAAACAAATCATAAAACTATTTAAACATTTGTTTTTAGACTTTAAAATATTTTATTTGATATGAAACAATTAAAGATGTTTATCTCTTGAATTGTTTATATACAAGAAAATAACCATTTTTTTGAAAAAAAAAATGAAAATAAAAAAATCTGCTTCCTTTTTAATATTGATTGAGGATTAAAATGTTTAAAACTTCAAGATTTTCATTCATTTTAAAAATGTTTAAACAGGACATTTGTAATTCATAACTCAGCCACAGGAGGGGGACAAATATACATTTTCTTTTTATTCTGAATATTTTCACAAAATACGTCTCATACTTTTTTATTATTTATTCGGGAAAATTTTCTAAGATCTTCTTCATTTTTAAACTAAACTTTTGAAAGAGCAAAAATAAAACTAATAATTAGTACATTATTTTTGGGTCTAAATTAAAAATGTACATATTTACAAAAAGTTGTAATATGTAGTACTACCACAAGAGGACGACAAATATACATGTTTTACATCTGATGATTTTTTTGTTACTTTTTGGAAAAAAAATCAGAAAAAAATTGTATTATTAAAATCATAAACATTTTTCACAAAAACTTCAAATTTAAACAATTAAAAGAGTCAGGTTTTAAAAAGGTTTTAGAAAATTTTCTAAAAATAAAAAGGTTATAAAGAATATGTAGTTTTGTCTCCCTCCTGTGGCTAAAATTATGAATACTGTTACTATGAAAAAAATAGTTTTATATTCAATTCTTCACAAAAGTCACATGAAATAAAATATTTTTAGAACAAATCACAAAACTTTTTAAACTTTTGTTTTTAGATTTTTAAAATATTTTATTTGATGTTTCTTGCAATTGTAACTATTATATTTTTATCTTTTGATTGTTTGACTAAAAAAAGAACCATTTTTTTGAAAAAATATGTGAAAAGGAAAAAACTATTCAAACAGTTGTCATTCATAACTCAGCCAGAGGAGGGAGACAAATAGACATTTTCTTTTTATTCTGAATATTTTCAAAAACTATAGAACTATAAATAAAAAATAAATTTAGTAAATACAAACATAGTAAAAAAATTTATGTCATGAAGTAAACAAAAACAAATAATTTTTAAATATATTTTTAAAACTCACAAAAATATCCAAAAATTGACGTTTTTCTCACATTTCTAGGCATTTTTTAAAACAAAATTATTTTCTTTTATATGTTGACAAATTAAAATGAAATACGTATTTTTCTTATGTTTTGCTTGTTTATTTTGTAAAAAACGGGCAAATATTTCAGAAGAACGTCTCAAAAAAAGAGGAATGTTATCAATAATTGAGGATTAGAATACTTAAAATTTCTCCACAAAACTTAATGATTTCAATTCGCTTCTTTTTATATCAAGTTGTAATTCCTAACTCTGCCACAGGAGGACGACAAAAATACACGTTTTCTTTTTTGTTCAATGAGAAAATTTTCAGGGATTTTTTATTTTTAAACAAAGGAAGCAAGAACAAGACTAATATTTTTTTTTAAATTTCATCACATAAAATATGTTTTGGCATGAGGGAGGCTTTGTGAGGCATGTTTTATTGGTTATTTTGCTCGGTTTGACCTGTAGAATGCGGTAGTGCAGGTAGTGCCTTTAAAACTGCGGTCGTCAAGCCACTCTTAAAGAAGAGTAGTCTTTATGCTACAGTACTTAAAAACTATCGGCCTATTTCAAACTTACCGTTTACAGGAAAAATTCTTGAGAAAGTTGTTTACCAACAACTGACAAAATTTATTTTAGTGAACAACTGATTTGATGTCTTCCAGTCAGGTTTTAGACCTCATCACAGCACAGAGACAGCTCTGATGAAGGTAACAAATGACATTCGTATGAACACTGACGCTGGCAAAGTCTCTGTTTTAATCCTGTTGGACCTGAGTGCTGCGTTTGACACTGTAGATCACAAGATCCTTCTACAGAGGCTAGAGAACTGGGTTGGTGTTTATGGTACTGCACTTAACTGGTTTAAATCTTATTTCGAAGGACGCAAGTATTTTGTAGAAATTGAAAATTGTGTGTCAGATCACATGCCTTTGACCTGTGGGGTTTCCCAGGGGTCAATTCTTGGACCCCTGTTGTTTAAAGGTCCTATATTATGCCTTTTTTCCCTTATTTTATCCTGTTGCTATGTATCTGATATGCTTAATTTTACATTCCGCCACAATCTAAACACAAAAGGTTATAAATTATACCCTGTTTGGGAGCGCAGTTTCATACCCGGAACTCAAAACAGCTTGTTTCAGTCTTTTTTTTCTTTTTTTTTTCCCGGGACCCGCCCCGTTGGTTGCGATTGGTTGTCATTCATTGTGATTTCCCCACCCACCCAGCACAGCGTGGAGCGGGAGGGGCGAGGTGTGAGACGTATTGAGTAAACAAAGCGGTTCGGAGGAAGTGGGGGAGGGTGTTTGAGCTGCAGGGGGCTGAACAAAAAACAGATGTACGTCACTATGTTCCACCAGTCGTTAGAGGTTTGGAGAACACGCCCCTTACTTTGAATTTAAATATCTCAAAATAGCATGAATCAAAATAAAACACACTTTGGGGGATTGTTTGGGGTAGTACTAAGTAAAATAAAAGGTTAAAACCTCATAAAAGTCAGTTTTGCATAATAGGGGACCTTTAACCTCTACATGCTGCCGTTAGGGTATTGATAGCCAGTAATAACGTGTCCAATCACAATTACGCAGATGATACTCAGATCTATGTGTCACTGACAGCAGGTGAACATTGGACCTGTGGATTCACTCTGTCACTGTGTTCAGCAAATCAGGGTCTGGATGCAAAACAACTTTCTCCACAGAAACGAAGAGAAAGTGTCATCAGTTACCTTCAATCTCTCTCTCTAGAACCAACAAATCAAGTTAGAAATCTGGGAGTAATAATGGACTCAGACTTTAACTTCAACAGTCACATCAAATCAAGTACATCAGCAGCCTTTTATCACCTGAAAAACATTGCCAAAATCAGAAGTTTGGTTTCTAAAACAGACTTAGAGGTTCTTATCCATGCATTTGTTTCCAGTAGGTTAGATTATTGTAACGGTTTACTCACTGGTCTGAAAAAAAAAGGCTTTAAAACAGCTGCAGTTTATTAAAAATGCTGCGGCTCGAGTCCTAATAAGAACTAGAAAATATGATCACATTAGTCCTGTGCTAAAGTCTCTGCACTGGCTTCCTGTGGCTCAGAGAATAGACTTTAAAGCTGCTCTGCTTGTGTTTAAGTCTCTCCATGATCTAGCACCAAAGTACATCTGTGACATATTAGTACCTCTTGAACCATCTAGAACTCTGAGGACCTCTGGGACCGGCCTCCTGCTGGTGTCTAGAGTCAGGACTAAACATGAACCATCTAGAACTCTGAGGACCTCTGGGACCGGTCCTCCTGCTCGTGTCTAGAGTCAGGACTAAACACGAACCATATAGAACTCTGAGGACCTCTGGGACCGGCCTCCTGCTGGTGTCTAGAGTCAGGACTAAACATGAACCATCTAGAACTCTGAGGACCTCTGGGACCGGCCTCCTGCTGGTGTCTAGAGTCAGGACTAAACATGAACCATCTAGAACTCTGAGGACCTCTGGGACCGGCCTCCCGCTGGTGTCTAGAGTCAGGACTAAACATGAACCATCTAGAATTCTGAGGACGTCTGGGACCGGCCTCCTGCTGGTGCCTAGAGTCAGGACTAAACATGGAGAAGCTTCCTGAGGCCGTGAGACAGGCCTGTACTGTGACAATGTTTAAATCTAGGCTGAAAACACTTCTGTTTAACTGTGCTTTTGATTATTTACTCTTTTTATCTGTTTAAATGATTTTATTTGTTTATTTTTTACACTTTTTGATTCTATTTTTTGTGATTTTAATGCATTTCTTTTTTTCCCTTCTTGTGAAGCACTTTGAATTACATTTTGTATGAAATGAATTGTGCTATACAAATAAACTTCCCTTGCGTTGCCTTGTTTTTCTTTTCTCCAAAATCTGTACAAATAAATCAGACAAGATACATTTTCTCTTATAGTCACTCCAGTCAGTCGGCTAGGGTGTTCCATCCTTGTACAAGTAAGAGAGTCTCTCGTTTGTTCTCTGATCAGCACTGCTTTGTGATAAAGATCAATAACTTATATATTTAGCATGTTGCTGAATTGAAAACGAAGTACAGTCCCAGTTAAACACTGAGCAGAGGCTGTATGATACTGCAGAGTTACAGTATGATGCTTCTAACCTGTCTTTGAAAAGCTGTGCACTACAAAACATGCTCATTGTAGCCATTAATCAGGACTTCATCATTTTGATGAAATAAAAAGTAAAATGAGTTAATGTTGCTAAAGTGATTTTTAATTTATTATTTATCGATCTTATTTGATTTTTTCAGCATCAAACGGTGCAATGGATCGATAAAAATGTTTAAAGTGTAAAAAAAATTTTTTTTTTTCAATTTTGAGCAGATCGATGCATTTAAAATCTTTTCTGATACTTTATTGAACCCCGTGGGCAAATTCAGGTATCTAGCAGCATCATTGGTTGGCAGCAAAGTGTATAAAAAGTCTACAAAATAAAACAAACATAATTTAAAACAATGGTGTAAAACCAGCATCAATACTGATGATCATGGAGTCCAGTGTTAAGTGTCTTAAAGCAGAAAGAAGGCATGATGTTATGTAATGGTTCAGGTCCTGCTCAGAGGAGTAGATAATATCTCCTCTATTCCACAGCTCACTAAATAATCATTAAAATAACTTCACACTGCAGACTTTAAAAGATAAAATGATTTTATTTACTGATTTCTAGTTGTGTGGATTTGGTAAATAAAAAGAAAGAATCGCGTGAACACTAGAATCCAAGTATCATTTAATTCAAAACAACAGGCGGTAAAACGTGACGTCATCGACCCGCGCCGCTTCTTAAAGGGGAAACAACCCATAACAGAAATTCCTTTAACGGCACATTGAACACAGTCTCTGGTGAATTCTGTCTGGTCACCACTGATGTTTGGAAAGGAAACAGTTTGAGAAGAATTTAGTGAGAAAACATCAGTCGCTCTGCTAACAAATGATAATGGTTTCAACTAGATTTTAATGTCTTAAAAATGATTAAAACTCTGGAGTTTGATTCATTTGAATCACGTCTAAGTTTTAAATCCACAAAAAAACTAAACACATTATTAAAAACAGAAGACATTACAGTCAAATTAAATAAACAGAACATTATTAATATTTTTCTAAGAGCAAAAAATTTCAAACTTTATTCTAAAAAAAAAAAAAATATTGAAAAAGTTTAACAAAGTTCTTTTAAAGCAGTAAAAAGTTTCTTTTAAATGTGTTTCTGAATAATTTGTTGAGATAGATTCATTATTACAAAAACAAAAATGAAGTTAAATCCATCAAACTCTTACAGTTGGGATTCTACTGCTTTTAATTTATTTGACTGACTTTCTGAAGAACAAAGAACTCTGGGACATGTTACATGTGTGATATGGAAGTAGAATTTCTCTGTTTTTACATCAGAAAGAATTATTGTTCTATCTTATGTGCTTGTAATTCTACAAACATCCAAACATCAAACTGAACGATCTGTCTTCTCCCACCATTGGCGCCGTTGAAGGGCAGCCTGCTGCGGTGTAAGGAGTGCAGCAAACAAATTTCCCCGGTGAGGGATGAATAGAGTAATTCAAAATAATCAAAAAAAATAAATAATCAGTCAGAGTTTCTCTGCTAGGATCAGACTCTTTAGACTCAGCACAGAGACACACAGGAACCAGGCTTCCAGACTCCAAACCCAGCATAGAGAGGTTTAGTGAATGTGGTGGTGAAGGTGTGGAGGTGGATCAGAGAGCCAGAGGAGACTCTGTAGAAGGACAGAGAGCCAGCAGGACAGTCCACATACACTGCTACTCTGTGGGAGACAGAGGAGGAGGAGATACGTGTTTCTATGTAATTGTGCCTGACAGAGTAACCATCAACATCAGAGCATCTCAGACTCCAGGACTGATCATTGTATCCAAACCAACAGTCTTCCATTTCTCCTCTCCTGCTGATTTCTCTGTAACTCACTGATATATTCACCACTTCTCCCCACTGGACCTCCCAGTAACAGCGACCAGTCAGAACATTCCCACACAGTAGCTGAGACCAGTAAAATCTGTCTGGATGATCAGGATATGACTGAAGCTCCTTCACATATGTCACCTTCCTGTTGTTCTCAGACAGTTTGAGGTTTCTGCCCACTGTGTTGATGTTGATTATGAGTGGACAGGAATCTGATGGAAAGAACAAACACAATCCAGCTGCAGTTATTGATCTATTGACACTTTGAATGAGTGATGTGACAGAGTGAAGATGGCTGGATGGGATGAATCCAATGAAGAACACACTTACACTTCCTCAGACCTCCCGGTCTCAGCCATGGTTCTCCAGCAGGTTCCACCCTGAAAGGAGGAGGGGGTCAGAGCATGCTAACATGAACATTACATGGCTCTCATACACACTTTGTTCTACACTGAGAAAGGAGCAGTCCAACATCTGGACACCTCCACCTGAATGGAGCATCTCCAGACTAGAAGGAACAGAATCAGGAACCTGATTGGTCCACAGCAACAAAGCTGCTTTGTGGAAGTCCCAGTTTCTTCTTTCAGATGTCTTCTCCTTCACAGATGAAGAACTCTGCAGAAAGTCCTGATCTAACCAAGAGCTGCCATCTTCTCTCTGACCTGAAGTCTTATTGATCAGCTTCCTGTGCAGAGCAGATTGGATCAGATTCTTTGTTCTGATCATCTGTGAAATGTTAAAGTGACATGAATCTAAATGACTGTCAGAGACTATGTTTGAGGCCATGTTGTGTCTTCCAGCCTGTTTGGAGCTGAGACAGCTGACAGCATCATCACTGAGGATTTGTTCCAGAACATTCTTCCTGCAGACCCTGCTGGTGTGTGGACAGCAAGACAATCAGAGGGATCAGCATCATCATCTCACCACACTCCTTCCAGATCTGATCCAGTCTGCTGCTTCATTTCCAGTTTGAAGTGCAGTCCCATCATCGAGCTTCTACTGAGTCCAACATCCACACTGGTATTTTCATCATCTTAAAGCTCTGCTTCCTGGACAAGATGAACTGCAGTCTCATGTCTTTCTGTGTCCAATCACAGCTGCTGATTCTCACACAGCCAGGGCCGTAGCAAGAAGTTCTGTCTCCTATGTATAAAGCATCATGGTGGACCCTACTTGATCAATACTTCTCCCACATATTTGTCCTCCACCTCTTCACCATCTTTATTTGGATTTTTATTCATCTTCCTCCTCGTTTTCTAGTCAATGAACTGAATGAAGTTTTTCAGTTATTATTATAAAACAGCTCAGATCTATTTTATAATCAATTAAATATGAGATGAATGAATTCTAACATGCTGAAGTTCCTCTTTCTCTCTCTGGAAAGATCTTTAATATTTTTTCTTGTTACTTTTAGTTTTAGGTTTAAATAAATCAAAAAGTCTCCAGAATCTTTTTTATAAAACTAAGAAGCAGGATTTAAGCAGAAGCTGAGGGAAGGCCAGAGAAATAGAAACAGTTCTTCCTCATGTGTTTAGAGAAATGTGGATCTGCTGTGTGTAGAAATCTCTCCATACCTGAGCTTCTCCAGTCTCCAGTGTGGATCCTCCAGTCTAGCTGTTAGCAGCTTCACTCCTGAATCTCCTGGATGGTTGTAGCTCAGGTCCAGCTCTCTCAGATGGGAGGGGTTGGAGGTCAGAGCTGAGTACAGAGAAGCACAGCCTTCCTCTGTGATTAGACATCCTGAGAGCCTGATGGAATCAAGACATTTACCAGAAATTATTCAATTCAATTCAATTCAATTATAACTTTATTTATCCGTGAGGAACTTCATTTACAGCCAGAGCGCCGGGACAAACACAGACAAATGCATACAAAATCACATTCATTAAAACATCATAAAACAATAAAATATAAATAAATAAAAATAGAATAAAACAATAAAATTGATAAATAAGAGCATTTACTTATCATTTCTTCAGTACCTGCTGGGGGGCCTGTCACAAGGCCCCTCAGCCATTCAGCAGTCGGATTGAGGTGGGTATGAAGCTGGATGTAGCTCTCTTGGTCTTAAGTGCAAGGGATCTGAACCTACGACCGGATGGTAACAGGGTGTAGTGTGAGTGCAGAATGTGCGAACTGTCTGTGGAGATCTGAGTGCCTTTCCTCAGGACTTGGTTATTGTAAATGGAAGTGAGTGATTCTTGTTGATGTCCAATGATTTTACTGCTAATTTTAATGATCTTATTGAGAGTGTTGCGATGTGAGACGCTGAGTAACACTGAGAGAACTGCTATGGAACTACAGCTAGAATTAAACCTGACCTCATGGTGGCGCTATATAACAAAGATAGGAGATCACCAACACACTGTAATATTAACATATGTGATGTTTATTTTTATTATGAGGCAGTGTTTGTAGTTTGACAGACATTCTGCTTCCATCATCAGTTTCTGAGAGTTCTAAAGATCATCATGTGAACTGGTGTATGAATCCTGACCTAAGAGATTCCAGTTTACAGTTTGGACTCTTCAATCCATCACTCAGCCTCTTCACTCCTGAATCCTGCAGGTCGTTGTTACTCAGGTCCAGTTCTCTCAGCCTGGAGGACGGGGAGCTGAGAAGTGAGGACAAAGCTTCACAGCTTCTATCTGAGAGATTACAGCCTCTCAGTCTGAGGAGGAGAGAGGAAACAATAAAATATAATGTTAAAAAAAACAATTAAAAAATAAAAAGAAACTATAAATTAAATGAACTTGTTTAAAAAGTGTGTCCTTACACTTTTTAATATTTCTACATATTTCTACATGCAGTGTGACAGGAAGGCTAATGGCCATCCCGGCAGTTACCAGGAGAGAAACAGAGCACCAAAGACAGGTCACCGTTCCGTTCCGTCATCTTCCGCTTGTTCCGGGGTCGGGTCACGGGGGCAACAGCCTCAAACGGGCAGCCCAGGCCTCTCTCTCCCCGGCTGCATCCTCCAGCTTACCCTGAAGGATCCCAAGTCGTTCCCCGGCCAGCCGTAAGACATAGTCTCTCCAGCGGGTCCGGGGTCTGCCCCTTGGTCTCCTCCCGGTGGGACGTGCCCGAAACACCTCACCAGCAAGGCGCTCGGGGAGCATCCTGACCAGATGCATGAACCACCCCATCTGGCTCCTCTCGACCTGGAGGAGGAGCGGCTCGACACCGAGCTCCTCCCGGATGGCAGAGCTCATCACCCGATCTCTGAGTGAGAGCCCAGCCACCCTGCGGAGGAAGCTCATTTCGGCCGGTTGTACCCGCAATCTCATTCTTTCGGTCACCACCCACAGCTGGTTACCATGGTGAGGGTAGGAATGTAGATCGACTTGTAAATCGAGAGCTTTGCTTTTCGGCTCAGGTCTCTCTTTACCACGACGGACCGATGCAGCGTCTTAGTTATTGCTGATGCCGCACCGATCCGCCTGTTGATCTCCCGCTCCATCTTTCCCCCACTCGTGAACAAGACCCCGAGATACTTAAACTCCTCCACTTGGGGCAGGACCCTGTCCCTGACCCGCAGGCGGCATTCCACCCTTTTCCGGATGAGGACCATGGTCTCGGATTTGGAGGCCATTATATTTATTTTTTAAATTATTTTTACTCGCTTTATTTATCCCTCACCAGGGAAATTTGAGTGCTGCACTCCTACACCGCAGCAGGCTGCCCACAACGGCACCAATGAGGATAGATACGGTGGTTTAGGTGTCTTCTCCAAGGACTCTTGACGTGCACTCAGTGGGAATCGAACCTTTGAACTTCCGGTTGACTTCCGGTCTGCGGGCGAATGCCCTAACCACTTAGCAACTGTAAACCCGTTTAATGGCTCCCACCATTATCTCCCACTGTTTTATAGGCTCAGAATATTTTTTTCTGGTAATAGTTAGATTTAGATATACAGTTCTGCTTCTTTGGAAGGAGCCTGGAGCAATTTTTTGTGTCTGAGCAAACACACAAACTTTCTGAGCAGAAAGGGGCGGAGCAAAATCCTCAAGTTTTTTGTGACATCAGCAGCAGTGATGAGCCAAACTCCGAAACAGCGGTTTGAAGCAATTTTTTTCAAAAAGAAAGAATAAATAGATATGCTCCGGAGCTCTGTCTCATTTTACCAACTTTAGTTTAAATTGAGTTTAATTTATCGCGCTGCATAGATTTTCTTGTGCGTTATTAATCTGCGAGCAGGCGCACAGTTTAGAGGGAACATTGGGCCGGAGGAATTTCAAATGTCAGTCAGTCACCTTCTTAACCATCTATCCCTTAAAGGGTTGCAAGGAGGTTGCCGGAGTCAACCCTGGCTGATTCAAGGCGAAAGGAAGGGTACACCTTGAACGGGGATTTTTCCATGTTTAACCTACAAATCTTTGTATTATTGAACTGTGTGAAGACCAACCACATCCCTCATAGTGTGATACAGTAGCTGAAAAAATAATACAGAACCTTTTATATTTCTATCCAATTATAAGAAGGCAGTGGGATTTTACCAGCTTAAATCAACAAGTTGTTTACTTTTAGACGAGATGAAAACACGATACACACGATGCATAAATACCTGATGATACCTGAAATCATGAAGAAAATAAACCAACTTCAAAAATGAATCAATGACTAAATGAGACCTGATGATGGTCGAATTCTACTTTTTTCATCTGTCTGCTATTAGACACTAAAAGAAGGGATTTAGAAAGTTTAATCTTGTTCTTACAGAGCTTTGTTGGAGACTTTGACTACTGGCAGCAGCCTCAGAAGAACCTCCTCTGAAGGAGAAAATTTCTGCAGGTCAAACACATCCAGATCTTCTTCTGATGACATTAAGATGAAGATCAGAGCTGACCACTGAGCAGGAGACAGATTATCTGTGGAGAGCTTTCCTGATCTCAGAGACTGTTGGATCTCCTCCACCAGAGAACGATCATTCAGTTCATTCAGACAGTGGAACAGGTTGATGCTTCTCTCTGCAGACAGGTTCTCACTGATCTTCACCTTGATGAACTGAACTGTTTCCTGATTGGTCTGTGAGCTACTTCCTGTCTGTGTCAGCAGGCCTCGTAGGAGGTTCTGATTGGTCTCCAGTGAAAGACCCAGGAGGAAGCGGAGGAACATGTCCAGGTTTCCATTTGGACTCTGTAAGGCCTTTATCACAGCACTCTGGTGGAGAAGGTCCTCATTTGGTCTTTTAAACAATGAAAATATCTTGAATATTTTTTCCTTGTTCATCAGATTGACTCCAGATTTGATGAAGGTCAGACGGACATGAAAAGCAGCCAGAAACTCCTGAAGAGTCAGATGGATGAAGCTGAACATCTTCACCTGGTACAGTCCTTTCTCCTCTCTAAAGATCTGTGTGAACAGTCCTGAGTACACTGAGGCTGCTCTGATATCGATGCCACTTTTTTTCAGGTCTGATTCATAGAAGATCAGGTTTCCTTTCTGCAGCTGATCAAAAGCCAGTTTTCCCAGAGACTCGATCATCTTCCTGCTCTCTGGACTCCAGAGTGGATCTGTCTCAGCTCCTCCATCATACTTGACCTTCTTGACTTTGGTCTGAAGCACCAGGAAGTGGGTGTACACCTCAGTCAGGCTACTGGGTAACTGTCCTCTCTTACTTGTTTCCAGTAGAACCTCCAGAACTGTAGCAGTGATCCAGCAGAAGACTGGGATGTGGCACATGATGTGGAGGCTTCGTGATGTCTTTATGTGGGAGATGATCCTGCTGGCCTGCTCTTTATCTCTGAACCTCTTCCTAAAGTACTCCTCCTTCTGTGCGTCAGTGAAGCCTCTGATCTCTGTCACCATGCCGACACAGTTAGGAGGGATCTGATTGGCTGCTGCAGGCCGTGTGGTTATCCAGAGGTGAGCAGAGGGAAGCAGGTTCCCCCTGATGAGGTTGGTCAGCAGCATATCCACTGAGGTGGACTCTGTAACATCAGTCAGGGTCTCATTGTTGTGGAAGTCCAGAGGAAGTCGACACTCATCCAGACCATCAAAGATGAAGAGAACCTGGAAGTCTTGAAAGCTGCAGATTCCTGCTTCTTTGGTTTCAGTAAAGAAGTGATGAAGAAGTTGCACCAAGCTGAACTTTCTCTCTTTCATCACATTCAGCTCTCTGAAAGTCAGTGGGAACATGAACTGGATGTCCTGGTTGACTCTGTTTTCAGCCCAGTCCAGAGTGAACTTCTGTGTTAGGACAGTTTTCCCAATGCCGGCCACGCCCTTGGTCATCACTGTTCTGATTGGTTGATCTCTTCCAGGTGTGACTTTAAAGAGGTCTTCTTGTCTGATGCTTGTTTCTGGTCTGTGTGGTTTCCTGGATGCTGCTTCAATCTGTCTGACCTCATGTTCATCATTGACCTCTGCAGTCCCTCCCTCTGTGATGTAGAGCTCTGTGTAGATCTGCTCCAGAAGGGTTGGACTTCCTGCTTTAGGAATCCCCTCAAACACACACTGGAACTTCTTCTTCAGAGAGGACTTTAGTTTACGTCCACCAGCTGTAGCAAGAAGTTCTGAATGAGAAGAAGAAAACACATCACTCAGTAAATATTTCAATCCTGTTAAGAATGAGGATGTGAACATGTGATGTTTCAGGTGCTGAGACATCAGTAAATGTTTCATTTATCAGCAGCTTCAATCTTTAGAGAAATCCTCTTACTGCTCTGCAGATGCTCAGCCAGCTCCTCCTGCTTCATTCTCTTCAGGAAGTCCACTGTGATCTTCACTAACGCCTCTCTGCTCCTCTGCTCTTCATCCTCACCCTTCAACACTGAGCATTCTGGGTAATCTAGACCCAGAAGCTTCTGGAACTTCTTCAGCTGGTACTTCACAAAAGTGATGATGTTGTCCTCCAGCATCTGGAAGAGAAAAGGACATGAAGGAGCCGATCAGACTGAAATAATGGAGCCAAACATCAGATCCATGTTGGACACCCTGACAATCCACTGGTCTACAAAGTGCAGCATGAAGATGACTGAATAAAAGAGATGAAAAAGTAGTTGTTTTTCATCCGGGATGTGAGTAAAATTTTATCGAGATTCTACTCACATCTCGATAAAATGTCCACATTTTGTTTCAGTTTTATTAATTAAATCTGTTTTAATCTAATACGCTATTTTTAGCTTCTTTTTTTGTTGTTAAAAAGGCTCCAGCGAGAGACATTCTAAGAAAAACATGACCTTTGACCAATCATAATAAAACAAAGTAGAAACCTTATAGTGACAGAAAAAAATACCACTGTGTTAACAACACAGACGAACATGTACGGACCTTAAATATGGATTCCAGCTGTATTTGATGCTGCAGGGCAGACTGATCACTGGGAAAGCTCTGAGGTCTGCTGGTCCACTCTGTGGAGGAATCAGGACAATCAAAGGTCATCATTGATCTGAATTATGTAGCACAGTTTACCGTGTCAACTTTTATTATTCCAAAAACTACATACGCCTCCACCTAGGCTCCAGGACACAGTCATGTTGTTTTTACCTTTCAGTGTTTTTTGTACAGATGTCCAACTTTACATATAAATTTGAAGGAAAGTTCAAATGAAAATAAAAAGAATTATATAAATGTTTTATGTTTTTGTTGTACTTTCTAAGGGGCCTGACTTTTCCATTCAAAAGCACATTTTCAACAACAACAAAAAAAAAAAATCACAAAAAAATATTTTCAAAACGTTCAAAATTTCCAAATTCAAGTAATAAAGTGTAAAACAAACTACACCATAAAAAAGAAAGACAACTCTGAGATCCAGACTGGGTCCTGTGAATCCAGATGTTTAGATTCTTTAGAAAACATTTTATTATTAGTTACAATAACAAACATTTTTTTTCAATATTTACTAATATAGAAACACAACTTTTAAAAGAATGAACAAAATTACAGCATTTAAAATGTTATCACCTCTCTGGTTCTGAGTTAAATTCCACCAACCAGCCCTTTGACCATTCACTCCTCATAGACACACGGGTCCTGGTCCAGGCTGAGGCTGGTTCCTTTGAATCCAGATGTTTAGATTCTTTAGAAAACATTTTATTCAAGTTGGTTTTAACATTCAATATTTAATAACATAGTTACACTGTAGTGCAGACCTGGTGGCTTCCTGGAGCTTTTTTCAAAATGTTTTAAATGAAACTTAAAAGAAATATATTTTGGTTTTTTGTGTGTTTTTGTAGAAAGAAAAACACACAAATATTATCAACGTTTTTTAATCCTGTTAAAAAGTGTAGAAGAAATCTTTAGTTTCAGAATTTTTGTCAAGAAGATTGCAGACTGAAAATTTTTATATTAGTTTGCTACAAATTTAGACAAATAGCACTGTAGAGTAATATTAAAATCTATCCGTGTAGTCCCTCATTCATCCAGGAGTGATCCATAGTAGAAAAAGTTTCAAAAAAGTCTTCTGGACAGTTTAATTCTTCAACGAGACGTTTCGACTTCCATCCGGAAATCATTTTCAATCTGAATGATTCCGCTATGTTGATGACACTTTTGTGATGATCAACAAGCAAGATCTGGAAGCCTTCACTTCACACATCAACGTTGTGGATCCTAACATCAAGTTTACACGTGAAGACTCCAAGGACAACCGGTTGGCCTTTTTAGACTGCGCGGTGATCATAGGAGAGGACGGGAATTTGCAACTGGAAGTATACAGGAAACCCACGCACACAGACCAATACCTACAGTTTGACTCTAATCATCCATTGCAACACAAACTGGGCGTCATCAGAACTTTACAACACAGGGCTGAGGAGGTACCCACGAGCACAGAGGCTAAGGAGAAGGAGACACAGCATGTCCAAAAAGCCCTCTCGGTCTGTGGATACCCCAAATGGGCCCTGAATAGGGTGAGAGCGTCCAAGAAACATGAGAAGAGGGAAACAGAAACCGAGAAGATAAAAAATGGAGTCTCTATTCCCTACGTGTCAGGACTGTCCTGAGAAGTTACAGAGAATCTTCAGACAACATGACATCCTGGTTTTCTTTAAACCGGTCAACACATTACGGCAGAAACTAGTACATCCTAAAGACAAGATGCCTCCAGAAAAACAGATCAATGTAGTTTATTCGATCCGGTGCAGTGAAGGGAGCTGCAAAGAACACTACATTGATGAAACTAAGCAGCCACTCCACAAAAGACTTTACCAACACAGAAGAGAAGCCTCTAGTGGTCCACAGTCTGCCTCTAGTGGTCCACAGTCTGCTGTACATCTGCATCTTAAATCCACCAAACACACTTTTGAGGACAGTGAGGTGAAGATTCTAAGTAGAGAGAAAGGTTGGTTTGAAAGAGGGGTGAAAGAAGCCATCTTTGTGATGAAAGATAATCCCTCATTGCATTGGAGTGGAGGCGTTAGATACGTTCTGCCCGGTATCTATAGCAGCCTTTGGAAGCCATGGACTAAAAATGACACCTCGTGACCCAGTTTCACGCCTCTCGTTAGCAGGAATTTCTATTCACTAGGCTTTTAGCATTTTTATAATAGGTTTGTTTACTGGTCTGTGGCTACAATAGGAGCCATTCACGGCCATCTTAAGGAACACAGGCTCATTGGTCGAGCCCTTCTTACTATTTTTTTTACCATTTACTCAGGTTAGTATACATAGATCCAGGTTTCAGTCCATTTCATTCAGATTGAAAATGATTTCCGGATGGAAGTCGAAACGTCTCGTTGAAGAATTGAACTGTCCAGAAGACTTTTTTGAAACTTTTTCTACTATTAAAATCTATAATTCTAAATTTTATTAACAATATAATGCATTATGCAGAGCTTTGATATGATATTAAATTATAGCACTCGGTATACAAAAGTATTTACACAGAAAACAAACCCCAGAAACCTGAAAGGGAATCACTAGTGCCACTAGTAGATCTACCAGTGCTACTAGCGGCTACTAGCACTACTAGCTGCTAATAGCTACTAGCGGCTAACACCGGCTAGTAGCGGCTACAAGCTATTGGTGCTACGAGTTCTACTAGTGACTACTTTCAGCTACTAGCGGCTTCTAGCTACTAGTGGCTACTAGAGGCTACTTGCGCCACTAGCGGCTACCATCGACTACGAGGAGCTAACACCGGCTACTAGCTACTAGTGCTACTAGCGGCTACAAGCTGCTAGTGCTCTTAGTGGTTATTAGCTGCTAGTGTTGCTAGCGGCCACTACTGCTACTAGCGGCTACTAGCTAATAATGCTTCCAGGAGCTGCTAGCTACTATTGATACTAGCGGCTACCAGTGCTCTTAGTGGTTCCTAGTGTTACTAGCGGCTACTAGCTACTAGCAGTTACAGGCAGCTACAAGTGCAACTAACGGCTAATAGCTGTTACTAGCAGCTGGTAGCACTACATGGGCCTACTAGTGCTACTAACAGCTACTACTTTCTACCAGTACTAACAGCAAAGCTAATTCACTTGCACCTGCAGATGCACAGCTGCAGTAGCAGGAGATGCGATGTGGCCATCACTTGTCCACATCGCATATGATATCACAAGATATCACTTGTGGCCATCCCAGCCTGTCAATGCCTGGTCCCGCCATACCTCAGAAGCTAAGCATGCTGGGCCTGGGCTGTGCTTGGTTGGGAGACCGGGGGAACCCCAGGTGCCATGGTGGGACGGACGTTGAGGTTAAACTGCCATTGTGTCCCTGGGCAAGACACTTCACTCACGTTCCCTAGTCCGAATGATGTGTGTGTGATTGGTTGGTGATGGTCAGAAGGGCCGATGTCGCGAGATGCCAGCCTTGCTTCTGTCGGTTTGCCCCAGGGCTGCTGTGGCTACAACAGTAGCTTACCAACCTGGTATGGTGTGGATGAATAATGTGTGAAGCGTCCTTGAGAGTACTGAAAAAGCGCTATATACATCCAATGGATTATTATTATGTGCTTAGCCGCACTATACATGTAATCATGTTCATGGAATGAATTAAAGTCTACATCAGGAGGGAGTTTTATTAGCCTTGGCGGGTAGCCTACAGCTGCTATTTTTGTTGCAACCTGGGAGATAATAATAACACGTGAGAAAATTGTTCATAGATGTTGACTTAATGAAGAAGTAATTCATCAACAAATCAGAACATCTATTTGGAGACTTCAAAACAAACAAAAAAAAATGATAATACAGAAAATCAAACACATGCCTCTCTGCTCTGAGACAGGGAAGGGATAGAGCCATTAAAATGAAGGCAAACTTAAACTGGATTAATTTGATTTTATATACTTTACTTTTAATGGTTTGCACAAAAGTTATTGATTTTCCGTTTTTCTTCCCTGCGTTGTTAGGGTAATATTATAAAACAATGTTTTAACAAGCATAAAATAACAGGTATTCATAATATTTTGATTATTAAGTTTTTCAAAAGGTGTTTTATAAGCAGTACCTTCTCAGATTTCAACAACAGTTATGAAAATAACAGAAAAATCACTGTACTTTTTACTTTCGGTACTCGTGTACTATCGCAATATGTACCGTAATTTCACGACCATTAGGCGCACCGTACGAAAAGGCGCAGTCTCAATCACACACCGCCTTACAACAACACACACGCAAGCATGCAAATGTGCGTATTAAAAATAGATCGGGAGCCAAACTGAGTTTGGTTGTACTTTATTTAAGTAGCATAAACAAGCACATTACCGGTAATAGTCTTTTTTCAAATCCGTCATCGTCTGTTTTGGAATCGAACAGCTGCGCAAAATCCAACAGAGCAGGTCCACTTCGCTCCTCGCTGTCAAAGTCACTGTCTGTACTGTGCGGCTCCTCAGAAAGGATACCAGCTTTTGAGAAAGCTCGGATAACAGTACCAGCAGACACGTTAGTCCAAGCATCTACAATCCATTGGCAAATTGTAGCGTAACTCGCCCGGCGCTGCCTTCCACCCTTCAGTCATCCATCGCTCCCACGCCGCTCACACTTCACTCTTTAACGTTCTCATGCCTTTTCTTTGAGGTCCGCCTCGCGGGCACCGCGTTTTCTTTTAAGTCTGCCTTTTCTCACACACAAGGCGCACCGCACAAAAAGGTGCACCGCTCATTTTGAAGAAAATCTAAGACTTTTATATGAGCCTTACAGCCGTGAAATCACGATAGGCTTAATACCTTTCAAAATAAAAGGGAAATTCCATCTTTCAATAAAAATACACATTTTATTATCATTAACAGTTATTTTGCATAATTCATACCAAAAGAAAGCTATCCTGACCCATTTTTAAGCTGGCTTTTAAATCACCCATGCACTGTCGGATATGCTTATTGGCTGGTGACTTTTGTGCATGCGCAAAACATGTAAACAATAAAACATCCATTTGTAAACAGTTAGTTGGCCTGTACAATAGTAAAAACAAAAATTGTAACTCTGTCATTTTTTTTTTTGCCTTAGAAATATATTTTTTACATAATTGGAAAGCTTATTTTGTCCTCTACAAGACTCTATATAACTCATTTTTACAAAAATGTGACATAAGACTGAATTTGTAAGGGGGGGTCACATATTTGGGGGCTTTTTTGGTCCAAAATGGCTCAACATTTTATGTTGCTGGCTCCTGCCGTAGACTAACAACTTTAAAAAGAAAGAACAAAACTACAGATATTAAACTTTTATTACCTCTGTGGATCTGATTTAAAGTCAACAGGAAGATCCTTTGACCGGTCACTTGTCATGGACGAAGAGCTGGGTCCAGATTCTGGTCCTGGTCCAGACTGGTTCCTATGAATCCAGATGTTTAGATTCTTTTGAAAACATTTTACGACTGGTTATAATATTTAACATTTATTCGATATTTAATAACATAAAAAACAACTTCAAAAAGAAAGAACAATACTACACATATTAAACTTTTATTACCTCTGTGGATCTGATTTAAAGTCAACAGGAAGATCCTTTGACCGGTCACTCCTCATGGACACACAACCGGGTCCAGATCCTCGTCCAGGTCCAGACTGGTTCCTGTGAATCCAGATGTTTGTTGATGTGAGTACTGATCTCTGAGATGGAGAAGAGTCATGGACAGTTAGAGATGATCATCTGACCTCTGAGTGAGTTTAGAGAGGGTGACTCCTTCCTCTTCATCCTGATCCATGATTCTGAATCCACAACAACTCACACACACTTTCTAGCTGCAGAGAAAAAACACATCTAAATATAGCAGGTGGAGTTTTCTATATCATGGTTTTTGTAGTTTTTTTCTGCATGTTTTATTTTTCTTAATTAGTTTACTTACTTTACCTGCTACTAAGAAGAGGTGCATTCCCTAATTGCTACATAAAAGGCAGCTATAAGCAGCCCAGCCCTAAGATAATTTTCCTTCTGACTGGTTCGACTGGTTCTGGGATGAAGTGATGATGAGTGGAGAGGAGTCTGATGGTGAAATAAGTTGTTCCCAATTAGAGGAAGTATTGATCTTTCAGAGCAATCAGAAAATAAATGAGAGCAGAAGGTATCTGATAGAAAACATTTAGACACACTTTTCACATCATTTTAACACTAAATGATCAAATAAATATAATTTCATCAGAACTTTGTTACTTAGAGCAACTGAACAGAATCTGAACATCAGGAGAAGTTTCAGGAACTATTTTAATCTTTTCTATTTAACTTCAATGAAGGACTCACATCAACATTATTGATCAAGTTAGAACTTTTTCAAATATTTAAAGAGAAACGTTTCAGAAAGAAAGAGAAAAGTTCAGACTTACAGTTTGTTGAGAGAAGACTCTCCAGTCCACAGACTGACACACAGGTGAGCTGTTTCCTGGAATGAAAAACATTTCTACCTGTGATGGAGGGAGGACAGGTAGGAGGAGCTGCAGAGGATTCATGTTCCAACAAACTGATCAAGCAGGAAAAAAAAAGACAATGTGTTTTATGAAGCTGTTTATATCCAAATCCCCAGAGGAGTCTGACCTCTCTAGGAGATCTTGGTAGTCACTTTCACCAGGCTTTGGGGTCCAATGCATGGGGAGAACATGCAAACTTCCTCGCATGGTAGCTTCTTTCTCAAACCAGAGCTCAAACTATCACACTGTTTTAATGCTGTGTAAAACTTTGGTGATATTGTAACAAAACTGTTCTGGTACTGCATTAATTTATTAATGTTTTTAGTTTTACATACTTTATTATTCCTCAACAGGGAAATTTCTCTGCTGCGTTGCACCGTAGCAGGCTACCAGGATGGCAACAATGGTGGGAGAAACAGGGGTTTAGTTGTCTTTCCAAAGGACACCTAGACATAATCCTAGTGGGTTCAACATTGTGAACTTCCGGTCCAAGGGTGAACGTTCTACCACTGAGCTATCGCTTCTCCTTCTAACACTATTACAGACTAAAGTGGGTTTTTTCATCATCCTTTGTTGTAAACTTGAGGCCAAAAATATCCCCTTGACACAACAGACAAGTTCAAATGAAGAAAAAACAGATTTAGAAAAAACAGATTTATTAGTTTGAGGGCAGGGAGAGCACGGGCTGGTTGTGGAGTAGGAGCTGGAGCCAGAAACTGGGTAGCAAGTCTGAGGAGACAGAGGCTGGTGTGTGAACAGGTAACAATAGAAAAAATCTACTTTTCAGAGCCAAGCACATTACCAAGCATGGTAAACAGGCAATCTGGCGAGAAGTGTGTGAAACTGGATGAGTTTCAGGTGTAACTGGTTTTAGCTCCTGGCTGGTTCCACCCAACTCCACACACGCGCGCACACACACACACACACACACACACACACACACACACACACACACACACACACACACCCAGACAAACATGGACAAGAGGGAGGGGCAAAACAACAGGAGCGTTTTGTTATTTTTAATTCTTGTTGTGCTACTGTATTCACAGTGCAGTTAAACACTTTCATCACTTTTCTGATGATATTTTGTCACTTGAAAGAGATTGTAACATCACTGTAGTGTTTTATTTCTGGTGTGGTGTTATCCTATCATCACCATTTTGTATTAGTATTTTTATACTGAAGTGATTCTTTGTCATCAGTGTTACAGCAATGGATTAATTGTACATGTGTAAGTATGTGTGTGATGATCCATCATTTCTGTTCTTCATTGATACTGTAGTAATACCCCATCACTACTGTTCTGTGATGTTCTAGTAATACTCTGGTATCACTGTTTGAAACTGAACAGTCAGCCGATGCTGTGAACTGATAAACAGAGAAAAAACAGATTGTAGAATTTACTGTGGGGAAATTTTAAAATGAAAAAAAAAACATTTTAACCTGTACGGATTTTCCAGCAGCCAGTGGAATGTTGTTTGATTGGTTCACTGAAAAAAAAAAACATTTTAACATCTTAGAGGAAACAGATGAACATTTCTATCTCTTTCTGTTTTTAATGCATCAGCAGCTTGATGTCTTCACTCTGATAAAATGTGGTCTGACTGGTCAGACTCAAATCTTTCTGAAGGATTTTGACTTGTTGTTTATTGAAGACAGTTTAAAGTACTGTGTAAAAATAAAAGCTACTATGACAGCATCCAGGGATAGGGTTAGGGTTACACTGGGAACTGCAAATGAGAAATCTAAAGTGAAAATAAGACTTGTTCAACTCTTAGTTCTGATTGGTTATTGAGATCCCGCAGGTTTCCTCTACTTTGTTTTGAACCAAAACAATGTCCACGAACTGCTTTTAATGGTAAAAACACAGGCAAGCTTAGTTTGGAAGAAATTTTACGTCAAAGTTTTTTACATGTAAATGAAGTGAAACAGAAAACAACTAAATTCATCTACTCTTAAAAAAAGAAGTCTTATACCTACAAGTTTCAGAGTGAGAAAAAGTCACATGACAATAACAGGGAAGTATAACATTTCTGAGAATGATGGGCCACTCATCCGTTGGTGCAACATGTTTTATTATTTTTATAAATAACGTTGCTTTTTCGTTCAATCAAAACAACAAAAACCAAAAACTGGATATCCGGGAATCTCCATCTTCTTTGCGGGCGTCAGCTGCAGCAAAAACCATCAAGCCCTCTTCTGCTGGTGATACCAAGAACTGCACCTTCTAACACAGTCCACAAACCCCACTGTCAGACATAAAAGAGATATGCAGAATAAAATAGCGGGGTGCAACTATTCCCGAGGCCAACAAAATAACCTTGTGCCACATATAAATACAGATGAATTTACCACAAGGATTTTGAAATCAGTAGATTTTAGTGGAAAAACCTACATATGAAAATAGTTCTTACTGAGAAGTAGATGTAGTTTTTTATTCATCAGTAACATTTACAGTGAAACTACAGAGTCCAGTATGACCTGCTGGTCTAACATTCTGGTCCATTCTCGTCCTGCATTCTGGAACATTGTATTCTTTGTGAATTTATCTGGCTTGTGGAAACAGTTTTAATAATAAACAAAGCTGCTGCTGGCCTCACAGCGAGAAGGTTGAAGGTACGAGTTCCAGGTGGAGACGAGGCGGGAATCACTCTCCTTTCTCTGTGGAGTTTGCATGTTCTCTCTGTGTTTTTGTAGGTTTTCTCTGGTCTCCTTTTTGCTAGGTAGAAAATGTATGTCCTTATATACTACCACAGCACTGAAAATTGCTGAGAGGCCCTCCTGGATACATTAGAGCAACAGGTAGTCTGTAACAAAGGGGCAGGTAGCCAATTGGGGCCAGTGCTGGGGTGGGCAAACTTTTTGGTTCGCGGGCCACATTGAGCTCCAACATTTGACCAACGGGCCGGAGCAGAAGGCAGATGGAAAAATCAGAAAACACGTGCTTTAATTTTCGATGAAAATAAAGAAAAACATCACAACAAAGTCTCTGACTTTGAAAATGAGTCTTTAAACATTGATAATGAAGAATAAAAAATAGTTTATTTTAAAGCACTGAAAACTCTATAATCCTTCAAGATTCACAAGCACTCTCCTTCAGAAGGTTTTTTTTTTTGTGAAAAACCGGTAGGAGATGCAGATGTAATCCTGCTCCTTCAGTTTGTTTTTCCTGGTGCCAAAAATCACCAACGACCAGTGCAAAGATGAAACTGCAAATCAGTCTGTGCAGTGCGTTATTTTTTATCTGCGCACACTGTTTATTTCAACAACATGCACATCACGGAGAGACTCACACATTTTCATGCGAGCAGTGATGTTAGTCTCCTTTTTTAACCAGCACATTAAAGTTTGGAGTTTATTTTTTTGTGGGGATTCTCTTTGTTCACACACTGCGGTCGAGCCGTGTATGTGTCACCCCTTTGGTGACCGGACATCACACACACACACACACACACACACACACACACACACACACACACACACATATACAAGGCCCGGACATCAAAGGTAGAAAGCTCTGGAAAGTCCATTTTGCATGAGATGGGCCCTTTAAGAGATAAAGTTTGTTGTGAAGAACTGGAGCTTTCCAGGGACTTGAACTCACAGCTTGTTGATTTCAAGGCAGGTGTGTTTTCCACTGAGCTATCTGCAGAAAAAAAACATTTCAATATGTGTGTTATTTACAGTTTAACAAATATTTCTTTAATAATTTATTTTCTGAAAATAAAAAGAAACATTGTTTAGTTGATTAAGGATAAAAATTCTCAAAATGACTCTACATTTTTTTTAATTCAATATACGTATATATTTACAAAAAATTGTACTATGTAGTAGTATATATATGTAGTATGTAGATGTTTTACATCTGTTGATTTTTGTTACATTTTGGAAAAAAAAAAAAATCTGAAAATGAAATTATTATCAAAATTACGGTAAAAACATTTTTCACAAAATTTTCAAATTTAAATTATTAAGAAAAGTCAGGTTTTTAGAAGTTTTTAGAAAATTTTCTCATAAAAAAGATTATAAAGAACACCGAGTTTTGTCGCCCTCCTGTGGCTGAATTATGAATTAATTTAAGAAAAAAAATAGTTTAATATTAAATTCTTCACAGAAGTCACATGAAAAACAATGTTTTTGAAACAAATCACAAAACTATTTAAACATTTGTTTTTAGATTTTAAAATGTTTTATTTGATATGAAACAATTAAAGATGTTTATCTCTTGAATTGTTTATATACGAGAAAATAATCTTTTTTTTTTTAAAAAAAAAAAAAAAAAAGAAAAGAAAATGAAAATCTGCTCCCTTTTTTCTATTGATTGAGGATTAAAATGCTTAAACCTTCAAGATTTTCATTCATTTTAAAAATGTTTAAACAGTACAATTGTAATTCATAACTCAGCCACAGGAGGGTGGCAAATATACATTTTCTTTTTGATCTGAATATTTTCACAAAATACGTCTCAAACTTTTTTTTTATTCATTCGGGAAAATTGTCTAAGATCTTCTTTATTTTTAAACTAAACTTTTCAAAGAGCAAAAATAAAACTAATGATTAGTACATTCTTTTTGGGTCTAAATTAAAAATGTATGCATTTACAAAAAGTTGTAATATGTAGTCCTACCACAGGAGGGCGACAAATATACATGTTTTACATATGATGATTATTTTGTTACTTTTGGAAAAAAATCAGAAAAAAAATATTATTAAAATCATAAACATTTTTCACAAAACCTTCAATTTTAAATAATTTAAAGAGTCAGGTTTTAGAAAATTTTTTAAAAATAAAAAGATTATAAAGAATATATAGTTTTGTCGCCCTCCTGTGGCTAAAATTATGAATAATGTTACTACGAAAAAAATAGTTTAATATTAAATTCTTCACAAACGTCACATGAAATACAATGTTTTTAGAACAAATCACAAAACGTTTTAAACTTTTGTTTTTAGGTTTTTAAAATATTTTATTTGATGTTTCTTGCAATTGTAACAATTATATTTTTATCTTTTGATTGTTTACCTGAAAAAGAACCATTTTTTAGAAAAATATGTGAAAAGGAAAAAACTATTTAAACAGTTGTCATTCATAACTCAGCCAGAGGAGGGAGACAAACATACATTTTCTTTTTATTCTGAATATTTTCAAAAACTACAGAACTATAAATAAAAAAACAAATCTAATAAATACAAACATAGTAAAAAAAATTAAGTCATGAAGTAAACAAAAACAAATAATTTTTAAATATATTTTTAAAACTTACAAAAATATCCAAAAATGGACGTTTTTCTAAAATTTCTAGGCATTTTTTAAAACAAGATTATATCATTTTATATGTTGACAAATTAAAATGAAATACGTATTTTCTTATGCGCTCGCTCTCGTGCCCCACCCTCGGGCCTGGCTCCAAGGGGGGGGGCGTTGACCCGCGTCCGGGCAAGGGCAACTTGGCCATGTTTAATCGCTTCATTGGGGTGTTTTGATTCACGCTTTGTCTGGCCCCTTACCTAGGACCTGTTTTCCTTGGGTGACCATACCAGGGGCATTAAGCCCCGGACAACATAGCTCTTAGGATCATTGGGGCACGCAAACCCCTCCACCGCGTTAAGGTGGAGAAAAAAAAAAAAAAAAAAAAAAAAACAACAACATCCTAATCATAAAAAAGTAAAAACAAGATTTTAATCATTCAAATAAATGTAAATGATTTAAAAATTTATAACTGGGGTTTTTTTTTCAAATTCAATTATTATTTTACATTTTTTTCAAAAAAATTGATCAAATTAGATTTTTAAAAATATCAAATTAATTTCTTCAAAATCAATAAAAGTGTTTGACAGCTTAAGTCAGCTTTTTAACTTCTAAATCTGGGCATCCTCCATCTGGTTGCCGTGGAAACCCTCATGGATGCTATGCAGCAAAGCAGATAATCTGCTGCTAAGTTTTTCTGCAGCAACCGAAGCGTAAATGAAAATTTTGTTTTGTTGGTGTAAATTATATTTTATCAGCTCATGATCACGAAGAAACAGATTTACTGGTGGTTGTTTGAATAAAAATACTCCTGAGAGATTTTAACTTCTAAAGGAGAACAGATCAGTTTCTGGATATTTTTAATACCTTGTTGAAAACTCACACAATGAACAGAACCTCTGTAACAGCTGTGCTTTTTTTTTTATCTTATTTTATTTGAATAAATTTTGAATCTAATTTATATGTTCAATGCATCTATTACGGCCTGTGTTTTATATTTAACAACATTTTAGTACATTTTGGTTGTTTTAAATGGATTTATAAATAAACTTGACTTGATATTATTTGTTACAGACTGTTATGTGTTTTTACATGAAGGTGTAATTTCTCACTCCCAACAGGAGGTGGCACATGTTGCTGTCAAATAGTTACACCAGTGCTTCTTCATCACATTCTGCCCCTCTTCCTTCCTCTGCTGCCTCCTGCACTCTCCACTATGACTATAAATAATATCATTTTTCTGTAAAACTGTTATAAATAAACCTCCACATAACATTGAATCCTTGTTAACATTAAAGAAAAAAGACATAAAATATAGAAAAAAGTAACTTTATTAACATTGTTTTTAGCAACAACAGAGAAGCAGGTCTCTAAGAGTGGATTTTTCTTTTGAACATGTTTATTGGTTCTTTTTACATCATAAATAGCATCACCTTTAAAAACATTGCTCTTGTACTAAAAACTGTTTAAATTTACTGTAAAACCATTTCTATGTTTGTAAAAACGGAAATACAAGTAAAAACCTACAAAAACAGAATGTTTAAAAACAGGTAATACGATTTAAAAAAACCTACATGTCCTAAAAAAAAGAAGGATTACAGTCTTTAAAATCAAGTAAAATGAAGAACAGTTTCTGCAGGAGCGGGAGGGCGTGTCCTCTATAGATGAACCTCTCCGCTCCTCCAAGCATTTGGTCTCTCGGGAACCCGTCTGGTGCTCAGAGGGGATCGCCTCCTTCTTGCTCCTTCCCACCGTCCGCACCCATAGAGCCAGGTCGCCGCTGCCTCGACCTTTCTCGTGTAACACCGGCTCCCACGTCCGACGAGGCACAGACGATTCTTCTTTGCAGCTGTGTCCTAGGCCTGCTGCCGGCAGAGATGATGGTGTTCATGTTGTCTGCGGCCATTCGGAGCACAGCTGTGGGGGGGATCTGCCTGTGCCTCCTTACCAGCAAGTCTCTGGAGGTCCACATGGCGTCTTTAATGGCAGCCAGGGCGAGCCACTGCCTCCCAAACTCTTCCTTACTTAGATTGTGGCCCACCCCGAACAGCACCAGCTGTGCTGATAGGACCCCCCTTGCTGGCAAGTTCGGGAATTTCTGGGAGCCGGCCAATGCCCACAGGTCGACGGCAGCGCTGCACTCCCAGAGCAGATGCCTCACCGACTCGGGCGCGCCACAACCAGGTCGGGGGCACGTTGAGATCGCCGACATGCCCCGGGAGTGCATGACGTCCCTGACTGAGAGGATCCCGTGAGCCACCATCCACGACAGGTCCCGGAGTCTGTTTGGAAGAACGGAGTGGTTCACGTTGTGCCAAACGGTTGCGGACTCACCTAGTGTGAGCCCGCGCACTCGACTCACCGGTTCCCGCTCCTGCACAACAGAAATTATAAAACGATGATTAGTAAAAACATGCAATCCTTCTTCCTCAAGTTTAAAATCTTTTAAAAACTTCTCTATAAAAGCGTAAGACGGGGGCAGATTAAAAGACACTGGAACTCTAAGATCAGTTTTAAACAGCTTCTTCTTTCTTAAAAAGGAGCCCATCCAGAACCTTGTAAAGGCTGCTGACTTTGGGTTTCTGGATGGGTCCGTTATCTGATTAAAACTAAGAGCCACGTACCTACTTCCTAAAAACAAGAGGAGATCAGGAACTCCTTTACCTCCTTTATCTTTAGTCTTTTTCAGTTCCTGTCTCCTCAGTCGTTCCCACTTGGACGACCAAATGAAGTTAAAAATGGCTCTTTCCAGGTCTAAAATCACCCTCCGTGGCGGCATAAAAACAGAACTGACTGATAAAAGCAAAGGTAAAATCACTGCCTTGTTGATTAAAACCTTACCTTCTATCGTCAGTCCTCTAAGTCCCCAGAATCCTAGTCTCTGTCTGACTTTCCCTGTAAGGTCAGCCCAGTTCGTACTTCCTCCCCCGTCTTTGTCGAAAGTGACCCCCAGTATCTTTTGGTCGGTCTGGGTCACGGTCAGTGGGAGTCCCGTCGTGTCCGTCTCTCCCCAGGGTCCGTAGAACTGGGCTTTGGTCTTGTCTCGGTTAAGTTTGGAGCCGGAGGCGCGTCCAAACCAGTCGGTCAGGTCCAAGGTCCTGTGGATGGCTAAAATGTCGGTACATAAAATGTTAAAATCGTCCATGTATAAAATCACCTTAGTCTGTAGTCCGCCGCTCCCTGGTATGCCCACTCCTTGGATTCGTTGATCCCTTCTCAAGACCTGTGCCAGAGGTTCGATGCATGCCACGTACAGGAGGGCAGATAAAGGACACCCCTGATGGACACCGCAGCTGATATCCACTGCTTTTGTCAGGAACCCGTTAACCACAAATTTGCTGCTGATATCCCGGTAGAGCAGCCCCACCCACGCAATAAATCTGTCCGGGAATCCCATTTTTTGCAGCACTTTGAAAAGGTACTGGTGCGAGACCCGATCGAAAGCTTTCTCAAAATCTAGATTTAACACTACCAGCTGAATGTTTCTGTCTCTCGCATAACAGATGGTGTCTCTGATCAGTACGAGGCTGTCCGTGATCTTCCTCCCTGGCACGGCACAGGCTTGATCCGGGTGAATCAAGGTCTCTAAAACCGTCGTCATACGTGTTGCTAAAAGTTTGCTAAAAAGTTTGCAGTCCACGTTTAAAAGAGTGATGGGTCTCCAGTTTTTCAGGTCAGTCCTGTCTTTGTCCTTGTGGAGCAGCGTCACTATCCCTACTCTAAAACTTGCTGGCAGTCTGTCCAAGGTCTCAAATTCTTTAAAAACAGCAAGTAGGTCAGGTGCTAAAATGTCCCAGAAGGTCAGGTAAAATTCTAAGGGAAGTCTGTCCTGTCCAGGGGACTTCCCTTTCTTAAAAGATAAAAGACACTTGTTGATCTCTAAAACAGTAAAATCTTGGGTTAAAAGCACACTTTTTGTGACTTTTTGGTCGATAAAATCCAAGATTTCAGTCATGATGGTCTCATCTACTGTTTTTTCTTTATATAAGTCTTCATAAAAAAGTTCAACAGTTTTTAAAATGTCTTCAGTCTTTTCAGATAAAATTCCGTCCTCCCTTCTTAAACTTGTAAAACCACCCCCCTTGCTTAAAATTTTCTTTAAAAAGTACCTTGAACATTTTTCTCCTTCTAAGTCTCTTTCTTTACTTCGTAAAATAATTTCTTTGCTTTGGATTTCTGCCAGTTTTAGCATTTCTTTTTTTACTTCTTTAATTTCTTTATTAAAATCAAGTCCGTATTCATTTAATTTAAAATATCGTTGTAAGCGTTTTTGCAGCCCCATCATGCGTCGTTGTTCTAAAACCTTTTTCTTCTTACCTATCCTCTTAAAAAAGGTCTGAGTCCGTCCCTTCACCATCTCCCACCACTGTGAGCGTGTACGGTATAGGTCCTGGAGGGTCTGCCAGTCCTGATACCGCTCCCTGTACTGGTGGACGATGTTCTGGTCCTCCAGCAGGGAGCAGTTCAGTTTCCACAGACCCCCACCGTGAGTCACACCTGAAGAAAGTGACAGGGTGCAAGACAGCATGAGGTGATCAGAGAAGAAAACAGGGGTTAATCTAGCATCGGTTGGCGAGCAGTCCCGTGTAAAAACATAGTCTATTCGAGAGGCTCTGGTGCCGTCATCACTGAACCAGGAGAAGCCCTCCTCTCTGGGATGCATGGTTTTAAAACAGTCAGTCAGTTTAAAATCCCTCACCCTGCCCTGCAGTAAAATCGATGTATTATCAACTTTAAAATCATCCCTCGCTCTTCTCTTATCCTTTCTTGATAAAATACAATTAAAATCACCTCCTAAAATCAACGGGGTTCGACCCAGCATGTGGGGCTGCAGGCTTTCTAAAAGGTCGTACCACTCGTGTTTATCAGTAAAACCATAAATATTTAAAAGTTTAAAATCCCGTCCCATAAAAGTCAGATGCGTTAAAAGTGCCCGCCCCTCCTTCACCACAGTGCTGCCCTTCACCAAAATCTGGGGATTCTTGATTAAAATGGCCACTCCATCGTTTTTATTTTGATTGGAGCCACTCCACAGTAAGGTGTAGGGCCACTTTTTCTCCCACTGGGTATAATTTTTTAAAAAGGGTAAACCACACTCCTGTAATAAAAACACATCCGACTTAAAAGACAGTAAAGAACTAAAAACACTCTGGGCTCTAACTCTCGACTTCACACTTCTGACATTGATGGTCGAGAAGGTGAGAGCCATGAGTACGGTTAAAAAAAGGTACGCCATTTAAAAGATGCTTACAACTTAAAAAATGAATACAAACCTGGTTCACACGAGAGAGGACGAATCGTGTAAATGGAGCTCTTCCTCCGTCTCATGGGGTAGAGGTGGAGGGGGTTGAGCTCCATTGTCCTTGTGGACTCGGTGGGTCGGCCTCGGAGGGCCTTCCCTCCTGTCCTTCGGGGTTGATTGTTGCGGGATGGTCAGGAAGGGAGCCTCGTTCGGTGAGCTAGGGGAGAAGATTCTAGACTCCTCCACAGATGAACTGTCTGAGAAAGTCGTAGCTCTTCCCCTCTTCTCCACAGACATGGGAGAGTCCGAAGACAACTCTGACGCTGGCCTCTTTGTCAGTTGGGCGTCGGGGATATGGGTTTCATCGCTATCTTCTGTTCCTTCCTCTGCGCCGGACACAGACATAGCTCCACCTGATGACTGCACGTCCCCATCCACACCGTTACCGGATGTGGTCGGGGGTTGCGCAGCCACCACCCCTTCACCCTCCTCACCTGACTTCCGCTGCCCTCTCTCGGTTTGCGGAGGGGGAGCGGAACTTTCCGTCTCCTCCTCTCCCGTAAAAATCACTTGACCCACTGTACCGGTTTTGAACGCTTTCAGCTTGTTGGCGAAAGACTTCGGGCAGTCTCTGAAAAGATCGTTCGTCTCCCCATAGAGGTTGCACCGTCTGCCATTGGGACACTCATCAAAAGTGTGCCCAATTTCTCTGCATTTTCCGCACATTATCTTATCACAAGCTTCTACCAGGTGCCCGTGCTCACCACACTTGCGGCAGAGCTTGGGCATTCCCTGGTAGTGAATGTAGCCACGGTTGTCACCCAGCACTACCATAGAAGGCAGGTGTTTCAGGCCCTGGTAGCCTGAAGGGTCCTGCCATTGTTGGATGGGGACCCTCCAAGCACAGTTCCAGATACGTCCACATCCATAACCTTGGTAGGCTGGCCTTTCACCGTGCAGTATCTCCCCAGCCATGTCTTAATATCCTCTGCATTCACAGTTTCCTTGAACATCCTGACAACAACCGTTTTAAGACTATTGTCAGTCAGTTTCTCAACCGTGAACGCAGAAAACTGGGTTTCCACGCTCTCGTACCGGGTCCAAAATTCTTTTAATCCATTTCCGGAAACAAAACTGACATCAAATCCCTTGTTGAAAGGAAGTGACAAAATGCAGTTCAGGTCAGCGGGTTTGAATTTCAACAACCCCTGGACGTATTTCCTGGAGAAATCCAGGCGGGAAATCTCCATGGCTTTTCCATTAATGGTTTTTAAAATAAAACGCACACTGTGGTGCCTCCGCACCCCGGCAAAGTTTGCCGACATGCTGGAGGCACCACAACGCAACTAAAAAATAAATAACAATAAACAAGATAAAAGCAATAAAATAAAATAATAACTTACCTTAAAAAAGCTGTAAAAACAACAAGATAAAAGGACAAACAAAACAAAGAAACACACACACAGACACAAAAAGACAAAGAACAAAAGAAAAAGATCTCCCCACGTGGAATTAACTCAGGTGTCACAAAGACACCAGAATCACCGCCCTATGGAGTTGATCGCGACTCAATCTAAAGTCCAAGACCAGGCAGTACTCCTGATCTTAGCCAAAAGGCCGAGAAGCGAGTGGATACTGCCTCTCTATACTCATACAGAATTCACTGAGTGTCTGTGATGTGAACCTCAGTCTCAATGTCGAGTCAGACATCATGTCTACGAGCTGGTCCTCCTCTGCAGAGCTGGTGCACTGAAAGGATCTCTCACCCAGTCATACTGGGAACTGATATCAGTGAAGTACTTTTTAAAGTATCCCAGTAATGATGAAATATGCTGCTTAATGTGTGGAATCAATGAGATAGCATCATGTTCAGTAGTGTCCAAAAATCCATGCAGGTTCTCAAAGGAATCAGTGTTTCCTTCATCAAGTCGCTTGGCCCACATTGTAAACTTCGGAGTGAAAGAACCAACCTTCTCTGTGACCTGAGGTAAGTTTCTATCTTTCTCTGGAACCTGTGGATTTGGATTCATTTAGCTTTCCAAATTTGTCCCTCAAGTAGACCAGTTTTCCCAGGAAGTTCTAATCACTAAATGTTTCTGTGACTTCATACTTGTGCTCCTCCAAAAACACTCTTATTTGCTCTCTAAGCTCAAACACTATGATGTGTTATGTTTTTAAAAGGCTAAGCAGTAAAGCCAAAATACCACAGGAAGCCAGGAGTAATGTCTGGATTATCTAGTTTTAGATTCAAACTGAACCCTAGAGAGCAGCGATGAGGTTCACGATGATGGATTTTTCTGACAGTTTTTAAACAGAAGAAGAGAAGGTTGTTTTTGCCCCACAAGGAAATTAAGTCCAATCTGTTCCCTTTAAACTGTCTTCAGTAAACAACAAATCAAAATCCTTCAGAAAGATTTGAGTCTGACCAGTCAGACCACATTTTATCAGAGTGAAGACATCAAGCAGCTCATGTACACTACACACATAAACATTAATCTGTAAATTCAAGTAAAATACATCCAGTCTGACCATTTAAACTGACTTCCTGTTATTGTTATGTGACTTTTGTCACTTTAAAACTTGCAGGTTTCAGGTTTCTTTTTTTAGGAGTAGATGAATTTAATTGTTTTCTGTTTCACTTCATTTACATGTAAAAAAGAAAACAATGTGTTGACTTTGATGTAAAATCTCTTTCAAACTAAGCTCGTCTGTGTTTTTACCATTAAAAGCAGTTGGTGAACATTGTTTTGGAAAACCTGCGGGATCTCAATAACCAATCAGAACTAAGAGTTAAATAAGTGCACAAGAACTCCCGAGAGGTTGCAAAGTTTCCCACAATTTCAATGTTATATTTTTACACCCGTTTCTTTCATGCTTTTATTTTACTTTCACTGTATTAATGTTTAATTGAGAGATTAAGACTCTCACTGGCGAGAATCAGGTTTGGACCTTCAAAATAAAAGACTTCCAACTGAATCAGGAGAGTTGGACTGTTTACAAAGAAACAATATAAGAATGTTTTTACACAGTCGAAAGGTTGGAGAAAAAAATCAACACACTCTACAGAGTTATTTTTATTTTAGACGTTTCATTGGCAGTTCCAAGTGTAACCCTAACCCTCTCCCTGGATGCTGTCATGGTAGCTTCCATTTACACAGTACTTTAAACTGTCTTCAGTAAACAACAAGTCAAAATCCTTCAGAAAGATTTGAGTCTGACCAGTCAGACCACATTTTATCAGAATGAAGCTGCTGATGCATTAAAAATAGAAAGAGATAAAAATGTTCATTTGTTTCTTTCCAAGACGCGAAAACTTTATTTCTATTGAACTAAACAAACAACATTCCGCTGGCTAAAATTTTTTTTGTTTTTTTTCATTATAACATTTCCCACAATAAATTCTACAATCTGTTTTTTCTGTTTACCAGCTCACAGCATCAGCTGACTGATGAGTTTCAAACAGTGATACCAGAGTATTACTAGAACATCACAGAACAGTAATGATGGGGTATTACTACAGTATCAATGAAGAACAGAAATGATGGATCATCACACACATACTTATACATGTACAATCAATCCATCATGTAACACTGATGACAAAGAATTACTTCAGTATAAAAATACTGATACAAAATGGTGATGATAGGATAACACCACACCAGAAATAAAACACTACAGTGATGTTAGAATCTCTACAATCTCAGATTGTCTGTTTACCATGCTTGGTAATGTGCTTGGGTCTAAAAAAGAAGAACTTTACTACTGTTACCTGTTCACCCACCAGCCTCTGTCTCCTCAAACTTGTTACTCAGTTTCTGGCTCCAGCTCCTACTCCACAACCAGCCCGTCCTCTCCCTGCCATCAAACTAATAAATATGTTTTTTCTTCATCTGAACTTGTTTGTTGTGTCAAGGGTATATTTTTGGCCTCGGTTTTACAACAAAGAATGAAGAAAAAAACACTTTAGTCAAAAGGGTTTTAGAGTTAGAGGGGGGACATGATAGCTCAGTGGTAGAATGTTCGCCCTTGAACAGAAAGTTTACAAGTTGGAATCCCACTGAGCTCATGTCTAGGTGTCCTTTGGGAAGACACCTAACCTCCTGTTTCTCCCACCAATGGTGCCGTCCTAGTAGCCTGCTATGGTGCAATGCAGCAGAGAAATTTTCCCTTTGAAGAAAAATAAAATGCATAAAAGTTTGAAATAATAATAAATGAATGAAATACAGGAACATTTATGTTACAGTATCACTAAAGTTTTACACAGCATTAAAACAGTGTTATAGTTGGAGCTGTAGTTTGAGAAAGAAGCTACCATGTGAGGAGTTTGCATGTTCTCCCCATGCATGGTCCCCAAAGCCTGGTCAAAGTGATGTCGGATCCAAAATTGGTTATGTCAATTTTGGTACCTCTAAGATCATCACCAACTAGTGAGTTATTCACACAGAGACAAAGATAAATTTTAGCAAACTGCAGTAAGGAGAGAAAGAGAGGACGTGAGTGTTAACTTCACAATCTCCAACGCTTCTCTGGCTTTCTCTAGTCAGGTGCTTCCTTTTATTTGAGCAGCATCAGTAGGTTACATGAAGGTACAGAATGTTCTGGTTTCAAAACAGCGGAAGTGTGTGGGTGCAAAGAGTTGCTTATGATGCTCACATGGTTGACATACACAGACATGCAGGAAATGGTGGTTATGTGGGGATGTGAAAAACACACAATCATATTAAGCTTAAATTTATGCAATTGTATACAGTATGCATAAATTTATGCATACTGTAACTGTATGCAATTGTATACAGTTACAGTGTATGAGTAACTGTGTATGATAGTAGAAAAAGTTCAAGAATTAAACTGTCCAGAAGACTTTTTTTAAACTTTTTCTACAATGGATCACTCCTGGATGAATGAGGGACTACACGGACTTGTAACTGTGTATGAGTTCACAGTTACTTATTCACATGAGTAACTGTGAACACATGAGTATGTGAGTAAATAAGAATAAATTTGAGCTTATCTTACAAGTGACTACCAAGAACTCCCAGAGAGGTCAGACTCCTCTGAGGATCTGGATATAAAACAGATTCATAAAACACTTTGTCTTTTTTTTTTCTGCTTGATCAGTTTGTTGAACATGAATCCTCTGCAGCTCCTCCTATAACTGTCCTCCCTCCATCACAGGAAGAAGCATGTTTCATTTCAGGAAACAGCTCACCCGCTCACCCGCTTCCTATGCAGCTCAGTCTGTGAACTGGAGAGTCTTCTCTCAACAAACTGTAAGTCTGAACTTTTCTCTTTCTTTCTGAAACGTTTCTCTTTAAATGTTTGAAAAAGTTCTAACTTGATCAATAATGTTGATGTGAGTCCTTCATTGAAGTTAAATAGAAAAGATTAAAATAGTTCCTGAAACTTCTCCTGATGTTCAGATTCTGTTCAGCTGCTCTAAGTAACAAAGTTATGTCCCAGTCTAATTTAAACTGGATTCTCCTGATTTCTGAAGAAATCATATTTATTTGATCATTTAGTGTTAAAATGATGTGAAAAGTGTGTGTAAATGTTTTCCATCGGGTACCTGCTGCTCTCATTCTTTTCTGATCACTCTGAAAGATCAATAGGTGTGTGTTAGGTTCAAAATCCACTTATAACATTTTTAAAAAAGAGAAGTGAAGACAGAGGCGTAATTTCATTTCCCCACTCATGCACGGAGAGCAGACAGGAAGCTCACCCAGTTACAAATTTCCCAACTGCTCTGAGATAGCGCTGTGTGACCCCCTCTTTTTATCAAAGTTATCCTACTCTGTTACATTGTGCTCTTTGAAGAAGAAAAAGGAACTTCCATATATGGAACTCGAATGTCTACATCTGACTCTGTAGTCAAGTTATTTCTCAATTAGGAGAGAAGCGCAGAGACAGGAAGCACTCAAATGTCAACATAAAACGAATTTCAAAGAACAAAGTTTTCTTCATTAAAACATTCTCCTCAGGTCGAACTGTCAGGTCTTAAACCCTCCCTTTGACATAGAGCATTTAGAGACAGGAAAAGTTAACACCCCAGTGAAATAGAAAAGAATATTACATATCAACTCATATACCATAAAGAATATGTAATACATGATAACTTTCATACAGTTTAATTATTCTAACAGTGTGTTTGAGATGAACCAGGCCGTAGCACTTTTCATTGGTGTGCAATACATGCCGGCTAATTTTTGCCTATGATATGCCACCAACTTGCTCTGAAGTCATCTGTGCGGCGGCAACGAGACTCTCGCAACAGCAAGGCGCGTGCACGCTTAGAGCCAGGCGGGCGCAGTTGCTTTTTACCAACTGCAACACCTATGTGGACTACAAACCCTAATGGCATGATGGGAAGTGCAGTCTTGACAGAAGCGAGGCTGCCATTTTGCGCCATCGGCCCTTCTGAACGTCACCAACCTATCACACACACCATTCAGACTAGGCAACGTGGGTGAAGTGTCTTGCCCAGGGACACAACGGCAATTTTAATCTCAAAGGCCGTCCCACCGTGGCCCCTGGAGTTCCGGCGGTCTCCCATACAAGTACTGCCCAGGCCCAGCATGCTTAGCTTTTGAGATCTGACGGGATCAGGCATTGACAGGCTGGTTTGGCCATACCAGGTGTGTATTTAAAACTCTTAGAACAACATAGAAACCTTCTGCTTAACCTTATATAAGGTTTCTGCTTCAACCTTATTAAACCTTATGATTTTTTATAAGGTAAAAATAACATTTTTAGGAATAGTAATCCACAACAAATTAAGTTGGAAAAGTCACATACAATTTGTAAAAACAAAACAATGTAAATCATTAGCGATTATTTCAAAAGTAAAAGAATGTTTGAATGAAAATGCTCCATATATTTTATATAATTCATTAATCTGACCCTATATGACTTACTGTGTGGAGGTGTGGGGAAACATACATAAAACAAATATCATTCCAATTTCTCTTGTCCAAAAACAAGCAATTATAATTGTCAATAAGGCCCCGTACAGGACACATACAAACCAAATCTTCATCCAAAGAAACACATTAAAATTCAAAGACTTAGTAGATTATAAACCAGCACAATTCATGTATAAAATGAATGACTTCAGATGATCTTTAGATGAATGATGTGTGTTTCTTCTGCAGCTAAAAAGTGTGTGTGAGCTGATGTGGATTCAGCATCATGGATCAGGATGAAGAGGAAGGAGTCCCCCTCTCTAAACTCACTCAGAGGTCAGATGATCATCTATAACTGTCCATGACTCTTCTCCATGTCACAGATCAGTACTCACATCAGTAAACATCTGGATTCACAGGTACCAGCCTGGACCGGGATCTGGACCCAGCTGTGTGTCCATGAGGAGTGACCGGTCAAAAGCTCTTTCTATTGACTTTAAATCAGATCCACAGAGGTAATAAAAGTTTAATATCTGTAGTTTTGTTCTTTCTTTTTAAAGTTGTTAGTCTACGTCAGGAGCCAGCAACATAAAATGTTGAGCCATTTTAGACCAAAAAAAACAAAAATGTGACTCCCTCCCTCTCATTACAAAAATCACTCACATATTGCATTTTTGGAAAATACAAGTTATTTCTACAGTCTTGTAGAGGAAACAATAACCTTTTCAATGATGTAAAAATGTCAAAAAATGACAGAGTTATGATTTTTTTTTACTACTTGATATGCCAGTTTTAGAAGTGGGCGTTTTAGTGTTGATGTGTTTTGCACTTGCGCAAAAGTCACCAGCCAATAAGCAAATCCGATAGTCTTCTTCTTCTTCTCCTTCCACCATCTCCCTTCAGGGGGCGCCACAGCATGTCAGTTTCTTCCATCTAACCCTATCTGCTGCATCCTCTTCAGTCACACCAACTATCTTCATGTCTTCCTTCACTGTATCCATGAACCTCCTCTTTGGTCTTCCTCTAGTCCTCTTTCCTGGTGGTTCCAAACCCAGCATCCTTCTTCTGATGTACTCTCTCTCTCTCCTCTGCACATGTCCAAACCATCTCAGTCGTACCTCTCTGACTTTAAAACCTCTAACATGTGCTGTTCCTCTGATCCTGTCCATCCTGGTCACTCCCAGAGAGATCCTCAGCATCTTCATCTCTGATACAAACATCTCTGTTTCCTGTCTTTGAATCAGTGACACTGTCTCTAGACCAATCAGCATGGCCGCTCTCACCACACTGTCTCTAGACCAATCAGCATGGCCGCTCTCACCACACTGTCTCTAGACCAATCAGCATGGCCGCTCTCACCACACTGTCTCTAGACCAATCAGCATGGCCGCTCTCACCACAGTTTTTTACACTTTCCGTTCATTTTAGCTGAAAGTAAAACTCTTCTGTCACACATCACACCTGATAATTTTCTCCACCCGTTCCAGCCTACTTGCACACACTTCTTCTTCACCTCTTTTCCACACTCTCCTTTGCTCTGGACTGTTGATCCTAGATACTTAAAATCTTCCACCTTTTTTATCTCTTCTTCCCGTAACCTCACATTTACTCAAATCCGATTAAACACCAGCTAAAAATGGGACAGAGTAGCCTTCTTTTGGTACAGATGATTTAAATAAACTGTTAATAATGTCAAAACATGCATTTATAATGAAAGATGAAATTCCTCTTTTATTTTGAAAGGTATTAAGCCTGAATACTTGCAGTAAAACACGAGTACTGGACGTAAAAAGTACCGTTATTTTAAAAAAGTTATTTTATGCTTCTTAAAATATTGTTCTAAGTTAGCTGAAGAATTGAGAAAAAAGGAAAATTCATTATTTTGGTGCAAACCATTAAACGTAAAGTATATATAATATAAATTAATATCGTTTAAGTTTGTCTCCATTTTAATGTCCCTGTCCTTCCCTGTCTCAGAGCAGAGGCATGTCTTTGATTTTTCTGTATTGTCTCAGGTTTGTTTTTGAGGTCTCCAAATAGATGTTCTGATTTGTTGATGAATAATTTAATAAACAATTTGTTGATGAAGATGTTGATTTGTTGTTGTTTCAGACTTTGTAGCTATTTTTTGTTGTTGTTCGTGTATTCACGAATGTCTAAATAAATTCAATTACTTCTTCATTAAGTCAACATCTGTGAATGATTTTCTCACATGTTATTATCTCCAAAGTTGCAACAAAACTTGCAGCAGTAGTTCAGTCTCAGGCATGCCAAGTGTCCCGCATTGGGCAGGAGACACCTGCAATTACGCCCTATGTCACGTTTACCTGCCAAGGCTAATAAAACTCCTTTGTGATGTACACTCTAGTACATTCCATGAACATGATTACGTGTATAATGAGGCTAAGCACATTGCATCTCCTGCTGCTGTGCATCTGAAGTTGCAAGTGAACTAGCCTAGCCGCTAGTACCGCTAGTATGTAGTAGCCATTAGTAATACTAGTAGACTCTATTAGTGCTAGTAGCCGCTAGTGGCCGTTAATAGCCAGTGTTAGCTCCTAGTCGTCGCTAGTAGCCATTAGTAGTATTAGTAGTTAGTAGAGTAGCCATTAGAAGCACTGGTAGCACCAGTAGCTTGTAGCCGCTAGTAGCCGGTGTTAGTGGCTAGTAGCTATTAGCCTCTATCACTGGTGGCTAGTGACCTCTCATAGCACTAATAGCGCTAAAAGTGCTACTAGTAGCCAGTAGTAACACCCAGTATTGTTTTTGGTGAACGTTTACTGCTATATTGGTGATAGATACCCTTTCAGTTTTCCCGTTTTTTTTTTTTTTCTGTATACAATGTTGTGTACTGAGTGCTATAATTTAATATATCAAAGCTCTGCATAATGAATTTTATTGTTAGTGAAATTCAGGATTTTAGATATTAATATTAGTCTACAGTGCCATTTGTAGCAAACTAATATCAATCAGATTAATGTAATCATACTTTTCCTCTAACACGGCTGCCAAAGTAGCATGCCTCCTGTGGGAATATCTTTCCATGTAACTATGTTTTTAACGGACAAATACAGAGTGTTATGTGAGATGAAGATAGGAGGATCTAAGTTCAGGTATACAACAGTTTATTGAATAGGTAACAAAAGGTGTCCACTTCCCTGCCATCACCACTTCCACAGGGAAGTGGTGATGGCTTTAGGCAGTGCTGGATGGCCATGAGGAAGGGCTGACGGTTCCTGTGGGGAGAATGAAGTTATAAGTCTAAGATGTCAAATAAGCACAGTTTGGAGGTGGTCAGTTTACCACAAGAGTAGTTGAAGAACTGACGAAGACTGTGGGTGAGACCAGGTCTTTTATAGCAAACGTCAAGTACGCGCAGGAGGGAGTAATCAGCCCAATCCTCCCGTTAGTAACCATTCAGCACCTGTTAATATTGGAGAGGGAGAAAAAAGAAAGAAGACAAGCAGGCCCTGAAAGGCCTCACACCACACAGAGTAAACTTCCAGACAATCCCTGCGTATTGGCAATGAATGCAAATGATTTGGTCCAAGAAATGTTGAATCCTCTGTTCTCCTTAGTTATTTTTATTGTTATTTTTTCCCTTTAGAAAAGGAATGTCATATAAATCTTTTGGTTTTTCATTTTGTTTTTGGGGAAAAGAGAAAACTGGTCCATCACGCAGCTGTCACCTGCCTGGCATTCGGCCTGCTGATAGAAACAATGTGTCACAGCAAATGACGCAAATCTTCTTGAAATTTTTTTTAAACTAAATATTTATTCTACACATTTTACCAGGATTGGAAAACGTTGATAATATTTGTGTCATGTTCTTCTTCCTACAAAAAAACCATATAAAAACAAAAATATATTTCTTTTACGTTTAAATTTCAAACATTTTTTTAAAACCTCCAGGGAGCCACCAGGGCTGCACTACAGTGTAACTATGTTATTAAGTATTGAATGTTATAACCAACTTAAATAAAACGTTTTCTAAAAAATCTAAACATCTGGATTCACAGGAACCAGCCTCGGCCTGGATCTGGACCAGGACCTGAACCTAGCAGCGTGTCCATGAGGAGTGACCGGTCAAAGGACTGGTTCGTGGAGTTTAATTCAGAACCAGATGGGTGATAAAAGTTTCAATACTGTAGTTTTGTTTATTCCTTTTAAAGTTGTGTTTCTATGTGAATAAATATTAAATATTGAATAAATGTTGAATATTATAACTAATAATAAAATATCTTCTAAAAAATCTAAACATCTGGATTCACAGGAAGCGGTTTAGATCTGGATCAGGACCTGTACCCAGCTGTGTGTCCATGAGGAGTGATCGGTCAAAGGACTGGTTTGTGGAGTTTAATTCAGAACCAGAGAGGTGATAAAAAGTTTCAACACTGTAATTTTGTTCATTCCTTTTAAAGTTGTGTTTCTATGTTAATACATATTGAATAAATGTTGAATATTATAACTACTAATAAAATTATTTCTAAAGAATCTAAACATCTAGATTCACAGGAACCAGTTAGAGTTAATTTTCTTTTTTATAATGTCGTTTGTTTTACATTTTAGTTGGATTTGGAACATTTTGAAAATAATTATTTTTGTGGATTTTTGTTTTTTGTTGAAAATGCACTTTGGAATTGAAAAGTCAGATCTTTTAGAAAGTAAAACTTCAAAATACTGCATAAATTAATAATTATTACCTTGACCTTAGTTATGGTTGTTTGAGGTTAATACAGTTTTTTTTTTTATTTTCATTTGAACTTTCCCTCAAATTTATATGTAAAGTTGGATGTCTGTTAAAAAACCACTGCAAGGTAAAAATAACATCAATGTGTCCTGGAGCCTTTATGGAGGCATTAGTTGTTTTTGAAATAATAAGAGTTGACACGGTAAACTATGTTGCATAATTCAGATCAATGATGATGACAATGTGCGTCTTCAAAGTTCCTGCCTGAACAACATCTGATTGTTCCTGATTCCTCCACAGAGTGGACCAAAAGACCTCAGAGCTTCCCAGTGATCAGTCTGCCCCGCAGCATCAAACACAGCTGGACTCCATATTTAAGGTCTGTACATGTCCAACAACTACTTTTCCATCTCTTCTATTCAGTCATCTTCATGCTGCACTTTGTAGACCAGTGGATTGTCAGGGTGTCCAACATGGATCTGATGTTTGGCTCCATGATTTCGGTCTCATTGGTACCATCATGTCCTTTTCTCTGCCAGATGCTGGAGGAAAACATCATCACTTTTGTGAAGAACCAGCTGAAGAAGTTCCTGAAGCTTCTGAGTCCAGATTACCCAGAATGCTCAGTGTTGGAGGGTGATGATGAAGAGCAGAGGAGCAGAGAGGCGTTAATGAAGGTCACAGTGGACTTCCTGAGGAGAATGAAGCAGGAGGAGCTGGCTGAGCATCTGCAGAGCAGTAAGAGGATTTCTCTAAAGATTGAAGCTATTGATAAATGAAACATTTACTGATGTCTCAGCACCTGGAACATCACATGTTCACATCCTCATTCTTAACAGGAGTAAAATATTTACTGACTGGTGTTTTTTCTTCTTCTCATTTAGAACTTCTTGCTACAGCCTGTGGACGTAAACTAAAATCCTCTCTGAAGAAGAAGTTCCAGTGTGTGTTTGAGGGGATTCCTAAAGCAGGAAGTCCAACCCTTCTGGAGCAGATCTACACAGAGCTCTACATCACAGAGGGAGGGACTGCAGAGGTCAATGATGAACATGAGGTCAGACAGATTGAAGCAGCATCCAGGAAACCACACAGACCAGAAACAAGCATCAGACAAGAAGACCTCTTTAAAGTCCCACCTGGAAGAGATCAACCAATCAGAACAGTGATGACCAAGGGCGTGGCCGGCATTGGTAAAACTGTCCTAACACAGAAGGTCACTCTGGACTGGGCTGAAGACAGAGCCAACCAGGACATCCAGTTGATGTTCCCACTGACTTTCAGAGAGCTGAATGTGATGAAAGAGAGAAAGTTCAGCTTGGTGCAACTTGTTCATCACTTCTTTACTGAAACCAAAGAAGCAGGAATCTGCAGCTTTCAAGACTTCCAGGTTCTCTTCATCTTTGATGGTCTGGATGAGTGTCGACTTCCTCTGGACTTCCACAACAATGAGACCCTGACAGACGTTACAGAGTCCACCTCAGTGGATGTGCTGCTGACCAACCTCATCAGGGGGAACCTGCTCCCCTCTGCTCGCCTCTGGATAACCACACGGCCTGCAGCAGCCAATCAGATCCCTCCTGACTCTGTCGGCATGGTGACTGAGGTCAGAGGGTTCACTGACCCACAGAAGGAGGAGTACTTCAGGAAGAGGTTCAGAGATGAAGAGCAGGCCAGCAGGATCATCTCCCACATAAAGACATCACGAAGCCTCCACATCATGTGCCACATCCCAGTCTTCTGCTGGATCACTGCTACAGTTCTGGAGGTTCTACTGGGAACCAGTCAGAGAGGAGAGCTGCCCAGTAGCCTGACTGAGATGTACATCCACTTCCTGGTGCTTCAGACCAAAGTCAAGAAGGTCAAGTATGATGGAGGAGCTGAGACAGATCCACACTGGAGTCCAGAGAGCAGGGAGATGATTGAGTCTCTGGGAAAACTGGCTTTTGATCAGCTGCAGAAAGGTAACCTGATCTTCTATGAATCAGACCTGACAGAGTGTGGCATCGATATCAGAACAGCCTCAGTGTACTCAGGACTGTTCACACAGATCTTTAGAGAGGAGAAAGGACTGTACCAGGTGAAGATGTTCAGCTTCATCCATCTGACTGTTCAGGAGTTTCTGGCTGCTTTTCATGTTCGTCTGACCTTCATCACATCTGGAGTCAATCTGATGAAAGAGAAAAAAACATCCAAGAGGTCCTCGTTACTTAAGAAACCAAATGATGACATTCTCCATCAGAGTGCTGTGATGAAGGCCTTACAGAGTCCAAATGGAAACCTGGACTTGCTCGTCCGGTTCCTCCTGGGTTTTTCACTGCAGACCAATCAGAACCTCCTACAAGGACTGCTGACACAGACAGGAAGTAGCTCACAGACCAATCAGGAAACAGTTCAGTTCATCAAGAAGAAGATCAATGAGAACCTGTCTGCAGAGAGAAGCATCAACCTGTTCCACTGTCTGAATGAACTGAATGATCGTTCTCTGGTGGAGGAGATCCAACAGTCTCTGAGATCAGGAAGTCTCTCCACAGATAAACTGTCTCCTTCTCAGTGGTCAGCTCTGGCCTTCATCTTAGTGTCATCAGAAGAAGATCTGGATGTGTTTGACCTGCAGAAATTTTCTCCTTCAGAGGAGATTCTTCTGAGGCTGCTGCCAGTGGTCAAAGTCTCCAACAAAGCTCTGTAAGAACAAGATTAAACTTTCTAAATCCCTTCTTTTAGTGTCTAAAAGCAGACAGATGAAAAAAGGAGAAATCCACCATCATCAGGTCTCATTTAATCATTGATTCATTTTTGAAGTTGGTTTATTTTCTTCATGATTTCAGGTATCATCAGGTATTTGTACATCATGTGTATCATGTTTTCATCTGGTCTAAAAATAAACAACTTGTTGAGTTAACCTGATAAAATCCCACAGCCTTCTTATAATCTGATAGAAATATAAAAGGTTCTGTACTATTTTTGGTGCTACTATATCACACTATGAGGGATGTGGTTGGTCTTCACACAGTTCAACAATACAAAGATTTGTAGGGTAAACATGGGAATATCTTCTATTCCCCTTCCAAAAGTGCAGAACTAATCCAGTAACCCTGTGATAGAACATATCCTCTAGTTCCAGTTTAAAAAGAGTTTGATTTCAGAATAAATATTTTCTTCTGAGCCAAAAAATGGTGACCTGTCTTCGGTGCTCTGTTTCTCTCCTGGGGACTGCTGGGACGACCTTTAGTCTTCCTGTCACACTGCATGTAGAAATATATAGAAATATTAAAAGTGTAAAGACACACTTTTTAAACGAGTCCATTTAATTTATAGTTTGTTTTTATTTTTGTATCAAACATCATATTAATATTTTCTTGTTTCCTCTCTCCTCCTCCTCAGACTGAGAGGCTGTAATCTCTCAGAGAGAAGCTGTGAAGCTTTGTCCTCACTTCTCAGCTCCCCGTCCTCCAGGCTGAGAGAACTGGACCTGAGTAACAACAACCTGCAGGATTCAGGAGTGAAGAGGCTGAGTGATGGATTGAAGAGTCCAAACTGTAAACTGGAATCTCTCAGGTCAGGATTCATATACCAGTTCACATGATGATCTTTAGAACTCTCAGAATCTGATGATGGAAGCAGAATGTCTGTCAAACTACAAACACTGGCTCAGAATAAAAATAAGCATCACATATGTTAATATTACAGTGTCTTGGTGATCTCCTGTCTTTGTTATATAGCGCCACCATGAGGTCAGGTTTAATTCTAGCTGCAGTTCTACAGCAGTTCTCTCAGTGTTTTTGGTAAATGTTTTGTTTCCTGCAGGATGTCAAGATGTCTGATCACAGAGGAAGGCTGTTCTTCTCTGGCCTCAGCTCTGACCTCCAACCCCTCCCATCTGAGAGAGCTGGACCTGGGTAACAACAACCTGCAGGATTCAGGAGTGAAGAGGCTGAGTGATGGATTGAAGAGTCCAAACTGTAAACTGGAATCTCTCAGGTCAGGATTCATATACCAGTTCACATGATGATCTTTAGAACTCTCAGAAACTGATGATGGAAGCAGAATGTCTGTCAAACTACAAACACTGCCTCATAATAAAAATAAACATCACATATGTTAATATTACAGTGTCTTGGTGATCTCCTGTCTTTGTTATATAGCGCCACCATGAGGTCAGGTTTAATTCTAGCTGTAGTTCCACAGCAGTTCTCTCAGTGTTTCTGGTAAATGTCTTGTTTCCTTCAGGCTGTCAGGATGTCTGATCACAGAGGAAGGCTGTGCTTCTCTGGCCTCAGCTCTGACCTCCAACCCCTCCCATCTGAGAGAGCTGGACCTGAGCTGCAACCATCCAGGAGATTCAGGAGTGAAGCTGCTAACAGCTGGACTGGAGGATCCACACTGGAGACTGGAGAAGCTCAGGTATGGAGAGATTTCTACACACAACTTCTATCTCCCAAGTTGCAAAAAAAACTAGCAGCAGTAGTTCATATTGAAATGCAATCTGCTTCTCAAATTTCTGCAGATTAATGTAATTGCACTTTTCCTCTAACACGGCTGCAAACGTAGTATGCCTTCCGTGGGAATGTCTTTCCACTTAACTATTTTTGTTAACTGACTACAGAGTAAACTTTCAGACAATCCCTGCCCATTTGTAAAGAATGCACATGATTTGGTCAAAGAAATGCTGAATCCTCAGTTCTCCTCAGTTATTTTTTAATGTTGTTATAATTGATTTTTTTCCTCTTTGGAAAAGTGAATGTCTTCTAAATCTTATGGTCTTTTCTTATTGGGAAAAAAGAGAAAAATGGTCAATCACGCAGCTGCCACCTGCCTGGCATTCCATCTAGCTGATAGAAATAGAAAAATCCCTTCTTTCTGAGCATGTTTTGTTAAAATTATTTTTATTTATTTATTTTTTATTATTTTCATCTTATAATATTGCACAGCTGTATCAAAGCAAGTTCCTAGTCTCTGATATTCTCATTGACATGGCAATAAAAGCGTTCTGATTCTGATCTGATTCTGATTCTGAAATGTGTGTCGCAGGACATGATGCAAATCTTCTTGACAAAAATTTTAAAACTAATTATTTCTTCTACACATTTTAACCAGATTGGAAAATGTTGATACTATTTGTGTCGTGTTTTTCTTCCAACAAAAAACATATAAAAACAAAGTAGAAAAAGTTTTAAAAAAGTCTTCTGGACAGTTTAATTCTTGATCGAGACGTTTCGACTTCCATCTGGAAATCATTTTCAATCTGAATGAAATGGACTGAAAACTGGATCTATTTATACTAACCTGAGTAAAAGGTAAAAAAATAGTAAGAAGGGCTCGACCAATGAGCCTGTGATACCTATGATGGCTCGACCAATGAGACTGTGTTACCTATGATGGCTCGACCAATGAGCCTGTGTTACCTATGATGGCTCGACCAATGAGCCTGTGTTACCTATGATGACCGTGAATGGCTCCTATTGTAGCCACAGACCAGTAAACGAACCTATTATAAAAATGCTAAAAGCCTAGTGAATAGAAATTCCTGCTAACAAGAGGTGTGAAACTGGGTCATGAGGTGTCATCTTTAGTCCATGGCTTCAAAAGGCTGCTGTAAATACCGGGCAGAATGTATCTAACACCTCCACTCCGATTCAGTGAGGGATTTTCTTTCATCACAAAGATGGCTTCTTTCACCCCTCTTTCAAACCAACCTTTCTCTCTACTTAAAATCTTCACCTCACTGTCCTCAAAAGTGTGTTTGTAAACTGTGTTGGTAAAGTTTTTTGTGACTTTACCAACACAGAAGAGAAGCCTCAAGTGGGCCACAGTCTGCTGTACATCTGCATCTTAAATCCACCAAACACACTTTTGAGGACAGCGAGGTGAAGATTCTAAGTAGAGAGAAAGGTTGGTTTGAAAGAGGGGTGAAGGAAGCCATCTTTGTGATGAAAGAGAGTCCGTCTCTGAATCGGAGTGGAGGCATTAGATACATTCTGCCCGGTATTTACAGCAGCCTTTTGAAGCCATGGACTAAAGATGACACCTCGTGACCCAGTTTCATGCCTCTTGTTAGCAGGAATTTCTATTCACTAGGCTTTTAGCATTTTTATAATAGGTTCGTTTACTGGTCTGTGGCTACAATAGGAGCCATTCACGGCCATCTTAGGGAACACAGGCTCATTGGTCGAGCCCTTCATAGGTAACACAGGCTCATTGGTCGAGCCCTTCATAGGTAACACAGGCTCATTGGTCGAGCCCTTCATAGGTAACACAGGCTCATTGGGCGAGCCCTTCATAGGTAACACAGGCTCATTGGTCGAGCCCTTCTTACTATTTTTTTTACCTTTTACTCAGGTTAGTATAAATAGATCCAGTTTTCAGTCCATTTCATTCAGATTGAAAATGATTTCCAGATGGAAGTCGAAACGTCTCGATCAAGAATTAAACTGTCCAGAAGACTTTTTTGAAACTTTTTCTACTATGGATCACTCCTGGATGAATGAGGGACTACATGGATTTGTGCTTTTTATTAATTACTCTTTTTATCTGTTTTAATTATTTTATTTATTTATTTTTTAAACTTTTTGATTCTATGTTTTGTGATTTTAATGCATTTTTTTCCCTTCTTGTGAAGCACTTTGAATTACATTTTGTATGAATTGTGCTATACAAATAAACTTGCCTTGCCACACTCGAAACAGAGGAACTAGCCTGAACATGATTTGCATTTAGATCAGGCATTGGCAAACTACAGCCCGCAGGCCACATGCGGCCTGCTAAACGGTTTAATCTGGCCCGCTGAACTAGAAAAAACAAAAAAGAGAAAACATGTTAGTTTGATTTTTCTTGATTTTTTTTTTTTTTTTATGTTCGTCAACAGATGGCGCCGAAAATACAACAACACTGAACTTGTTTAAAATGTGTGTGTCTCCGTGATGCGCACACATTCAAAATAAACAATGTGCACAAATATGGAAAGCCATCTGACCCTATACACGAGTAAAACAAGCGTTATAAATGTTAAAACAAGCAAAATGTTACATCAAGCACTTAGATTTCAAAGCTAGCGCCGCTTAATGCACGTTTTTAAGTGCTATCGCATTAGATTTCAGACCTAGTGCCGCTAGATTTGAAATTTAACGCTCTTGATGTAACATTTAGCGCTTGTTTAAAATCTATCGCCATTCTATCGGTCTAATCTAGCGGGTACCAAAGCTTGCCATCCCTCTGATCCTGTTCCCAGGGGCGAATACAGGATTTTCTAAAGGAGAGAGGGGGAGCACAAAACCAGCACCTATGGTGCTTGCCAGTATAGAAGGGTCTGGGGAAAACCCGCTCTTTCCCCCGAACCTTTTTGAAAAATAAGTATTTTTTCTGCATTTTGGTGCATATTTTAACCGAAGTTTACAATAATTAAAGTAGTAAGATCAATTTTTTTTTGTCGACCTAGAAAGGGGGGGCATGCCTCTCCCCCTACTCTCTCTAGATCCGGCAATATCATGGCAATATCTTCTATTCTCCTTCCAAAGGTGCAGAACTGATCCAGTAACCTGTGATAGAGCACATCCTCTAGTTCCAGTTTTAAAAGAGTTTGATTTCAGAATAAAGTTTTTATTCTGAGCCAATAAAATGGTGACCTGTCTTTGGTGCTCTGTTTCTCTCCTGGTAACTGCTGGGACGACCTTTAGCCTTCCTGTCACACTGCATGTAGAAATATGTAGAAATATTAAAAGTGTAAAGACACACTTTTTAAACGAGTCCATTTCATTTCTAGTTTGTTTTTATTTTTTGTATCAATCTAACATCATATTAATATTTTCTTGTTTCCTCTCTCCTCCTCCTCAGACTGAAACGCTGTAATCTCTCAAAGAAAAGCTGTAAAGCTTTGTCCTCACTTCTCAGCTCCCCGTCCTCCAGGCTGAGAGAACTGGACCTGAGTGACAACAACCTGCAGGATTCAGGAGTGAAGAGGCTGAGTGATGGATTGAAGAGTCCAAACTGTAAACTGGAATCTCTCAGGTCAGGATTCATACACCAGTTCACATGATGATCTTTAGAACTCTCAGAAACTGATGATGGAAGCAGAATGTCTGTCAAACTACAAACACTGCCTCAGAATAAAAATAAACATCACATATGTTAATATTACAGTGTCTTGGTGATCTCCTGTCTTTGTTATATAGCGCCACCATGAGGTCAGGTTTAATTCTAGCTGTAGTTCCACAGCAGTTCTCTCAGTGTTTCTGGTAAATGTCTTGTTTCCTTCAGGCTGTCAGGATGTCTGATCACAGAGGAAGGCTGTGCTTCTCTGGCCTCAGCTCTGACCTCCAACCCCTCCCATCTGAGAGAGCTGGACCTGAGCTACAACCATCCAGGAGATTCAGGAGTGAAACTGCTAACAGCTAGACTGGAGGATCCACACTGGAGACTGGAGAAGCTCAGGTATGGAGAGATTTCTACACACAGCAGATCCACATTTCTCTAAACACATGAGGAAGAACTGTTTCTATTTCTCTGTCCTTCACTCAGCTTCTGCTTCCATCCTGATTCTGAGTTTATCTTAAAACAATGCAGGGGATTTTTTGCTTCATTTAAAATTGATAGAACGTGTCAGGTTGAGAGGGAGATTATTTGAGTAGAGGTGAGCAGCTCCTGGACCAACACAGTCTGATATCAGCAGCATGTTAGGATTCATTCATCTCACATTTAATAGTTTATAAAATAGATCTGAGCTGTTTTATAATAATTACTGAAAAACTTCATTCAGTTCATTAACTAGAAAACAAGGAGGAGATGAATAAAAATCCAAATAAAGGTGGTGAAGAGGTGGAGGAGAAATATGTGGGAGAAGTTGATCAAGTAGGATCCACCATGATGCTTTATACAGAGGAGACAGAACTTCTTGCTACGGCCCTGGCTGTGTGAGAATCAGCAGCTGTGATTGGACAGAGAAAGACATGAGACTGCAGCTCATCTTGCCCAGGAAGCAGAGCTTTAAGATGATGAAAATACCAGTGTGGATGTTGGACTCAGTAGAAGCTGGATGATGAGACTGCACTTCAAACTGGAAATGAAGCAGCAGACTGGATCAGATCTGGAAGGAGTGTGGTGAGATGATGCTGCTGATCCCTCTGATTGTCTTGCTGTCCACACACCAGCAGGATCTGCAGGAAGAATGTTCTGGAACAAATCCTCAGTGATGATGCTGTCAGCTGTCTCAGCTCCAAACAGGCTGGAAGACACAACGTGTCCTCAAACAGAGTCTCTGACAGTCATTTAGATTCATGTCACTTTAACATTTCACAGATGATCAGAACAAAGAATCTGATCCAATCTGCTCTGCACAGGAAGCTGATCAATAAGACTTCAGGTCAAAGAGAAGATGGCAGCTCTTGGTTAGATCAGGACTTTCTGCAGAGTTCTTCATCTGTGAAGGAGAAGACGTCTGAAAGAAGAAACTGGGACTTCCACAAAGCAGCTTTGTTGCTGTGGACCAATCAGCTTCTTGATTCTGCTCCTTCTAGTCTGGAGATGCTCCATTCAGGTGGAGGTGTCCAGATGTTGGACTGCTCCTTTCTCAGTGTAGAACAAAGTGTGTATGAGAGCCATGTAATGTCCATGTTAGCATGCTCTGACCCCCTCCTCCTTTCAGGATGGAACCTGCTGGAGAACCATGGCTGAGACCAGGTCTGAGGAAGTGTAAGTGTGTTCTTCATTTGATTCATCCCATCCAGCCATCTTCACTCTGTCACATCACTCATTCAAAGTGTCAATAGATCAATAACTGCAGCTGGATTGTGTTTGTTCTCTCCATCAGATTCCTGTCCACTCACAATCGACATCAACACAGTGAGCAGATACCTCAAACTGTCTGAGGACAACAGGAAGGCGACATGTGTGGAGGAGCTTCAGTTATATCCTGATAATCCAGACAGGTTTGACAGGCCTCAGCTTCTGTGTGGAAATGTTCTGACAGGTCGCTGTTACTGGGAGGTCCAGTGGAAAGGAAAGGTGGAAATATCAGTGAGTTACAGAGAAATCAGCAGGAGAGGAGACAGCAAAGACTGTTTGTTTGGATTAAATAATCAGTCCTGGAGTCTGAGATGCTTTGATCGTCATGGTTACTCTGTCAAGCACAATCACAGAGAAACACGTATCTCCTCCTCCTCTGTCTCCAACAGAGTAGCAGTGTATGTGGACTGTCCTGCTGGCTCTCTGTCCTTCTACAGAGTCTCCTCTGACTCTCTGATCCACCTCCACACCTTCACCACCACATTCATTAAACCTCTCTATGCTGGGTTTGGGGTCTGGTTTGGTTCCAGTGTGTCTCTGTGCTGAGTCTAAAGAGTCTGATCCTAGCAGAGAAACTCTGACTGATGAACAGATAGTTCAGTTTGATGTTTGGATGTTTGTAGAATTACAAGCACATAAGATAGAACAATAATTCTTTCTGATGTAAAAACAGAGGAATTCTACTTCCATATCACACATGCAACGTGTCCCAGAGTTCTTTGTTCTTCAGAAAGTCAGTCAAATAAATTAAAAGCAGTACAATCCCAACTGTGAGAGTTTGATGAATTTAACTTCATTTTTATTTTTGTAATAATGAATCTATCTCAACAAATTATTCAGAAACACATTTAAAAGAAACTTTTTACTGTTTTAAAAGCACTTTGTTAAACTTCTCCAACATTTTGTCTTGTAATAAAGTTTGAAACTTTGTTTGTTGAAAAATGTGAATAATATTCTGTTAATTTTTTTTACTGTAATTTCTTCTGGTTTTTAATTATATGCAGGGGTGCCACCCTCTCTGTCCTGATCACCAAAAATAATTAAAAAAACATATATGAATATGCCTTATTCATATATGTTTACCCTACCAAGGGCATTAACGCACCGGACAACACAGTCAACAACAGGTCCTTGGTGAGGAGCCAGAAAAGCACTTCTCAAAAACCCCTGTGAAGAAATCAAGCATGGCCAAGTGGCCCTTGCCTGAACTGGGTCACCAGGCCCCCTCTTGGATCCAGGCCCAAGGGTGGGGGACAAGAACGAGCGCCTGGTGGCCGGGCTTTAACCCATGAGGCCCAGCTTGGCTCAGCCCAAACGGGGGACACGGGCCGCCCTTTCAGTGGACTCACCACCTGCAGGAGAGGCCATGGGGGTCAGGTGAAGGAGGAGATGGGTGGCAGCCAATGACTGGGACCCTGGCGGTCAGATCCTCGGCTGCATAGGCTAGCTCTAGGGACGTGGAATGTCACTTCTCTGGCAGGGAAGGAACCCAAGCTGGTGCGCAAGGTTGAGCTGTTCCGGCTAGATGTTGTTGGACTCGCCTCGACGCACAGCTTGGGCTCTGGAACCAGGCCTCTTGACAGGGGCTGGACCCTGTTCTATTCTGGAGTTGCTCTGAGTTAAAGGCGCCGGGCTGGAGTGGGCATACTTGTTTCCTCCCAGCTCGGCTCCTGTGTGTTGGAGTTCTCCCCGGTGGACGAAAGGGTTGCTTCGGGTAGGGGGACGGGTCCTCACTGTCGTTTGTTGCTATGCACCAAGCGGCAGTGTAGACTACCCACCCTTTTTGGAGGGGGCACCCCCCGAAGACTCCATTGTCCTGCTGGGAGACTTCAACGCTCACGTGGGCAACGACAGTGAGACCTGGAGGGGAGTGATTGGGAGGAACGGCCCCCCGATCTAAACCCGAGTGGTGTTCTGCTGCTTGACTTCTGCGCTCGTCACGGATTATCGGTAGCGAACACCATGTTCAAGCATAAGACATGTGGCATGTCCTGGTGCCACATGCACACGTGGCACCAGGACACCAGCCGCAGTTCCATGAATGACTTCATTGTCATTTCATCGAACTTGCGGCCGCATGTCTTGGACGCTCGGGTGAAGAGAGGGGCGGAGCTGTAAGCTGATTGCCACCTGGTCGTGGGTTGGCTTCGATTCATTTCAATTTTATTTGTAAAGCCCAAAATCACAGAATTTCTGCCTCACTGGGTTCACAAGAAAAAGAGGAATGTATAAAGACAAATATACAACAAGAAAAATAACTAACAAATGCTAACTAAACAAGTCTAGCACATTTATGCCCTTAGACTCTCCTTCTCGGTGAGGAAAAACTCCTAAAAAACCCATCAGTGGGGAAAAAATAAGAAACCTTGTGGGGATCCACATGAAAGAGAGATCCCTCCCCCGGGACGAGCAACCAATCTGTCAAAGATTATTGTTTAAATATTAGCTTAATCTAATCTACAGCTAAATATCTAAAGAAGTCAATAGATGTTCTTCATCCTGATGGAAACACGGGGGACTCCTCAGCCCGGAGATGTCCAGTACGGGGATGAGTAGATGTTCTTCATCCTGATGGTTACACGGGGGACTCCTCAGGCTGGCAATACCCTGTACAGGGATGAGTAGATGGATTCCATCCCGATGGAGCGGGGATGATGAAGCGCGGAGGTCTCCTCAGTGTGGCCATGCCCAGGACAAGAACGCAGAATATCCATCGGGAATCCGAAATGGGCTCTCTCCCAGAGAGGAGGGAGAGAGGTGGACAACATGTGAATTGTATTGTACCCACTAGCAGTGTAAATCTAAATGAACAGACAATAGAGAACAATGAATGAGATAGAAAGCCAAGGGTTAGAGAGGGGAGAATGGTATACAGACCCTGGTTAGGGTAGTGGGTAAGGGGGAAAGAGCCAAGGCAGTCTGGCAGAGAATAGTAGATAGAATTAGAGGACAGAACCCCAATGTACCATACTTTCCCCAGCTTCTACTATCTAGCAGCCAACTAGTAATTATATCAGCTAAATGAATCTGTTTCTATCTGGCCTGTTGATAAGCTTGTTCAAACAGGAATGCTTTAAGCCTCCCTTTAAATGTAGGAACACTGTCTGCCTCTCTCACTTGAGCTGGGAGCTTATTCTTAAAACTGGAGCTTGGTCGCTAAAGGCTCTACCTCCAACTGTACTTTTAGAAATCTTAGGAACCACCAACAGCCCTGCATTTTGTGAGCGGAGTGTTCTGCTTGGTTGATAAGGTACTATAAGTTCACTAATGTAAGATGGAGCCATGCCGTTTAGGGCCTTGTAGGTTAGTAAGATGATTTTAAACTTGATCCTAAACTCAATAGGAAGCCAATGGAGAGACGCTAGCACGGGAGTAATATGATCTCTTCTATGAGTTCCTGCTAATAGTCTTGCTGCTGCATTTTGAACCAGCTGAAGACTTTTTAGGGAAGACTTAGGGCATGCTACGAGCAAAGCGTTACAATAATCCAATCTCGATGTAACAAATGCATGGATGAGTTTTTTAGCATCACTTTTACATAAGATATTTCGGATTCTAGAAATATTGCGAAGGTGAAAAAAAACAGTTTTACGAGTCTGTGCTATGTGAGCTTTAAATGATAAATCTGGATCAAATAACCCTCCTAGGTTTCTAACGGTGGTGCCAGAGGCCACAGTTACTTCATCAAAGAAGACTGCTTGGTCAGTAAAAACATCTCTCAGATTTTTAGGACCTACTATAATAACTTCTGTCTTATCTGAGTTTAAAAGGAGAAAATTTATTGTCATCCAGGTCTTTATGTCCCTGATACAGGTATTAAGTTTTTCTATATGGTCACTCTGGTCAGGTTTGACTGATAAGTACAATTGTGTATCATCTGCGTAACAGTGAAAATTAATACTGTGTTTTCTGTCCACAATTTAGCCACAAATTCTTGGTTAGGGTTAGGATCTGGTTAGGCTGCCTTTCAAGTGCCTCGCTGGTGAGTTATTTCGAGCATGTCCCACTGGGAGGAGAAGCAGAAGCTGGCCCCAACTATGAAGCTGAAGCTGAAAGACTATGTCCACCAGCTGGCCAGGGAACACCTTAGGATCCATCCGGGTGAGCTGAAGAAAGCAGCCGGGGTGAGAGATGCCTGGCCTTGCCGTCCGTAACAACATGCTGGACCTGTGTTATGTTAATGTGAAATCTGCTTACTCTGTCACGGCTCTGTCCCCCCCTTGGAAAATCTGACCATAATCTCATCCACCTCAGACCATCATACAAGCCATGAGTGATGAGACTGCCTATAGTAAAGAAATCATTTATGTAGTGGACCTCTGCTACATCAGACATGCTGAGGGACTGCTTCGAATCCACTGACTTGGAGTATACTTATGGGTTCTGGCAGTGACAGTAACATCAATGAGGCTGTGGGCTGTGTCACTGATTCCATCAACTTCGACACAGATGTAACAGTGCCCGTGAAAACAGTGTGCTGCTTTCCAAACAACAAGCCTTGAATTAAAAGTGACATAAAACATCTGCGAAACATTAAAAAGCAAGCTTTTAATGCACGTGACCGTCAGAAAATGAGGGATGCCCAGTATGACCTAAGGAGGGCAATGAGGCGGGCCATGTTACAGTACAAATCAGGGCTTGAGAAGAAGGTGCAGAATAAGTGCACCCGAAAAGTCTGGAGGGGTGTGAGATTCATTACTGGTTTTAAGGAGAAGGAAGGTGTTGCTCTTGGTGATGTGAACAGGGCAGATGAGTTTAACCATTTCTACAACCGGTTTAATTCTGCTCAGACTGATACATCTCCATCCAGTGGCGTCTCCGCCTCTGCTGCGACCAGCTCCTCTTCTCCACCTGATGATGTCTTGACCTCTGCTGACGTGACCTGCTCCCCTTCTCCACCGGGGAGCTGCTCCACCTTTGCTCCCATCCCATTCTTTACTGTGGAGGAGGTGCGCGTGGAGCTGGGAAGGCTTCATGGATGGAAAGCTGCAGGGCCCGATGGGATATCACCATGTCTACTGAGGGAATGTGCGTTGGAGCTGGCTGCGCCTCTCCAAACCATCTTTAATATTAAATTCTTCACAGAAGTCACATGTAAAATAATGTTTTTGAAACAAATCACAAAACTATTTAAACATTTGTTTTTAGACTTTTAAAATATTTTATTTGATATTAAACAATTAAAGATGTTTATCTCTTGAATTGTTTATATACAAAAAAATAACCATTTTTTGAATAAATAAATAAATATAAGAAAAATCTGCTCCCTTTTTATTATTGATTGAGGATTAAAATGCTTAAAACTTCAAGATTCTCATTCATTTTAAAAACGTTTAAACAGTACAATTGTAATTCATAACTCAGCCACAGGAGGGGGACAAATATACATTTTCTTTTTATTCTGAATATTTTCACAAAATACGTCTCATACTTTTTTATTATTTATTCGGGAAAATTTTCTAAGATCTTCTTCATTTTTAAACTAAACTTTTGAAGGAGCAAAAATAAAACTAATAATTAGTACATTCTTTTTGGGTCTAAATTAAAAATGTATTTACAGGATTTACAAAAAGTTGTAATATGTAGTCCTATCACAGGAGGGCTACAAAAATTATATCTGATAATTTTTTGTTACTTTTTGGAAAAAAATCAGAAAAAAAATTATTATTAAAATCATAAACATTTTTCACAAAACCTTCAAATTGAAATATTTAACAGAGTTAGGTTTTAAAAAGGTTTTAGAAAATTTTCTAAAAATAAAAAGATCATAAAGAATATGTAGTTTTGTCGCCCTCCTGTGGCTAAAATTATGAATAATGTTACTATGAAAAAAAATAGTTTAATATTAAATTTTTCACAAAAGTTACATGAAATACAATGTTTTTAGAACAAATCATAAAACTTTTAAACTTTTGTTTTTAGATTTTTAAAACATTTTATTTTATTTTTATTGCAATTGTAACAATTATATTTTTATCTTTTGATTGTTTACCTAAAAAAAGAACCATTTGTAGAAAAAATATGTGAAAAGTAAAAAACTATTCAAACAGTTGTCATTCATAACTCAGCCAGAGGAGGGAGACAAACATACATTTTCTTTTTATTCTGAATATTTTCAAAAACTATAGAACTATAAATAAAAAATAAATTTAGTAAATACAAACATAGTAAAAAAAATTATGTCATGAAGTAAACAAAAACAAATCATTTTTAAATATATTTTTAAAACTCACAAAAATATCCAAAAATTGACGTTGTTCTAAAATTTCTAGGCATTTTTTAAAACAAAATTATATTATTTTATATGTTGACAAATTAAAATGAAATACGTAATTTTCTTATGTCTTGCTTGTTTATTTTGTAAAAAACGGGCAAATATTTCAGAAAAACGTCGCAAAAAAGAGAATTGTCACTTTATCATCAATAATTAAGGATTAGAATACTTAAACTTTCTTCACAAAACTTAATGATTTTAATTCGCTTCTTTTTATATAAAGTTGTAATTCCTATCTCTGCCACAGGAGAACGACAAAAATACACGTTTTCTTTTTTGTTCAATGAGAAAATTTTCAGGGATTTTTTTATTTTTAAACAAAGGAAGCAAGAACAAGACTAATATTTATTTATTTTTTAAATTTCATCACATAAAATATGTTTTGGCATGAGGGAGGCTTTTTGAGGCATGTTTTATTGGTTATTTTGCTCGGTTTGACCTGTAGAATGCGGTAGTGCAGGTAGTGCCTTTAAAACTGCGGTCATCAAGCCACTCTTAAAGAAGAGTAGTCTTTATGCTACAGTACTTAAAAACTATCGGCCTATTTCAATCTACCGTTTACAGGAAAAATTCTTGAGAAAGTTGTTTACAACTGAAAAAAATTATTTTAGTGAACAACTCATTTGATGTCTTCCAGTCAGGTTTTAGACCTCATCACAGTACAGAGACAGCTCTGATCAAGGTAACAAATGACATTCGTATGAACACTGACGCTGGCAAAGTCTCTGTTTTAATCCTGTTGGACCTGAGTGCTGCGTTTGACACTGTAGATCATGAGATCCTTCTACAGAGGCTAGAAAACTGGTTGGTGTTTCTGGTACTGTACTTAATTAGTTTAAATCTTATTTAGAAGGACGCAAGTATTTTGTAGAAATTGGAAATTGTGTGTCAGATCACATGCCTTTGTCCTGTGGGGTTCCTTAGCGGTCAATTCTTGGAACCCTGCTGTTTAACCTCTACATGCTGCCGTTAGGGTATTGATAGCCAGTAATAACGTGTCCTATCACAATTACGCAGGTGATACTCAGATCTATGTGTCACTGACAGCAGGTGAACATGGACCTGTGGATTCACTCTGTCACTGTATTCAACGAATCAGAGTCTGGATGCAAAACAACTTTCTCCACAGAAACAAAGAGAAAGTGTCATCAGTTACCTTCAATCTCTCTCTCTAGAACCGACAAATCAAGTTAGAAATCTAGGAGTAATAATGGACTCAGACTTTAACTTCAACAGTCACTTCAAATCAATTACATCAGCAGCCTTTTACCACCTGAAAAACATTGCCAAAATCAGAGGTTTGGTTTCTAAAACAGATTTAGAGGTTCTTATCCATGCATTTGTTTCCAGTAGGTTAGATTATTGCAACGGTCTACTCACTGGTCTGAAACAAAAAGGCTTTAAAACAGCTGCAGTTTATTCAAAATGCTGCTGCTCAAGTCCTAACAAGAACTAGAAAATATGATCACATTAGTCCTGTGCTCTAGTCTCTGCACTGGCTTCCTGTGGCTCAGAGAATAGACTTTAAAGCTGCTCTGATTGTGTTTAAGTCTCTCCATGGTCTGGCACCAAAGTACATCTGTGATGTGTTAGTAACTTATGAACCATCTAGAACTCTGAGGACCTCTGGGACCGGCCTCCTGCTGGTGTCTAGAGTCAGGACTAAACATGAACCATCTAGAACTCTGAGGACCTCTGGGACCGGCCTCCTGCTGGTGTCTAGAGTCAGGACTAAACATGAACCGTCTAGAACTCTGAGGATCTCTGGGACCGGCCTCCTGCTGGTGTCTAGAGTCAGGACTAAACATGAACCATCTAGAACTCTGAGGACCTCTGGGACCGGCCTCCTGCTGGTGTCTAGAGTCAGGACTAAACATGAACCATCTAGAACTCTGAGGACGTCTGGGACCGGCCTCCTGCTGGTGTCTAGAGTCAGGACTAAACATGGACCATCTAGAACTCTGAGGACCTCTGGGACCGGCCTCCTGCTGGTGTCTAGAGTCAGGACTAAACATGAACTATCTAGAACTCTGAGGACCTCTGGGACCGGCCTCCTGCTGGTGTCTAGAGTCAGGACTAAACATGAACCATCTAGAACTCTGAGGACCTCTGGGACCGGCCTCCTGCTGGTGTCTAGAGTCAGGACTAAACATGGAGAAGCTGCATTTCAATTTTATGCTGCAAAAGTCTGGAACAAACTTCCTGAGGCCGTGAGACAGGCCTCTACTGTGACAATGTTTAAATCTAGGCTGAAAACACTTCTGTTTAACTGTGCTTTTGATTACTTACTCTTTTTATCTGTTTGAATGATTTTATTTATTTATTTTTCACACTTTTTGATTTTATTTTTTGTGATTTTAATGCATTTCTTTTTTTCCCTTCTTGTGAAGCACTTTGAATTACATTTTGTATGAAATGAATTGTGCTATACAAATAAACTTCCCTTGCGTTGCCTTGTTTTTCTTTTCTCCAAAATCTGTACAAATAAATCAGACAAGATACACTTTCTCTTATAGTCACTCCAGTCAGTCGGCTGGGGTGTTCTATCCTTGTACAAGTAAAAGAGTCTCTCGTTTGTTCTCTGATCAGCACTGCATTGTGATAAAGATCAATAACTTTTATATTTAGCATGTTGCTGAATTGAAAACGAAGTGTAGCCCCAGTTAAACACCGAGCAGAGGCTGTATGATACTGCAGAGTTACAGTATCATGCTTCAAACCTGTCTTTGAAAAGCTGTGCACTACAAAACATGCTCATTGTAGCCATTAATCAGGACTTCATTATTTTGATGAAATAAAAAGTAAAATGAGTTAATGTTGCTGAAGTGATTTTTAATTTGTTATTTATTAATTTCATTTATTATTTCAGCATCAAACAGTGCAATAAGTTCATAAAATTGTTTAAAGTTTAAACAAGATTTTTTTTAAATTCTAATTTCGAGCAGATTGATGCATTTAAAATCTTTTCTGATCGATGCTTTATTGAGCCTCGTGGGCAAATTGAGGTATCCAGCTGCATCATTGGTTGGCAGCAAAGTGTCCAAAAAGTCTACAAAATAAAATTAACATAGTTTAAAACAATGGTGTAAAACCAGCATCAATACTGATGATCATGGAGTCCAGTATAAAGTGTCTTAAATCAGAAAGAAACCTTGATGTTATGTAATGGTTCAGGTCCTGCTCAGAGGAGTAGATAATATCTCCTCTATTCCACAGCTCACTAAATAATCATTAAAATAACTTCACACTGCAGACTTTAACAGATAAAATGATTTTGTTTACTGATTTCTAGTTGTGTGGATTTGGTAAACAACAAAAAAAGAATCGCGTGAGCACAAGAATCCATGAATACAAGTATCTTTAATTCAAAACAGGCGGTAAAACGTGACGTCATCAAACCGCGCCGCTTCTTAAAGGGGAAACAACCCACAACAGAAATTACTTTAACGGCACATTGAACACAGTCTCTGGTGAATTCTGTCTGGTCACCACTGATGTTTGGAAAGGAAACAGTTTGAGAAGAGTTTACAGTAGTGAGAAAATCTCAGAAGCTCTGCCAACAAATGATAATGGATTTAACTGTATTTTAATGTCTTAAAAATGATTAAAACTCTGAATCATTTTGATTCATTTTAATCACATATAATTATTAAATCTACAAAAAACTAAACAGATTATTAAAAACAGAAGAAATTACAGTCAAATGAAATGAACAGAACATTATTCATATTTTTCTAAGAGCAAAAAATTTCAAACTTTATTCCAAAAAAAAAAAAAATATATTTGAAAAGTTTAATAAAGTGCTTTTAAAGCAGTAAAAGGTTTATTTAAACGTGTTTCTGAATAATTGGTTGAGATAGATTCATTATTACAAAAATAAAAATGAAGTTAAATCCATCAAACTCTCACAGTTGGGATTCTACTGCTTTTAATTTACAAAGTATTTGACTGACTTTCTGAAGAACAAAGAACTCTGGTACACGTTGCATGTGTGATATGGAAGTAGAATTCCTCTGTTTTTACATCAGAAAGAATTGTTGTTTTATCTTATGTGCTTGTAATTCTACAAACATCCAAACATCAAACTGAACGATCTGTTCATCAGTCAGAGTTTCTCTGCTAGGATCAGACTCTTTACACTCAGCACAGAGACACACCGGAATCAAACCTCCAGAACCCAAACCCAGCATAGAGAGGTTTAGTGAATGTGGTGGTGAAGGTGTGGAGGTGGATCAGAGAGTCAGAGGAGACTCTGTAGAAGGACAGAGAGCCAGCAGGACAGTCCACATACACTGCTACTCTGTTGGAGACAGAGGAGGAGGAGATACATGTTGCTCTGTTATTGTGCCTGACATTGTAACCATCATCATCAGAGCAGCTCAGACTCCAGGACTGTTCATTGAGTCCAAACAGACAGTCTTTGTTGATTTCTCTGTAACTCACTGATATTTCCACATCTCCACTCCACTGGACCTCCCAGTAGCAGCGACCAGTCAGAACATTTCCACATAGAAGCTGACAAAATTGAAATCTGTCTGGATGATCAGGATATGACTGAAGCTTCTTCACACATGTCACTTTCCTGTTGTTCTCAGACAGTTTGAGGTATTTGTTCACTGTGTTGATGTCGATTGTGAGTGGACAGGAATCTGATGGAGAGAACAAACACAATCCAGCTGCAGTTATTGAGCTATTGACACTTTGATGCTGACTGATGAATGAGTGATGTGACAGAGTGAAGATGGCTGGATGGGATGAATCCAATGAAGAACACACTTACACTTCTTTTGACCGCCTGGTTTCAGCCATGGTTCTCCAGCAGGTTCCACCCTGAAAGGAGGAGGGGGTCAGAGCATGCTAACATGGACATTACATGGCTCTCATACACACTTTGTTCTACACTGAGAAAGGAGCAGTCCAACATCTGGACACCTCCACCTGAATGGAGCATCTCCACACCTCTGTTTGAGGCCACGTTGTGTCTTCCAGCCTGTTTGGAGCTGAGACAGCTGCTTTACACTCTGACCACTAACAGCATCATCACTGAGGATTTGTTCCAGAACATTCTTCCTGCAGATCCTGCTGGTGTGTGGACAGCAAGACAATCAGAGGGATCAGCAGCATCATCTCACCACACTCCTTCCAGATCTGATCCAGTCTGCTGCTTCATTTCCAGTTTGAAGTGCAGTCCCATCATCCAGCATCTACTGAGTCCAACATCCACACTGGTATTTTCATCTTAAAGCTCTGCTTCCTGGACAAGATGAGCTGCAGTCTCATGTCTTTCTCTGTCCAATCACAGCTGCTGATTCTCACACAGCCAGGGCCATAGCAAGAAGTTCTGTCTCCTATGTATAAAGCATCATGGTGGATCCTACTTGATCAATACTTCTCCCACATATTTCTCCTCCACCTCTTCACCACCTTTATTTGGATTTTTATTCATCTCCTCCTTGTTTTCTAGTAAATGAACTGAATGAAGTTTTTCAGTAATTATTATAAAACAGCTCAGATCTATTTAATAATTTATTAAATGTGAGATGAATGAATCCTAACATGCTGCTGATATCAGATCAGACTGTGTTGGTCCAGGAGCTGCTCTACACAAAGAATATCTCTCAGTTCTTCCTCATGTGTTTAGAGAAATGTGGATCTGCTGTGTGTAGAAATCTCTCCATACCTGAGCTCCTCCAGTCTCCAGTGTGGATCCTCCAGTCCAGCTGTTAGCAGCTTCACTCCTGAATCTTCTGGATGGTTGTAGCTCAGGTCCAGCTCTCTCAGATGGGAGGGGTTGGAGGTCAGAGCTGAGGCCAGAGAAGCACAGCCTTCCTCTGTGATCAGACATCTTGACAGCCTGAAGGAAACAAGACATTTACCAGAAACACTGAGAGAACTGCTGTGGAACTACAGCTAGAATTAAACCTGACCTCATGGTGGTGCTATATAACAAAGACAGGAGATCACCAAGACACTGTAATATTAACATATGTGATGTTTATTTTTATTATGAGGCAGTGTTTGTAGTTTGACAGACATTCTGCTTCCATCATCAGTTTCTGAGAGTTCTAAAGATCATCATGTGAACTGGTGTATGAATCCTGACCTGAGAGATTCCAGTTTACAGTTTGGACTCTTCAATCCATCACTCAGCCTCTTCACTCCTGAATCCTGCAGGCCGTTGTTACTCAGGTCCAGTTCTCTCAGCCTGGAGGACGGGGAGCTGAGAAGTGAGGACAAAGCTTCACAACTTCTCTCTGAGAGATTACAGCGTCTCAGTCTGAGGAGGAGGAGAGAGGAAACAATAAAATATTAATATGATGTTTGATTGATATAAAAAATATAAACAAACTATAAATTAAGTGGACTCGTTTAAAAAGTGTGTCTTTACACTTTTAATATTTCTACATATTTCTACATGCAGTGTGACAGGAAGGCTAAAGGTCGTCCCATCAGTTACCAGGAGAGAAACAGAGCATCAAAGACAGATCACCATTTTATTGTCAGTCAGTCAGTCACCTTCTTATCTACCTATTCCTTACGGCGTTGCGGGGGGTGCTTGAGCCCATTCCGGCTGATTCAAGGCAGGGTTCAGGGTACACCCCGAACAGGTCTACAGTCTGTCACACACATACAACCATCCACACACACACTAATTTCGAGGGCCAATTTGGCACCGGCCAATCAACCTAGCACGCATGTAGGGTGGGAGGAAACCGGAGTACCTGGAGGAAACCCAAGCAGACACAGGGAGAACATGCAAACTCCATACACAAAGGACAGTGTTCCAAGCCTCGTCCCAACCCAGGACTCGAACCCATGACCTTTCTGCTGTGAGGCCACTGTGCTACCCACAATTTTATTGTCTCAAAATAAAATATTTATTCTGACATAAAACTGTTTTTAAACTAGAACTGGAGGATGTGCTCTATCACAGGGTTACTGTATCAGTTCTGCACCTTTGGAAGGAGAATTAAAAATATTAGTTTACCCTACAAATTTTTGTATTGTTGAACTGTGTGAAGACCAACCACGTCCCTCGTAGCGTGATATAGTAGCTGCAAAATTAGTACAGAACCTTTTATATTTCTATCAAATTATAAGAAGGCTGTGGGATTTTATCAGGTTAACTCAACAAGTTGTTTACTTTTAGATGAGATAAAAACACGATACACATGATGTACAAATACCTGATGATACCTGAAATCATGAAGAAAATAAACCAACTTCAAAAAGGAATCAATGACTAAATGAGACCTGATGATGGTGGGTTTCTCCTTTTTTTTATCTGTCTGCTTTTAGACACTAAAAGAAGGGATTTAGAAAGTTTAATCTTGTTCTTACAGAGCTTTGTTGGAGACTTTGACCACTGGCAACAGCCTCAGAAGAACCTCCTCTGAAGGAGAAAATTTCTGCAGGTCAAACACATCCAGATCTTCTTCTGATGACACTAAGATGAAGGCCAGAGCTGACCACTGAGCAGGAGACAGTTTATCTGTGGAGAACCTTCCTGATCTCAGAGACTGTTGGATCTCCTCCACCAGAGAACGATCATTCAGTTCATTCAGACAGTGGAACAGGTTGATGCTTCTCTCTGCAGACGGGTTCTCAATGATCTTCTTCTTGATGAACTGAACTGTTTCCTGATTGGTCTGTGAGCTACTTCCTGTCTGTGTCAGCAGGCCTCGTAAGAGGTTCTGATTGGTCTGCAGTGAAAGACCCAGGAGGAAGCGGAGGAACATGTCCAGGTTTCCATTTGGACTCTGTAAGGCCTTCATCACAGCACTCTGGTAGAGATGGTCCTCATTTAGTTTCTTAAGTAATGCAGACCTTTTGGATGTTTTTTTCTCCTTCATCAGGTTGACTCCAGATTTGATGAAGGTCAGACGGACATGAAAAGCAGCCAGAAACTCCTGAACAGTCAGATGGATGAAGCTGAACATCTTCACCTGGTACAGTCCTTTCTCCTCTCTAAAGATCTGTGTGAACAGTCCTGAGTACACTGAGGCTGCTCTGATATCGATGCCACACTCTGTCAGGTCTGATTCATAGAAGATCAGGTTTCCTTTCTGAAGCTGATCAAAAGCCAGTTTTCCCAGAGACTTAATCATCTTCCTGCTCTCTGGACTCCAGTGTGGATCTGTCTCAGCTCCTCCATCATACTTGACCTTCTTGACTTTGGTCTGAAGCACCAGGAAGTGGATGTACATCTCAGTCAGGCTACTGGGCAGCTCTCCTCTCTTACTTGTTTCCAGTAGAACCTCCAGAACTGTAGCAGTGATCCAGCAGAAGACTGGGATGTGGCACATGATGTGGAGGCTTCGTGATGTCTTTATGTGGGAGATGATCCTGCTGGCCTGCTCCTCATCTCTGAACCTCTTCCTGAAGTACTCCTCCTTCTGTGGGTCAGTGAACCCTCTGACCTCAGTTATCATGCCAACACAGTGAGGAGGTATCTGATTGGCTGCTGCAGGCCGTGTAGTTATCCAGAGGCGAGCAGAGGGGAGCAGGTTCCCCCTGATGAGGTTGGTCAGCAGCACATCCACTGAGGTGGACTCTGTAACATCAGTCAGGGTCTCATTGTTGTGGAAGTCCAGAGGAAGTCGACACTCATCCAGACCATCAAAGATGAAGAGAACCTGGAAGTCTTGAAAGCTGCAGATTCCTGCTTCTTTGGTTTCAGTAAAGAAGTGATGAACAAGTTGCACCAAGCTGAACTTTCTCTCTTTCATCACATTCAGCTCTCTGAAAGTCAGTGGGAACATCAACTGGATGTCCTGGTTGGCTCTGTCTTCAGCCCAGTCCAGAGTGACCTTCTGTGTTAGCACAGTTTTCCCAATGCCGGCCACGCCCTTGGTCATCACTGTTCTGATTGGTTGATCTCTTCCAGGTGGGACTTTAAAGAGGTCTTCTTGTCTGATGCTTGTTTCTGGTCTGTGTGGTTTCCTGGATGCTGCTTCAATCTGTCTGACCTCATGTTCATCATTGACCTCTGCAGTCCCTCCCTCTGTGATGTAGAGCTCTGTGTAGATCTGCTCCAGAAGGGTTGGACTTCCTGCTTTAGGAATCCCCTCAAACACACACTGGAACTTCTTCTTCAGAGAGGACTTTAGTTTACGTCCACAGGCTGCAGCAATAAGTTCTGAATAATAAGAAGAATAAAAAACATCAGTCAGTTAATTTTTCAATCCTGTTAAGAATGAGGATGTGAACATGTGATGTTTCAGGTGCTGAGACATCAGTAAATGTTTCATCAGCAGCTTCAATCTTTAGAGAAATCCTCTTACTGCTCTGCAAATGCTCAGCCAGCTCCTCCTGCTTCATTCTCCTCAGGAAGTCCACTGTGATCTTCACTAACGCCTCTCTGCTCCTCTGTTCTTCATCCTCACCCTCCAACACTGAGCATTCTGGGTAATCTGGACCCAGAAGCTTCTGGAACTTCTTCAGCTGGTTCTTCACAAAAGTGATGATGTTGTCCTCCAGCATCTGGAAGAGAAAAGGACATGAAGGAGCCAGTCAGACTGAAATCAGGGAGCCAAAACATCAGATCCATGTTGGACACCCTGACAATCCACTGGTCTACAAAGTGTAGCATGAAGATGGCTGAATAGAAGAGATGGAAAAGTAGTCGTTGGACATGTACAGACCTTAAATATGGAGTCCAGCTGTGTTTGATGCTGAGGGACAGACTGATCACTGGGAAGCTCTGAGGTCTGCTGGTCCACACTGTGGAGGAATCAGGAACAATCAGATATTATTCTGGCTGGAACTTTGAAGATGCTTATTGTCATCATCATTGATCTGAATTATGTAACACAGTTTACCGAGTCAACTCTTATTGTTCCAAAAACTACAAACGCCTCCACAAAGGTTAGGCCTAACAGTTACGACTGTTTTCATTTGGACTGCATAATAGAAAAATCTTCTCTAACTTTTTCTGTATGAATGAATTCCCTTTCATTTCTGTTCCTCAAACTAAAGTTACTCAAGTTACTCTTTAAATGAATCCAGTCCTTCAGTGCAGTGACGTTACGATCAGGGACGGGAAAGAAGTCCCAGGTATGCCCCAGATAAACACAGCTATACAGCCAATGTGTCATGTGTTTATCTCACGTTGGAGCTTTGACCTGAATATTTTGGCCTCGTTGACATTAGAAAATTGTTTTTTGGATGTAGTCAGTAGTTTTTCCAGAAGGTAAAATTAAATTAAACCACTTTTTAACCTCTTTTACTTCTGAAGTTTTATTTTCAAAGAGACCTGACTTTTCAGTTCAAAAGCACTTTTCCAACAAGACAAAAATTCATAAAAACAATTTTTTTTTCATAACCTTCAAACCTTCCAAATCCAACTAAAATGCAAAACAAACTACACCATAAAAAAGAAAAACAACTCAGAGATCCAGACTGATTCCTGTGAATCCAGATGTTTAGATTCTTTAGAAAATATTTTATTATGGGTTTTAATATTCAAGATTTATTCATATTTAATAACATGGAAACACAACTTTAAAAAGAAAGAACAACACCACCGTATTTAAACTTTTATCACCTTTCTGGTTCTGAATTAAAGTCAATAGGACAATCCTTTGACCAGTCATTTATCATGGACCTACTGCTGGGTTCAGATCCTGGTTCAGATCCAGGCCGAGGCTGTTCAAGTTGGTTAAAACATTCCATATTTAATAACTTAGTTGCTCTGTAGTGCAGCCCTGGTGGCTCACTGGAGATTTTTCAAAATGTTTGAAAATTAAATAAATTGGGGAAAGAATTGGGTTTTGTTTTTTGTTGGAAGAAAAACACGACACAAATATTATCAACATCATCCAATCTGATCTTTCAGATTCAGAGTTGCCAGATGCTTTTAATACTTTTTTTCTCTCGGTTCGAAAGGAGGGATGTTTTGGAAAAGATTTCTCTTTGTAAAAATTCCCTGGAACTCGTAAATGAAATAATAATTTCTCAAGATCAGGTGACAACTCTGTTTAGAAAAGTTCAAATGGGTAAAGCAAAGGGCCCTGATGCCATCTGCAGACGCACCCTTCACCACTGTGCCGCCCAGCTCATTAAATTATTTCAGAGATGTGCTGATCTTGGTCAGATACCTTCCCTATGGAAGACGTCCACAGTGATTCCTCTTCCTAAGTCAAGCAAGTCAAAGGCATTGAGTGAATTTCGACCAGTAGCACTTTACTCCCTGGTAATGAAAAGCTTTGAAAACATTTCAAAACAGCTTATTTTTTCTAAGACAGAGGAAAAGCTGGACCCAATACAGTTTGCATACCAACCTAAAACAGGAGTGGAAGATGCTAAATTATTTTTATTGAATCTTGTCTAGAAGCACTTTGAAAATGCAGGTGCTCATGTCAGACTTTTATTTGCAGACTTTTCCTCAACTTTTAACAAAATGCAGCCACACAGTTTAATTAAAAAACTGGCATCTGATTTAATCTTTCTGATCAACTTCTTTTATTGATTTTAAATTTTTAACAGACCGTGTCCAGCGTGTTCCCCTCCTGTAATGTCCAACACTAGATCTCCTCAGGGTTGTGTTCTTTCTCCTCTTCTTTTTATACTGTACACAGATTCTTGCAGGTCTTTGGAAAAAGACAGATTTTTTATCAAATTTTCAGATGACACAGTTTTAGTGTCTCTATTATCAGGTTCTGAAATTGGTCATGGTCCTGCGCTCAAACAGTTTGTAGAATGGTGTGAAGCAAACTATTTAGACTTAAACGTCTCAAAAACAAAGGACATGGAAAAAGATTTCAGACGAGCTCCGTCACACACTGTGAGTTTTATCCAAGGAAAAGAGGTAGAAGTTGTAGAGACCTACAAATACCTGGGTACTATAATTGACAATAAATTCAGGTTTACCAAGAACACAGAAAGTATTGCCAAAAAAGCACAGCAAAAGATTTACTTGCCGGGGAAGTTAAATTATTTCAATGTAAACCAAACTATTTTAAACAATTTTTATTGCTCTTTTATTGAAAGTGTTCTTACCTTTTCTTTTATCTGCTGGTTTGGTGGTTTGACTGTCAAGGATAAAAACAAACTGCAAGGGATTGTTAACCTCTGTTCTAAAATAACAGGAGTTCCACTGAGAGACTTAAAATCCACTTGGTAAGAGCAAATAGTGAAAAATGCTAAATGTATCCTGGGTCAAACTCAGTACCTTTACACACTGACTTTATTTTAACGCCTTCAAGACGTCGGTTTTATGTCCCTACCGTTTTTCATATTTTTTTGTGGCCTTGTCAATTAAATTCTTAAATTCTCAAGTTAGTCTTGGTTTACATGGGGTTTTTTAAATGGATATTTGTATGGGGTTTCTTAACTGGACTGGTCTGACCCAAACTGTGTTTTTATTTTCCATTTTTTTTTTTTTTTATTATTATTATTTATCTGATTTTTATAATTTTTTTGTTTTTGTGTTGGTTTTAATGAGATGTGGTGTGGTGCAGTAAATTGCCAAAGAAAGCTGTAAAACAATTGCCCTCTGGGACTAATAAAGTTTTCTGATTCTGATCCAATCCTCTTAAAATATGTAGAATAAATATTTAGTTTTAAAATTTTTGTCAAGAAAATTTGCATCATATCCTTCAACACGTTTCTTACAGCAGGGCGGAATGTCAGGCAGGGGACAGTTGCGTGGTGGACCTTTTTTTTTCTTCATCCCCAACAAGAAAACGACCATAGGATTTAAAAGACATACAGTATCTTATTATAAAAGGTTAAACTAATAACAATTCCAATTCCACGGACAATTCCATTCTGTCCGTTCTTTTCCGTAATCTTCCGCTTATTCAGGTCCGGGTCACGAGGGCAACATCCTTGGACGCGAAACCCAGGCTTCTCTCACCAACTGCATCCTCCAGCTCACCCAGAAGGATCCCGAGTCATTCTCCGGCCAGCTGTGAGAGAATGACAGCACTCACAGCTGTCATTCTCTCACAGAGAATGACAGCTGTGAGAGAACAGGGGTCTGCCTGTACCCAGCAGGTACAGGCAGAGCCCGTACCCAGCAGGTACGGGCTCTGCCTGTTGGTCTCCTTCTGGTGGTACGTTCCGGAAACACTTCGACTGGCAAGGCGCTCAGAAGGCATCCTGATTAGATACCTGAACCACCCCCTCTGGCTTCTCTCAATTCGGAGGAGGAGAAGCTGACACGACCTCCTCCCAGATGGCACGACCTCCTTCCAGATGCCAAAGCACCTCACCCGATCTCTGAGTGAGAGCCCAGCAACCCTGCGGAGGAAGCTAATTTTGACTGCTTGTATCCGTGATCTTATTCTTTTGGTCACCACTCACGCTGTTTACCATGGTGAGGGTAGGAACATAAATCCTGGTTACCATGGTGAGGGTAGGAACGTAAATCCTGGTTACCATGGTGAGGGTAGGAACGTAAATCCTGGTTACCATGGTGAGGGTAGGAACATAGATCCTGGTTACCATGGTGAGGGTAGGAACATAAATCCTGGTTACCATGGTGAGGGTAGGAACGTAAATCCTGGTTACCATGGTGAGGGTAGGAACATAGATCCTGATTAACATGGTGAGGGTGGGAACGTAGATCCTGGTTACCATGGTGAGGGTAGGAACATAGATCCTGGTTACCATGGTGAGGGTAGGAACGCATATTCTGATTACCATGGTGAGGGTAGGAACATAGATCCTGATTACCATGGTGAGGGTGGGAACATAGATCCTGATTACCATGGCAAGGGTAGGAACGTATATCCTGGTTACCATGGTGAGGGTAGGAACGTAGCTCCTGGTTACCATGGTGAGGTTGGGAACGTAGATCCTGGTTACCATGGTGAGGGTAGGAACGTAGATCCTGGTTACCATGGTGAGGGTAGGAACATAGATCCTGGTTACCATGGTGATGGTAGGTCGTAGATCCTGGTTACCATGGTGAGGGTAGGAACGTAGCTCCTGGTTACCATGGTGAGGGTGGGAACGTAGATCCTGGTTACCATGGTGAGGGTAGGAACGTAGATCCTGGTTACCATGGTGAGGGTAGGAACATAGATCCTGGTTACCATGGTGATGGTAGGTCGTAGATCCTGGTTACAATGGTGAGGGTGTTAATGTAGAAAATTGAGACTTTACTTTTCGGCTCAGGTCTTTCTTTACCACAATGGACTGATGCAGCGTCCTAGCTATTGCTGATGCTGCACCGATCTGCCTGTCGATCTCCCCCTCCATCCTTCCACCACTCGTGAACAACACCCCAATCTACTTAAATTCCTCCACTTGGGGCAGGACCCTGTCACTGACCTGCAGGGGGCATTCCATCCTTTAAGCTGGCGTTAAAATCACGTGTGTATAATTGGTTTTGCTCATTAGCTGGAGACTTTCCTGCGTGCGCAATACATGTCAATAATGAAACATTTGCTTGTAAGCGGTGGAGTATATAATAGAAAAAAAAATCATAAATCGGTCATTTTTCCTCAGAAATATAAAACTTTTACGTTGTTGGAAAGCTTTTTTTCTTATTTTTTTCCATTTTTTTTCCAAAATTTCAAAGCTCCAGATATATTTGGTTTTTTTTGTCTAAAATGGCTCAACATTTAATGTTGCTGGATCCTGACGTAGACTAACAACTTTAAAAAAGAAAGAACAAAACTACAGATATTAAACTTTTATTACCTCTGTGGATCTGATTTACTAAATGTAATAGGATGACCCATTGACTGTTCACTAGTCATAGACACATCGCTGGGTCCAGATCCTGGTCCAGGTCCAGATTGGTTCCTGTAAATCCAGATTTTTGATGGTGTGAGTACTGATCTCTGACATGGAGAAGAGTCATGGACGGTTAGAGATGATCATCTGACCTCTGAGTGAGTTTAGAGAGGGGGACTCCTTCCTCTTCATCTTTACCCATGATGCTGAATCCACATCAGCTCACACACACTTTCTAGCTGCAGAGGAAACACACATTATTCATCTAAAGATCATCTGAAGTCATCCTTTCCATCATCTACTGCTTTGAATCCATTTAAAAAAAATTTACAATCAATTAAACAAACAAAATGGAAAACTACAAAGTCCACATCTCCAATCAAACAGAAAACCACAATAAACTTTATTTTATCCTGTTTTCTTTTGTCGAACAGGCGTGGCCTGTTTCTATGATGGAATGCCTGGATGCTATTTCTTATTCTTTATATTATTATTTTACTTAGATATTAGAAACTATTATGTTATGCCTAGATATTAGAACTCTTATGTATTGTTTAGATATTATTTATTATTATTATGCTTTACTTATATATGAATGACTTTGTGTTTCTTTCATGCTTTTATTTTAATTTATTCTTTATGTTGAAATGTCGGAATGTTCTTTGTAAGATATCACATGTTTTTGGGTGATCATTTTAAGATGTCAAACATTTCAGTGGTTCTTTATTGTGTCTAAACTCATGTAACTACATCTGCTGTAAGGGAGGGGTTGAGCTGACTGCTTCCAAAATGTGAGGTTAAGTTGAGGTCAATGGTCAGTTTATTCCATGGGTCAACATGTATCGCTGAGGTCAGAAATTGTTAGTGAGAGAGGAAAATTAGAGCTAGAAACACCTGCCTCTGGTATGTGACGCCACACTTTGTATAAAAATTCTGATGTGACGGAACTCTGCTTAAAAACTCAAGAGTCCGTGCGCGAGGCGATAGGGTAGGTTAGGGAGAGGAAGCCTCGACAGATCGGCTTAGGATCGGAGGCTCAGATGTTAGGATCTGGTTAGAACTTAGTTAGTTTTTTAGAATAGTATAGACCGCCATGGGCACAGGGTGGCAATTCTTTTTGAATAATTTGTTAGGATTGTAACTTGTTGAATTTAAATAAAGTTTTTGTGTGAGTAATAACATCTGTGTCAAGGCGTTTTCCTTGTCCAGTAACTTCTTATCCCCCAGACCCAATAAAGGTGCTGAGCAACTATTCTGGTGCATAGTTGAATCAGCTCTGCACGTGTGTGTGTATATGCGCGCGCGCCTATGTGTAAGTGTGTATGTTGTTGTAAGGCGGACTTACGTAGTAGAGGATATGTATATAAAACCCGCGCCCTATCATCAGGTGCGCCTTATGTGTGTGTTAAATACAGAGCACGCAAAATTTGGACTGCGCCTTTAATACGGTGCGCCTTGTGGTCGTGAAAATACGGTAAAAAAACTTTGTATAGTTTTTGGAATTAAAATATTTTTAATTTTGTACATATGCTGTAATATTCTAATATTTACAATATCTTGTACTTTTAAACAGTTATTCTGAATAAACAGTTGATTTGTGTGTTCATAAAATCAAACTCTGTTTACTATTCTTATTGCTTTTTTTTTCCAACTTTTTATTTTCAATTTCTATCATAATAAATCACAAAGATAACATTCCCTGAAACACAATAGAAATACAGAGCGGGACAGAGCAATGTATACTATTCTAACAACCCATAGATAAAAACAAACCCAAAATTTTCAAACGTACAATTGAAGGATGAATCAAACAAAGAACATGCATGCAGTTTGATGTAGTTACAACTTCAAATATAGTTTAACCATGCACCATCTTCGTTCAAAAACATCTATATTTAGTTGTAAGGATGCGGTCATTTTTTTCCATTACATAAACTTGTTTAATCCTTTGTTTCCATTCAATCAGAGAGGGTGGAGTTACATTTTTCCATTTCACAGTTATGATTTTTCTAGCAACCGACAGCAAAATATGCAAAATATATCTTTGATCTGCATCAAAATGTCCAGGTATGAGTCCAAGTAAATAAAACAGAGCATTTGAGGGAATCTCTCGTTTTACAATAGTTTCAATCTCACTTTTAATATTTTTCTAATAGTCACATAGTACAGGACAGTCAAAAAATATATGTGTATGATCTCCTATCTTCCCACACCGTCTCCAGCATAACGCTGCTGTGGGGGCTTTAACAAAAGTAGAAATCACCAGAGAGGTGTGAAAGAACCTCATTTTAACTTTCCAGTTAAACTCTTTCCACAGCTGGCTGTTGATACCTTTATGGCTGTCCTCACACAGTTTGTCCCACTTACTGTCCTCTATTGTGGAGTTTGATCCTAATTCCCATTGTTTAAACTGGCAACAAATAAAAGTCTCTTGTATAAATAGGAAACATGTTTGCGTGTTGGAAAGTTTTTTTCTGTGATTGTAATAAAATATTGTTTTATAATGTTTGAGGTTCTTTCTAGACTGTCCCGTTCTTTGTGGTTTACTGTGTAGGGGCTGATTTGTAGATATCTATAAAAGTCATTTTGCTCAAGACCAAACTGGTCATGAAGTTGTGAAAAAGACTTAAGGTCCTTTTCATCAAAGATCTGGTTTAGAATAATAAGTCCTTTGGCGGCCCATCGCCTAAAAGCCAGGGTCCGATACTGAGGGTGGGAAGTCAGTATTGCCTACAATAGGCATTGCTTTAGATATTGACCCAGTGTCTTTAAGCATCTTTTTAACTTCCGCCCAAATCTTTAAAGTGTGTTCTGTCCATTCATTCCCGACCCTCCTTTTGATGATAGATTTTAGATTTGTAAATGGCAGAGTGGATAACTTAGCATCTTTAGTTTCTCTCTGCTCTTTTCCAAACCATCTCACTGCCGCTTCTTCTCTGTACCAACACACAATTGCTGCCAACTGAGTCGCCCAATAGTAAAATTTGAGGTTTGGTAATGCCAAACCCTCTTTGATTTTTGGTAAGAACAATGTTTTTAGTCTAGTACTTAGTCTTTTTTCGCTGCCATATAAACTCAGTAATCATTTTATCCAAAATGACAAAAACTGAGGCAGGAACTTTAACCGGCAGAGACTGAAACAAGAAAAGAAGTCGAGGTTCATCCACACTGTTTCTACTCTACCCAGTATAGATAGAGGCAAAATTTCCCTACGGGTCAGATAATTTTTTTATCTGTTTTATCAATCTGTCATAGTTAATGTCGTAGAGTTGAGCAGGCTGATGTGTAAAGATAATTCTCAGGTATCTAAATCCTTCTTTTGACCAATGGAAGGTTACAGTTTCATTAAGCTGGCTAGGCCACATTCCAGATGTCATCATAGCTTCTGATTTGGTTTGAATAATCTTATATCCTAGATTATGTCTGTATGTCTTTAAACATTGCATGAGTCTTGGAATTAAAGTGAGAGGGTGTCTTAAAAATAGCAGAATATCATCTGCAAAAAGAGCTATTTTATGAATCATCCTTCCCCCATCTTTAATTCCCTCAATACGGTGGTCTTGACGTATCGCTTCTGCCAAAGGTTTGATACTAAGAATGAATAAAATTGGAGACAGAGAATCACCCTGTCGGACTCCTGTCTCTATGTTAAAGAATTCAAAACAATGCCCATTCACTCTAACCTTTGACCTTGGGTTTTTGTACAATATTTTCCAAGATTTTTTGTTTAACACAATGAATGTGTGATTTTGAAGACAATTTGTCATCAATAAAAAAAAAAAAAAATTGGCTTCATAAACTTTTTGGAGTTTATTATTGATGAAAAATTTAGAAAGAAAGAGAAAAGTTCAGACTTACAGTTTGTTGAGAGAAGACTCTCCAGTCCACAGATTGACACACAGGTGAGCTGTTTCCTGGAATGAAACACATTTCTACCTGTGATGGAGGGAGGACAGGTAGGAGGAGCTGCAGAGGATTCATGTTCCAACAAACTGATCAAGCAGAAAAAAAAAGACAATGTGTTTTATGAATCTGTTTTATATCCAGATCCCCAGAGGAGTCTGACCTCTCTGGCAGAGCTTGGTAGTCACTTTGACCAGGCTTTCAAGTCTGTTTTTATCAGCAGAACCTCTGGAATTGAACATGAACTCTTCCAGCTTGTTTTCCTGAAACACCTTCATCGCTTTCCGTTTTGTTGTCGTCCTTTTATTCGAGGCCGGGTCGCGGGGGCAACAGCATTAGACAGGAAGCCGAGGCATCTTTCACCCTCTGAATTCTCCAGAATCCTGAGTCGTTCCCCTTCCAGCTGTGAGACATAGTCACCCCAGTTGGGCCGGGGTCTGCCTTTGAGTCTCCTCCCTGTGAGACGTTTCCGAAATACCTCAGGATGTCTCGAGAACATCAATCACCACATCTAGCCTTGAACGGCACCAGTGGAGGGAGACACTGCGGGTTGGGTGTCTTCCCCAAGGACACTTAGACATGAGCTCAGTGGGATTCGATCTGGTTAACTTCAGGTCCAAGAGCGAACATTCTACCACTGCACTATCGCCATCCACTACTAACGCTATTACAGACTACAGATGTTTGGTTTTTTTTTATCATTCTTGGTGTTTTCCTGTATTCACAGTGCAGTTAAACCTTTTCATTATTTTTTCATATTTTGTCACTTGAAAGAGATTCTAACATCACTGTAGTGTTTTGTTTCTGGTGTGGTGTTATCCTATCATCACCATTTTGGATCAGTACATTTATCTTCTTCTTCTTTCAGCATTTCCCTTCAGGAGGCGCCACAGCAAGTCAGTTTCTTCCATCTAACTGTATCTGCTGAATCCTCTTCGGTCACGCCAACTATCTTCATGTCTTCCTTCACTGTATCCAAGAACCTCCTCTTTGGTCTTCCTCTAGTCCTCTTTCCTGGTGGTTCCAAACCCAGCATCCTTCTTCCGATATACTCTCTCTCTCTCCTCTGCACATGTCCAAACCATCTCAGTCTGGCCTCTCTGGCTCTATCTCCAAAACCTCTAACAAGTGCCGTTTCTCTGATATACTCATTTCTAATCCTGTCCATCCTGGTCACCTCCAGCGGCATCCTCAGCATCTTCATCTCTGCTACCTCCATCTCTGTATCCTGTCTTTTCCTCAGTGCCAGTGTCTCTAGACCAAACAGCATGGCCGGTCTCACCACTGTTTGTACACTTTTCCTTTCATTTTAGCTGAAACGCTTCTAAAATGAAAAGAAAAGTGTACAAAACTGTGGTGAGACCAGCCATGCTGTTTGTATTAGTATTTTTATACTGAACTGATTCTTTGTCATCAGTGTTACAGCAATGGATTGATTGTACATGTGTAAGTATTCTTTTGCACACCTGTATCAAAACAAGTTTAGATTCTCTGATATTTTTCACTGACATGGCAATAAAAGTGAAAAGTGATCCATCTTTTCTGTTCTGTTACTTAAATGATACTGTAGTAATACCCCATCACTACTATTCTGTGATGTTCTAGTAATACTCTGGAATTACTGTTTGAAACTCATCAGTCAGCCGATGCTGTGAGCTGGCAAACAGAGAAAAAACAGATTGTAGAATTTACTGTGAGAAATTTTATAACAAAAAAAAAATTAAACATTTTAGCCAGTGGAATGTTGTTTGATTGGTTCAATGAAAAAAACATTTCCACGTCTTGCAAAGAAACAGATGAACATTTCTAACTCTTTCTATTTTTAATGTATCATCAGCTTGATGTCTTCACTGATAAAAAGTGGTCTGACTGGTCAGACTCAAATCTTTCTGAAGGATTTTGACTTGTTGTTTACTGAAGACAGTTTAAAGTACTGTGTAAATGGAAGCTACTCTGACAGCATCCAGGGAGAGGGTTAGGGTTACACTGGGAACTACTAATGAGAAATCTAAAATGAAAATAAGACTTGTTTCACTCTTAGTTCTGATTGGTTATTGAGATCCCGCAGGTTTCCTCTACTTTGTTTTGAACCAAAACAATGTCCACGAACTGCTTTTAATGGTAAAAACACAGACGAGCTTAGTTTGGAAGAAATTTTACATCAAAGTTTTTTACATGTAAATAAAGTGAAACAGAAAACAACTAAATTCATCTACTCTTAAAAAAAGAAGGCTTATACCTACAAGTTTCAGAGTGAGAAAAGTCACATGACAATAACAGGAAGTATAACATTTCTGAGAATGATGGGCCACTCATCCGTTGGTGCAACATGTTTTATTATTTTTATAAATAACGTTGCTTTTTCGTTCAATCAAAACAACAAAAACCAAAAACCGGATATCCGGGAATCTCCATCTTCTTTGTGGGCGTCTGCTGCAGCAAAAACATCAAGCGCCCTCTGCTGGTTATACCAAGAACTGCACCTACAAACACAGTCTACAAACCCCACTGTCAGACAAAAAAGAAATAAGCAGAATAAAATAGCCGGGTGCAACCATTCCCGATGCCAACAAAATAACCTTGTGCCACATATAAATAGAGATGAATTTACCACAAGATTTTAAAATCAGTAGATTTTAGTGGAAAATCTACGTATGAAAACGGTTCTTACTGAGAAGTAGATGTAGTTTTTATTCATCAGTAACATTTACAGTGAAACTACAGAGTCCAGTATGACATTCTAGTCTAACATTCTAGTCCATTCTAGTCCTGCATTCTGGAACATTGTATTCTTTGTGAATTTATCTGGCTTGTGGAAACAGTTTTAATGATAAACAAAGCTGCTGCTGGCCTCACAGCAAGAAGGTTGAAGGTACGAGTTCCAGGTGGAGACGAGGCGGGAATCACTCTCCTTTCTGTGTGGAGTTTGCATGTTCTCTCTGTGTTTTTGTGGGTTTTCTCTGGTTTCCTTTTTGCTAGGTAGAAAATGTATGTCCTTATATACTGCCACAGCACTGAAAATTGCTGAGAGGCCCTCCTGAATACATTAGAGCGACTGGTAGTCCGTAACAAAGGGGCAAGTAGCCAATAGGGGCCAGTGCAGGCGTGGGCAAACTTTTAGGTTCGCGGGCCACATTGAGCTCCAACATTTGACCAACGGGCCGGACCAGAAGCAGATGGCAAAATCAGAAACAGCGTGCTTTAATTTCCAATGAAAATAAAGAAAAACATCACAACTAAGTCTCTGACTTTGAAAATGAGTCTTTAAACATTGAAAATGAAAAATAAAAACATTTTATTTTAAAGCACTGAAAACTCTAGAATCCTTCAGGATATCACAAGCACTCTGCTTCAGAAGGTTTTTTTTTTTTTTTTTTTCAAAAACCGATAGGAGATGCAGATGTAATCCTGCTCCTTCAGTTTGTTTTCCTGGTGCCAAAAATCACCAACGACCAGTGCAAAGATGAAACTGCAAATCAGTCTGTGGAGCGCGTTATTTTTTATCTGCGCACACTGTTTATTTCAACAATGTGCACATCACGGACACACACACATTTTCATGCGAGCAGTGATGTTAGTCTCCTTTTTTACCCAGCACATTAAAGTTTGGAGTTTATTTTTTTGTGATGATTCTCAGAATGGACGTGAGGTGTAGGTCTGATAAGTTGGATCTTTAGCTGGCTTTGTTGATGTTCATAACGCTGAAGGTCTGTTCACACACTGCGGTCGAGCCGTGTATGTGTCACCCCTTTGGTGACCGGACATCACACACACACACATATACAAGGCCCGGACATCAAAGGTAGAAAACTCTGGAAAGTCACTTTTGCATGAGATGGACCCTTTAAGAGATAAAGTTTGTTGTGAAGAACTGGAGCTTTCCAGGGACTTGAACTCACAGCTTGTTGATTTCAAGGCAGGTGTGTTTTCCACTGAGCTATCTGCAGAAAAAAAACATTTAAATATGTGTGTTATTCACAGTTTTACAAATATTTCTTTAATAATTTATTTTCTGAAAATAAAAAGAAACATTGTTTAGTTGATTAAGGATAAAAATTCTCAAAATGACTCTACATTTTTTTTAATTCAATATACGTATATATTTACAAAAAATTGTACTATGTAGTAGTGTATATATGTAGTATGTAGATGTTTTACATCTGTTGATTTTTGTTACATTTTGGAAAAAAAAAAAAATCAGAAAATGAAATTATTATCAAAATTACGGTAAAAACATTTTTCACAAAATTTTCAAATTTAAATTATTAAGAAAAGTCAGGTTTTTAGAAGTTTTTAGAAAATTTTCTCATAAAAAAGATTATAAAGAACATGGAGTTTTGTCGCCCTCCTGTGGCTGAATTATGAATTAATTTAATAAAAAAAATAGATTAATATTAAAATCTTCACAGAAGTCACATGAAAAACAATGTTTTTGAAACAAATCACAAAACTATTTAAACATTTGTTTTTAGATTTTAAAATATTTTATTTGATATGAAACAATTAAAGATTTTTATCTCTTGAATTGTTTATATACAAGAAAATAACCATTTTTTGAAAAAAAAAAAAAGAAAGAAAGAAAATGAAAAATCTGCTCCCTTTTTATTATTGATTGTGGATTAAAATGCTTAAACCTTCAAGATTTTCATTCATTTTAAACAGAGGTGTCAAGTAGCGAAGTAAGACTACTTCGTTACCTTACTCAAGTAGAAAATCTCGTTATCTTTACTTTAACGAAGTAATTATTTTTTTGTCTACTTTTTACTTTTACTCACTACTTTTTTATGTAATTATCTGTACTTTTACTTCGTTAATTTTATAAAAAGTAGTCGCTACTTTCTCCATTTTGTCACCGTTAAAAAGCCGCGACTGTTTGTCAGAGTTTTTTTTTTTTTTAATGAACCCTGAATGCATCAAACAAAGGAACAGATGAATGATTAGCTGAAAGGTCCAGTCAATCATTACTTTGGGACGAGTAGCACCGCCCACAAAGTTATAAAGAGCAGGGACATCAATTTCCGTGTTTGAGACTTGTTTTTTCTGATGCTGCAACACTGAACTTTGATTGAATTATCAGTTTTAAAAAAAAAAAAAAACAACAGCAAAGAAATGTTTTATTATTATTATTTTCAGTCTGCGGTTATTGTAAACGTCTTTGCTGAAAATGTTGTAGATGGTATTTTTATAAAAATAACTTTGATCTGTGACGCACTATTTTATCTTTAGAAACAAAGCTGATTGAACTGATTAATCCATAAATTGTAGTGGATGAAGTATTTGTGCTTAAAAGCATCCAAAATGTTATTGATTAGTTTATAAAGACTGACTGAAGAGATTAAAACTACACATCGCTTAGATTTTATATCATGTAGATGTTTGGGTTAACATTAAAAAAACCTTATATGTACACATATATATGTAGATATGTATATATATAAATTTATATATACCGTCTCCTAAGTCCCGTCCCTACTGGTTTCTTTCTGGGTTTCTTAAAATCTTATTTCCCTGGTTATTTTTTCATTTTTACAGATCTTAAAATTTTAGAAAGAGGATTTTGCCTCCTGTGTGTTTCATTCACTCCCACTGCCTTACGAGTACATGTAAAGGGTGTTATTTTGTCAATGGGCGTGGTTTTACTGGGTGTACGATATTTTTTGTAAAATACGATAATTTTACGTCATTAGTACGATAATCCAGCACCTCCCACCTGGCAACGCTGGTTCCAGGTGTCACGCAGGCTGTATGTGGCACTCCCAACCTTATCAACTTGTTAAAGACTATTCAGTATTGCCTCAAAGAACTTTGAAAACTAGCTGCCTTCAAGGCTTGAAAAAGCCTTTTGGTCATTTTTTTTTCATTTATTTATTTTTTTTAACATTGAGTGTGTTTGTGGTTTTTTTTTTTTTACATTGAGTGTGTTTGTGTTTTTTTAACATTGAGTGTGTTTGTGTCTTGAAGTTGGTTAAATTAGGTGATGCAGAGTGAAGCTTGGTAGCTGAAGGGACGTTACATAATGCCCTGCTTATGATAATACATTTGATTGTGTTCATTAATCGATTTCCAATAAAGATTATTAAGAAATAAATGTTTCTGATTCATAAAGTTTCACAACAAAACACTTTCATTTATTATCATATTTTCTGCTCCTTAAAGCATGTGATAATACTTAAAAAATATGTTCATACGCTTTTGTTAACAATATTCCTTTTTTTCTGAAAATTACTTTTACTTTTTTTACTTTAAGTAGTTTTAAAATAGGTTACTTTTTACTTTTACTTAAGTAGAAAACTTGAGTTGATACTTCTACTTTTACTAAAGTAGTTTTTTAACTCGGTATTTATACTTCTACTTGAGTAGAAAATGTTGGTACTTTTGACACCTCTGATTTTAAAAATGTTTAAACAGTACAATTGTAATTCATAACTCAGCACAGGAGGATGACAAATATACATATTCTTTTTAATCTGAATATTTTCACAAAATACGTCTTAAACTTTTTTATTTATTTATTCGGGAAAATTTTCTAAGATCTTCTTCATTTTTAAACTAAACCTTTGAGAGAGCAAAAATAAAACTAATAATTAGTACATTCTTTTTGGGTCTAAATTAAAAATGTACATATTTACAAAAAGTTGTAATATGTAGTTCTACCACAAGAGGACGACAAATATACATGTTTTACATATGATGAGTTTTTTGTTACTTTTTGGGAAAAAAAAACAGAAAAAAATTATCATTAAAATCACAAACATTTTTCACAAAACCTTAAAATTTAAATAATTAAAAGAGTCAAGTTTTAAAAAGATTTTAGAAAACTTTCTAAAAATAAAAAGATTATAAAGAATATGTAGTTTTGTCGCCCTCCTGTGGCTAAAATTATGAATAATGTTAATATGAACAAAAATTGTTTAATATTAAATTCTTCACGAAAGTCACATGAAATATAATGTTTTTAGAACAAATCACAAAACTTTTTAAACTTTTGTTTTTAGATTTTTAAAATATTTTATTTGATGTTTCTTGCACTTGTAACAATTATATTTTTATCTTTTGATTGTTTAACTAAAAAACCGACAATTTTTTAGAAAAATATGTGAAAAGGAAAAAAAAAAGTTGTCATTCATAACTCAGCCAGAGGAGGAAGACAAACATACATTTTCTTTTTATTTTGAATATTTTCAAAAACTAAGTCTCAAACTATAGAACTATAAATCTTCTTCTTCTTTCGGTTTTTCCCTTTAGGGGGCGCCACGGCAAGTCAGTTTCCTCCATCAAATCCTATCTGCTGTATCCTCTTTGGTCACACCAACTATCTTCATGTCTTCCTTCACTGCGTCCATGAACCTCCTCTTTGGCCTTCCTCTAGTCCTCTTTCCTGGTGGTTCCAAATCCAGCATCCTTCTTCCTATGTACTCTCTCTCTCTCTCCTCTGTACGTGCCCAAAACCTCTAACATGTGCTGTTCCTCTGATCCTGTCCAACCTGGTCACTCCCAGAGAGATCCTCAGCGTCTTCATCTCTGCTACCTCCATCTGTGCATCCTGTCTTTTTCTCATTGATACTGTCTCTAGACCAAACAGCAGGGGCGGTCTCACCACTGTTTTGTACACTTTTCCTTTCATTCTAGCTGAAACTCTTCTGTCGCACATCACACCTGATACTTTCCTCCACCCGTTCCATCCTGCCTGCACACGCTTCTTCACCTCTTTTCCACACTCTCCATTGCTCTGGACTGTTGATCCTAGATACTTAAAATCTTCCACCTTCTTTATCTCTTCTCCCTGTAATCTCATGTTTCCATTTGTATCCCTCTCATTCACACACATGTACTCTGTTTTACTCTGACTAATCTTCAAACCTCCACCTCTCCAGCTTTTCCTCCACCTCTTCCCTCCTCTCACTACACATCACAATGTCATCTGCAAACATCATTGTCCATGGGGATTCCTGTCTGACCTCGTCTGTCAGCCTGTCCATCACCACAGCAAACAGCAAAGGGCTCAGAGCAGATCCTTGGTGCAGTCCCACCCCCACACTGAACTCTTCTGTCACACCTACAGCACACCTCACCACTGTCTTACAGCCCTCATATATGTTCTAAACCACTCTAACATACCTCTCTGTCACACCAGACCTCCCCATAGAATACCATAGTTCTTCTCTAGGTACCCTGTCATACGCTTTCTCTAGATCTACAAAGACACAGTGCAGCTCCCTCTGACCTTCTCTGTACTTCTCTATCAGCATCCTCAAGGCAAATACTGCATCTGTAGTGCTCTTTTTAGTATTACTAGAACATCCCAGAACAGTAATGATGGAGTATTACCACAGTATCAATGAAGAACAGAAATGATGGATAATCACACACATACTTACACATGTACAATCAATCCATTGCTTTAACACTGATGACAAAGAATCACTTCAGTATAAAAATACTAATACAAAATGGTGATGATAGGATGACACCACACCAGAAATAAAACACTGTGACTAAATATCATCAGAAAAGTAATTTGTGCAAGTGTTTAACTGCACTGTGAATACAGTAGAACAACAAGAATAAGTTTTTTTTAAAAAAACAAAACGCTCCTGTTGTTTTGCCCTTCCCTCTTGTTCATGTTTGTCTGGTTGTGTGTGTACTTGTGTGTGGATTTGGGTGGAACCAGCTAGGAGCTAAAAACCTGTCACACCTTAAACTCACCCGGTTTCACACACTCCTCACCAGATTGTCTGTTAACCATGTTTGGTAATGTGCTTGGGTCTAAAAAAAGAAGAGCTTTACTACTGTTACCTGTTCACCCACCAGCCTCTGTCTCCTCAGACCTGCTACCCAGTTTCTGGCTCCAGCTCCTACTCCACAACCAGCCCGTCCTCTCCCTGCCATCAAACTAATAAATCTGTTTTTTCTTCATCTGAACTTGTCTGTTGTGTCAAGGGTATATTTTTGGCCTCAGTTTTACAACAAAGAATGAAGAAAAAGACGCTTCAGTCTGTAATAGTATTAAAGAGGCGGGGGCGATAGCTCAGTATTAGAATGATCACCCTTGGATGCTTGTAGATTTAGCATCAGTGGGATTTGTCCCAGTTCAACGGGTCAAATCCCACTGAGATTATGTCTAGGTGTCCTTTGGGAAGACAACTAACCCCCTGTTTCTCCCACCATTGGTGGCGTCCTGGTAACCTGCTGTGATGTAACGCAGCAGAGAAATTTTTCCATTGAGAAATAATAAAGTGAGTAAAAGTTTAAAATATTAATAAATGAATGTCATAAAGGAACAGTTAAGGTATCACTAAAGTTTTGCACAGAATTAATACAGTGTTATAGTTGGAGCTCTGGTTTGGGAAAGAAGCTACCATGTGAGGAGTTTGCATGTTCTCCACAGTACATGGACCCTAAAGCCTGGTCAAAGTGACAATCTAGATCTCCCAGAGAAGTCAGACTCCTCTGGGGATCTGGATATAAAACAGTTTCATAAAACACATTGTCTTTTTTTTCCTGCTTGATCAGTTTGTTGAAACATGAATCCCCTGCAGCTCCTCCTACCTGTCCTCCCTCCATCACAGGTAGAAACATGTTTCATTCCAGGAAACAGCTCACCTGTGTGTCAGTCTGTGGACTGGAGAGTCTTCTCTCAACAAACTGTAAGTCTGAACTTTTCTCTTTCTTTCTGAAACGTTTCTCTTTAAATGTTTGAAAAAGTTCTAACTTGATCAATAATGTTGATGTGAGTCCTTCATTGAAGTTAAATAGAAAAGATTAAAATAGTTCCTGAAACTTCTCCTGATGTTCAGATTCTGTTCAGCTGCTCTAAGTAAAAAGTTCTGTCCCAGTCTAATTTACACTGGATTCTCCTGATTTCTGAAGAAATGATATTTATTTGATCATTTAGTGTTAAAATGATGTGAAAAGTGTGTGTAAATGTTTTCTATCAGGTTCCTGCTGCTCTCATTTCTTTTCTGATTGCTCTGAAAGATCAATACTTCCTCTGATTGGGTACAACTTATCTCACCATCAGACTCCTCCCCACTCATCATCACGTCATCACAGAACCAGTCGAACCAGTCTGAAGGAATTTATCTCAGGGCTTGGCTGCCTATAGCTGCCTTTTTCTTCTTCTTCATTCTGCATTTCCCTTCAGGGGTCGCTACAGCAAGTCAGCCTCTTCCATCTAACCCTATTTGCTGTGTCCTCTTTGGACACACCAACTATCTTCATGCCTATCTCTGCCTCTAATATAAATAATAAATAAAATAAATAAATTACTCTATTCATTCCTCACCGGGGAAATTTGTGTGCTGCACTCCTTACACCGTAGCAGGCTGCCCTTCGACGGCGCCAATGGTGGGAGAAGCGGGGGTTAGGTGTCTTCTCCAAGGACCCTAGACAGTGGTCTCAGCTGGAATCAAAACCGCGACCTTCCAGTCCACGGGCGAGCGCTCTAGCGCTGATTCACCGTCTCCCCGTTAGCAATCAGCGATTGCACTACTTCTTAGTAGCAGGTAAAGTAAATAAAATTATTAAAAGAATCAAAACATGCAGAATAATACTTTAAAAACCATGCAGTAAAAAAAAAAAACTCCACCTGCTACATCTAGATGAATAATGTGTGTTTCCTCTGCAGCTAGAAAGTGTGTGTGAGCTGATGTGGATTCAGCATCATGGATCAGGATGAAGAGGAAGGAGTCCCCCTCTCTAAACTCACTCAGAGGTCAGATTATCATCTCTAACTGTTCATGACTCTTCTCCATGTCAGAGATCAGTACTCACACCAACAAACATCTGGATTCACAGGAACCAGCCTGGACCGGGACCAGGATCTGGACCCAGCTGTGTGTCCATGAGGAGTGACCGGTCAAAGGGTCTTCCTGATGACTTTAAATCAGATCCACAGAGGTAATAAAAGTTTAATACCTGTAGTTTTTTTCTTTTTTGTCTGTCCAGTTTCTGTATAACTGGAACCAGAGCTTGGTCCGTATAGCTGGCAGTAAAACACTTCTGTTTAACTGTGCTTTTTATTAATTGCTCTTTTTTTTTTATCTGTTTTAATGATTTTATTTAATTAATTTTTAAACTTTTTGATTCTATGTTTTGTGATTTTAATGCATTCTTTTTCTTTTCTTTCTTGTGAAGCACTTTGAATTACATTTTGTATGAATTGTGCTATACAAATAAACTTGCCTTGCCTTGCCTATATTGATTCCATTTCCAGTGAGAGTTGGACTCCACCAAGGCTGCCCATTGTCACCAATTCTGTTCATCACCTTTATGGACAGAATATCTAGGCGCAGTCGAGGTGTTGGAGCCACTAGTACGTAGCCACTAGTAGCCCTTAATAGCCGGTGTTAGCTCCCTGTAGCTGTTAGTAGCCACTAGTAGCCGTTAGTAGCCGGTGTTAGCTCCTGTAGCTGATAGTAGCCACTAGTAGCCGTTAGTAGCCGGTGTTAGCTCCCTGTAGCCGCTAGTAGCCACTAGTAGCCGTTAATAGCCGGTGTTAGCTCCCTGTAGCCGCTAGTAGCCACTAGTAGCCGTTAATAGCCGGTGTTAGCTCTCTGTAGCCGCTAGTAGCCACTAGTAGCCGTTAATAGCCGGTGTTAGCTCTCTGTAGCCGCTAGTAGCCACTAGTAGCCGTTAATAGCCGGTGTTAGCTCTCTGTAGCCGCTAGTAGCCACTAGTAGCCGTTAATAGCCGGTGTTAGCTCTCTGTAGCCGCTAGTAGCCACTAGTAGCCGTTAATAGCCGGTGTTAGCTCCCTGTAGCCGCTAGTAGCCGTTAATAGCCGGTGTTAGCTCCCTGTAGCCGCTAGTAGCCACTAGTAGCCGTTAATAGCCGGTGTTAGCTCCCTGTAGCCGCTAGTAGCCGTTAATAGCCGGTGTTAGCTCCCTGTAGCCGCTAGTAGCCACTAGTAGCCGTTAATAGCCGGTGTTAGCTCCCTGTAGCCGCTAGTAGCCACTAGTAGCCGTTAATAGCCGGTGTTAGCTCCATGTAGCCGCTAGTAGCCACTAGTAGCCGTTAATAGCCGCTGTTAGCTCCCTGTAGCCGCTAGTAGCCACTAGTAGCCGTTAATAACCGGTGTTAGCTCCTAGTCGTCGCTAGTAGCCATTAGTAGTATTAGTAGTTAGTAGAGTAGCCATTAGAAGCACTGGTAGCACCAGTAGCTTGTAGCCGCTAGTAGCCGGTGTTAGCGGCTAGTAGCTATTAGCCGCTAGTAGTGCTAGTAGCCGCTAGTATCAATGGTGGCTAGTGAACTCTCGTAGCACTAGTAGCGCTAAAAGTGCAACTAGTACTACTAGTAGCCAGTAGTAACACCCAGTATTGTTTTTGGTGAACGTTTACTGCTATATTGGTGATAGATACCCTTTCAGTTTTCCCGGTTTTTTTTTTTCTGTATACACTGTTGTGTACTGAGTGCTATAATTTAATATATCAAAGCTCTGCATAATGAATTTTATTGTTATTGAAATTCAGGATTTTAGATATTAATATTAGTCTACAGTGCCATTTGTAGCAAACTAATATCAATCAGATTAATGTAATCATACTTTTCCTCTAACACGGCTGCCAAAGTAGCATGCCTCCTGTGGGAATATCTTTCCATGTAACTATGTTTTTAACGGACAAATACAGAGTGTTATGTGAGATGAAGATAGGAGGATCTAAGTTCAGGTATACAACAGTTTATTGAATAGGTAACAAAAGGTGTCCACTTCCCTGCCATCACCACTTCCACAGGAAAGTGGTGATGGCTTTAGGCAGTGCTGGATGGCCATGAGGAAGGGCTGACGGTTCCTGTGGGGAGAATGAAGATATAAGTCTAAGATATCAAATAAGCACAGTTTGGAGGTGGTAAGTTTACCACAAGAGTAGTTGAAGAACTGACGAAGACTGTGGGTGAGACCAGGTCTTTTATAGCAAGTAATTGGGAGTAATCAGCCTAATCCTCCCGTTAGTAACCATCCAGCACCTGTTAATATTGGAGAGGGAGAAAAAAGAAAGAAGACAAGCAGGCCCTGAAAGGCCTCACACCACACAGAGTAAACTTCCAGACAATCCCTGCGTATTGGCAATGAATGCAAATGATTTGGTCCAAGAAATGTTGAATCCTCTGTTCTCCTTAGTTATTTTTATTGTTATTTTTTTCTCTTTAGAAAAGGAATGTCATATAAATCTTTTGGTTTTTCATTTTGTTTTTGGGGAAAAGAGAAAACTGGTCCATCACGCAGCTGTCACCTGCCTGGCATTCGGCCTGCTGATAGAAACAATGTGTCGCAGCAAATGACGCAAATCTTCTTGAAATTTTTTTTAAACTAAATATTTATTCTACACATTTTAACAGGATTGGAAAACGTTGATAATATTTGTGTCATGTTCTTCTTCCTACAAAAAAACCATATAAAAACAAAAATATATTTCTTTTACGTTTAAATTTCAAACATTTTTTTTAAATCTCCAGGGAGGCACCATGGCTGCACTACAGTGTAACTATGTTATTAAGTATTGAATGTTATAACCAACTTAAATAAAACGTTTTCTAAAAAATCTAAACATCTGGATTCACAGGAACCAGCCTCGGCCTGGATCTGGACCAGAACCTGAACCTAGCAGCGTGTCCATGAGGAGTGACCGGTCAAAGGACTGGTTCGTGGAGTTTAATTCAGAACCAGATAGGTGATAAAAGTTTCAATACTGTAGTTTTGTTTATTCCTTTTAAAGTTGTGTATCTATGTGAATAAATATTAAATATTGAATAAATGTTTAATATTATAACTAATAATAAAATATCTTCTAAAGAATCTAAACATCTGGATTCACAGGAAGCGGTTTAGATCTGGATCAGGACCTGAACCCAGCTGTGTGTCCATGAGGAGTGATCGGTCAAAGGACTGGTTTGTGGAGTTTAATTCAGAACCAGAGAGGTGATAAAAAGTTTCAACACTGTAATTTTGTTCATTCCTTTTAAAGTTGTGTTTCTATGTTAATACATATTGAATAAATTTTGAATATTATAACTACTAATAAAATTATTTCTAAAGAATCTAAACATCTAGATTCACAGGAACCAGTTAGAGTTAATTTTCTTTTTTATAATGTCGCTTGTTTTACATTTTAGTTGGATTTGGAACATTTTGAAAATAATTATTTTTGTGGATTTTTGTTTTTTGTTGAAAATGCACTTTGGAATTGAAAAGTCAGATCTTTTAGAAAGTAAAACTTCAAAATACTGCATAAATTAATAATTATTACCTTGACCTTAGTTATGGTTGTTTGAGGTTAATACAGTTTTTTTTTTATTTTCATTTGAACTTTCCCTCAAATTTATATGTAAAGTTGGATGTCTGTTAAAAAAACCACTGCAAGGTAAAAATAACATCAATGTGTCCTGGAGCCTTTATGGAGGCATTAGTTGTTTTTGAAATAATAAGAGTTGACACGGTAAACTATGTTGCATAATTCAGATCAATGATGATGACAATGTGCGTCTTCAAAGTTCCTGCCTGAATAACATCTGATTGTTCCTGATTCCTCCACAGAGTGGACCAAAAGACCTCAGAGCTTCCCAGTGATCAGTCTGCCCCGCAGCATCAAACACAGCTGGACTTCATATTTAAGGTCTGTACATGTCCAACAACTACTTTTCCATCTCTTCTATTCAGTCATCTTCATGCTGCACTTTGTAGACCAGTGGATTGTCAGGGTGTCCAACATGGATCTGATGTTTGGCTCCATGATTTCGGTCTCATTGGTTCCATCATGTCCTTTTTTCTTCCAGATGCTGGAGGAAAACATTATAACTTTTGTGAAGAACCAGCTGAAGAAGTTCCTGAAGCTTCTGAGTCCAGATTACCCAGAATGCTCAGTGTTGGAGGGTGTGGATGAAGAGCAGAGGAGCAGAGAGGCGTTAATGAAGGTCACAGTGGGCTTCCTGAGGAGAATGAAGCAGGAGGAGCTGGCTGAGCATCTGCAGAGCAGTAAGAGGATTTCTCTAAAGATTGAAGCTGCTGATAAATGAAACATTTACTGATGTCTCAGCAGCTGGAACATCACATGTTCACATCCTCATTCTTCACAGGATTGAAATATTTTCTGACTGATGTTTTTTCTTCTCATTCAGAACTTCTTGCTGCAGCCTGTGGACGTAAACTAAAGTCCTCTCTGAAGAAGAAGTTCCAGTGTGTGTTTGAGGGGATTCCTAAAGCAGGAAGTCCAACCCTTCTGGAGCAGATCTACACAGAGCTCTACATCACAGAGGGAGGGACTGCAGAGGTCAATGATGAACATGAGGTCAGACAGATTGAAGCAGCATCCAGGAAACCACACAGACCAGAAACAAGCATCAGACAAGAAGACCTCTTTAAAGTCCCATCTGGAAGAGATCAACCAATCAGAACAGTGATGACCAAGGGCGTGGCCGGCATTGGGAAAACTGTCCTAACACAGAAGGTCACTCTGGACTGGGCTGAAGACAGAGCCAACCAGGACATCCAGTTCATGTTCCCACTGACTTTCAGAGAGCTGAATGTGATGAAAGAGAGAAAGTTCAGCTTGGTGCAACTTCTTCATCACTTCTTTACTGAAACCAAAGAAGCAGGAATCTGCAGCTTTCAAGACTTCCAGGTTCTCTTCATCTTTGATGGTCTGGATGAGTGTCGACTTCCTCTGGACTTCCACAACAATGAGACCCTGACTGATGTTACAGAGTCCACTTCACTGGATGTGCTGCTGACCAACCTCATCAGGGGGAACCTGCTTCCCTCTGCTCACCTCTGGATAACCACACGGCCTGCAGCAGCCAATCAGATCCCTTCTCACTGTGTCGGCATGGTGACAGAGGTCAGAGGGTTCACTGACCCACAGAAGGAGGAGTACTTCAGGAAGAGGTTCAGAGATAAAGAGCAGGCCAGCAGGATCATCTCCCACATAAAGACATCACGAAGCCTCCACATCATGTGCCACATCCCAGTCTTCTGCTGGATCACTGCTACAGTTCTGGAGGTTCTACTGGAAACTAGTAAGAGAGGGAAGCTACCCAGTACTCTGACTGAGATGTACATCCACTTCCTGGTGCTTCAGACCAAAGTCAAGAAGGTCAAGTATGATGGAGGAGCTGAGACAGATCCACACTGGAGTCCAGAGAGCAGGGAGATGATTGAGTCTCTGGGAAAACTGGCTTTTGATCAGCTGCAGAAAGGAAACCTGATCTTCTATGAATCAGACCTGAAGAAAAGTGGCATTGATATCAGAGCAGCCTCAGTGTACTCAGGACTGTTCACACAGATCTTTAGAGAGGAGAAAGGACTGTACCAGGTGAAGATGTTCAGCTTCATCCATCTGACTGTTCAGGAGTTTCTGGCTGCTTTTCATGTCCGTCTGACCTTCATCAAATCTGGAGTCAATCTGATGGAGAAAAAAAACAAAGAAGAACCAAATGAGACCCTTCTCCATCAGAGTGCTGTGATGAAGGCCTTACAGAGTCCAAATGGAAACCTGGACATGTTCCTCCGCTTCCTCCTAGGTCTTTCGCTAGAGACCAATCAGAACCTCCTACGTGGTCTGCTGACACAGACAGGAAGTAGCTCACAGACCAATCAGGAAACAGTTCAGTTCATCAAGAAGAAGATCAGTGAGAACCTGTCTGTAGAGAGAAACATCAACCTGTTCCACTGTCTGAATGAACTGAATGATCATTCTCTGGTGGAGGAGATCCAACAGTCTCTGAGATCAGGAAGTCTCTCCACAGATACACTGTCTCCTTCTCAGTGGTCAGCTCTGATCTTCATCTTACTGTCATCAGAAGAAGATCTGGATGTGTTTGACCTGCAGAAATTTTCTCCTTCAGAGGAGGTTCTTCTGAGGCTGCTGCCAGTGGTCAAAGTCTCCAACAAAGCTCTGTAAGAACAAGATTAAACTTTCTAAATCCCTTCTTTTAGTATCTAAAAGCAGACAGATGAAAAAAAGAGAAATCCACCATCATCAGGTCTCATTTAGTCATTGATTGATTTTTGAAGTTGGTTTATTTTCTTCATGATTTCAGGTATCATCAGGTATTTGTACATCATGTGTATCATGTTTTCATCTGGTCTAAAAATAAACAACTTGTTGAGTTAACTTGATAAAATCCCACAGCCTTCTTATAATTTGATAGAAATATAAAAGGCTCTGTACTATTTTTTCAGCTACTATATCACACTATGAGGGACGTGGTTGGTCTTCACACAGTTCAACAATACAAAGATTTGTAGGGTAAACATGGGAATATCTTCTATTCTCTTTCGAAAGGTGCAGAACTGATCCAGTAACCCTGTGATAGAGCTCATCCTCTAGTTCCAGTTTAAAAAGAGTTTTATTTCAGGATAAATATTTTAATCTGAGCCAATAAAATGGTGACCTGTCTTTGGTGCTCTATTTTTCTCCTGGTAACTGCTAGGATGGCCTTTAGCCTTCATGTCACACTGCATGTAGAAATATATAGAAATATTAAAAGTGTAAAGACACACTTTTTAAAGGAGTCCATTTAATTTATAGTTTGTTTTTATTTTTTGTATCAATCAAACATCATATTAATATTTTATTGTTTCCTCTCTCCTCCTCCTCAGACTGAGAGGCTGTAATCTCTCAGAGAGAAGCTGTGAAGCTTTGTCCTCAATTCTCAGCTCCCCGTCCTCCAAGCTGAGAGAACTGGACCTGAGTACCAACGACTTGCAGGATTCAGGAGTGAAGAGGCTGAGTGATGGATTGCAGAGTCCCAACTGTAAACTGGAATCTCTCAGGTCAGGATTCATACACCAGTTCACATGATGATCTTTAGAACTCTCAGAAACTGATGATGGAAGCAGAATGTCTGTCAAACTACAAACACTGCCTCAGAATAAAAATAAATATCACATAAGTTAAGGTCCTTAAAATCCTGTAGTTAGAGTTTAAAATGGGTTTTATTTCAGAATAAATATTTTATTCCTGAGCCAATAAAATGGTGACCTTTCTGTGGTTCTATCCAGTCAAAGATTTATTTATAAAGCACTTTTTTTTTTTTTACGTAAAATGTAACATAAAAACTTTAAACGTTAAAAAAAACAAAGAGCACAAAAACAAATGAAAAAAATGTCCCCCACCCACAGGTCAACAACCCATTTATCCATTTATCCACTTATCCACACACAGAACACACACCCTCATACATGGACACATACACATAGAACACACACCCTCATACATGTACACATACATACACACAGAACACACACCCTCATACATGGACACATACACATAGAACACACACCCTCATACATGTACACATACATACACACAGAACACACACCCTCATACACGTGTACACACACACACACACAGAACACACACCCTCATACATGTACACATACATACACACAGAACACACACCCTCATACACGTGTACACACACACACACACACACACAGAACACACACCCTCATACATGTACACATAGACACAGGGGATGAGAGATGAGGCCGAAGCCAGATCTCCACCAGGGCCCCGGAGCCAGGATCCGCAGCCAACGATGACCACAGGCTCCAGCTGCAGAGGCCCTACTAGAGAAAAAACTGGAGATGATAAAAGATTAAATTAAATAAATAATTAAGTAACTAAAGCTAATTAATTACTAAATAAATAAATAATAATAAATAATAATAAAAATGCAAATAAACTACAAATAAAATGACAAAACAAAAACACTACAAATTAATCTACAAATAAAACTAAAAAAGAACTACAAATTAAACTGCAAATAAAACTAAAAATAAAACCACAACCCGTTACCGGTGGCCGAGTGGTAACAAACAGATTTCTTAACAGGTTCTGTTTCGCAGGGAGACCACACTCAGGGTAGAGTCAAAACATGAATTTAATCCAAGACAGCTTTTCATAGGTATCATAACACACTCACTCCCGTTCTACATTTGAAAAGTAACACCTAACGGCTACTAACAGTTAGCAACGGCTAGCTTTTGTTGTTCTTCAAATTAAACCACAACCGCTGTCAACATCCATAACACAACAATCGTTGCTATCATGGTAACACCTCCTCGCTTAGCCAGAGGATCTACCTCCTGACAATTGTTCACAAACGGAGTCTCTCAGGGGGTTTCCTCTGGCATTGGGAACGTCAGGGATTTCCTGGTCCGTACGGTGGAGGTGATGCAAAGGGCGCCCTTTGGGATGTCACTCCTTCTGGCGATTCCCGTTGTCCCCGGAGTCCTGTGTCCAGTGGAGCTGACTCTGGAACGGGCGCTTCTTCACCAGGTTCTAGGTCCTCGGCTGATGCAAACCTTGGACGTAGCTGCTCCCAATGTCGTATCCATGTAAGACCACTGGGGTGAACCTGGACTTCGAAGGTACGAGATCCACGTATCTTTATGACTGTGGCCGCGACCCACCGTGGATCTCTGTCTTGCCGTTGTCCGCAGTAAAGAGCGTAGATGGCATCACCAACTCGGTATACTGTGGTCTTTCGTGAAGGCTGAGCAGACTTGGCTGCCTCTTTCATTTGCTTCTGCTGAGCAATATGAGTTGGTGACGGCAGCAGAGTGTCAATTTTTGTGCGAATCTGCCTTCCCTGTAACAGTTCGCTGGGCGAGAACCCACTGGATGTCGGCATCTGTCTGTACTGCATTAAGAATTCTTGCAGTGCTTTCCTGACTGGCAATTTGGACTTTCGTAGAGACTGTTTGAATGTCCTAACCAGTCGCTCTGCTGCTCCGTTTGATGCGGGATGGTATGGTGCTCCGGATAAGTGTGTGATGCCTCGCTCCTTGCACCAGGTTTGGAACTCCTTTGATGCGAAGGTTGGTGCGTTATCCGTGACCGGCGTATTAGGCTGTGAGGGAAGCCGAAGTGAGCACACTCTTGTTCCAGCAACTCGATTGTTGCAGAAGTGCTTGTTGACTGTACTGGGTGGATGCAGAGATATCTGGAGTAGGCGTCTATCAACACCAGCCAATTGGTGCCCATGAAGTTGATGGCATGGTTCAAATGTAGACGACTCTACGGTTTTTCCGGCAACATCCAAGGGTGAACAGGCATTTTAGGTGGCCTATTCTGGTGTTCTGCACATGGCTCACAATGCCTGCATGTAGCCTCAATATCCTCATCAATATTGGGCCAGTAAACAGCGGTTCGTGCAAGCTGTTTCATCCGTTCCATTCCGAAGTGTCCTAAATGGAGAATCTTCAGAATCTGTGGGCGTAAACACAATGGAACCACAACGCGATTGCCTTGTACCAGGCATCCATAGCATATGGATAGTGAGTCCTGCAGTTGACGAAACCTCGACAGTTCTGGGTTTTCGTTCTTTGTCTTGTTTGGCCATCCCTCTCTTGTATAGCGTATCGCCATTGATATGACAGGATCTCTTGAAAATTCTGGAACAAAAGTTGTTGCATCCACTGGTTTCACTTGAACGCTCAGCGTGTTGATTGCACACACCATGTCAGTGTCTTCGCCTGTTTCCTCCCTGTCAAACTGAAAGTCGTCTTCAGTTGGAAGGCGGCTTAAAACATCTGCGTTTCCATGGTCTTTTGTCTTCCTATATTCGATCTCGTAGTCATATTTACTAAGCTGAAGAGCCCATCGTGCAAGACGGTTTGCTGCCAACGATGGTGTCTCTTTTGTTGGACTGAAAAGTGCAATGAGTGGCTTGTGGTCCATGACCAGGATGAAGTGTTGGCCGAATAGATATTGGTAGAACTTCTTCAAAACAAACACAATGGCTAGTGCTTCCTTTTGAATTTGGCTGTAATTCCTTTGGGCTCCTGACAGCTTCTTGGACATGTTTGCGATTGGGTGCTCGCTTCCATCCGGATAACGATGAAACAGAACGGCTCCAACTCCTACGAGTGACGCGTCGCAAGACAATCCCAAAGGAAGTGCAGTGTTATGGTGATCCAACAAAATGTCTGAAGACAGCATGTTCTTCAGTTCCTGAAACGCATTCTTCTCTTTTGCTCCCCATACCCATGGTGCATTCTTCTGGGTGAGCCGATGTAGTGGATCTGTCTTTGTAGAAAGATTTGGCAGGAACTTACTATAAAACTGTACTGATCCCAGAAAAGACTTTAGTTCTGAGATGTTTGATGGTGCGGGCATAGCTCTCACCGCATCTACTTTTGGACCCTTTCTGATTCCTGTTTTTGTTAAACAGTGGCCCAAATACTCCACACTGGGCTCTGCAAATCTGCCCTTTGCCAGCCAACATCGCAATGCGTGGTCATGTAGACATTGCAAAAGTCGTTGGAGATTGCTAAGATGATCATCTGCACTCGTTCCACTGACGAGGATGTCATCCAAGTAGACCGCCACTCCTGGCAGGTCAGTCGTCAGCTGTTCCATGATCTCTTGAAAATATCCTGGAGCTGACATTATTCCGAATGGTAGTCGCGTTTGTAAAAGCACTCCCCTGTGGGTACTGAGTGCAAGTCGTCGTTGACTCTCTGTTGCCAATTTGATCTGGTTGTATGCATCTGATAAATCTATCTTGGTAAAACAATTTCCTCCGCCGAGCCGTTGCATGAGGTCTTCTGGTCGTGGCGTTGGTTGTCTATGTGTTTCTAACTGTGGGTTCACTGTAACTGAGTAATCTCCACATACACGTATTTCTGGTGTCTTCTGACCAGGTTGCTGTGCTTTGCGCACTGGAACAACAGGAGTTCCGTAGTCGCAGAACTGTATTGGTTTCCAGATTCCTTTGGTGATGCCCTGATCATAGGCAGCATTTAGATCTTCCTGGATGGCGGGGGGCACCGGTCTTGCTTTTCTGAAAACCGGTTTTGCATCGGATTTGAACTTGATCTCCAGCTCTACATCCTTTAAGCATCCCAATTCATCTTTCCAGAGGTCGGGGAATTTACTACATAATTCCAGACACTTCCGCTGAAGAGTTTTATCAGCCATCTCTGCATTGACGAATGCGCTGACGGAGTTTGTTGTCTTATGAATGGGAACCCTGTGTAGGATATCATCCAGTGAAATCCCAAGTTGCTTGAATGCAATCCGGCCCAGGAGATTTAGCTTGGGCACCGTAGTGACCATGAACTCTAAGAGGTGGTTCTCTTTGAGGTCCAGCATACATGCCTTGGCCTGAAATGCTCCCTGGACTGGTAACAGGTGTTTGGAAGCAGACTCGAACTTCAGCTTTGATTGCTTCAGCGGTGGTTTCCCAATCTTCCTCCAGTAATCCTCTGTGATGAAGTTACCGAGCGTTGCCAAGTCTAGCTCGAACTTCAAGTGTTTGCCATTTACTAGCATGGTCTTTTCCAGGATCACCATGTCGTGTGGTGCCTGGGTGTTGATAGTCTTCACCGTTCATAGGTGATTTATCTTCTTAATCTGTCTTTTGTATGAGCTGTCAGTCTTGGAACGACAAACTTTCTTGATGTGTCCTTTTTTGCGTGTGTCCATGGTAACAACAACTTAAACTACAAATAAAACGACAAATAAAACAAAAAAATTACAAATTAAACTACAAATAAAACTACAAATAAAACTAAAAATAAAACTACAAATAAAAAAAAACCCTAAAATTTAAATCACAAATTAAACTAAAAATAAAACTGCACATAAAACTAAATAAAATGACAAATAAAACAAAAAAACCTACAAATTAATCTACAAATAAAACTAAAAATAAAACTACAAATTAAACTTCAAATAAAACACAAATAAAACTAAGATTTTTAAACTAAAAGTACAACAAAAAAAATCTACAATAAAACTACAAATAAAAGTACTGTCACACTGCATGTAGAAATATGTAGACATATTAAAAGTGTAAAGACACACCTTTTAAACGAGTCCATTTAATTTATAGTTTGTTTTTATTTTTGTTTAAATCAAACAGCATATTAATATTTTATTGTTTCCTCTCTCCTCCTCCTCAGACTGAGAGGCTGTAATCTCTCAGATAGAAGCTGTGAAGCTTTGTCCTCACTTCTCAGCTCCCCGTCCTCCAGGCTGAGAGAACTGGACCTGAGTAACAACGACCTGCAGGATTCAGGAGTGAAGAGGCTGAGTGATGGATTGAAGAGTCCAAACTGTAAACTGGAATCTCTTAGGTCAGGATTCATACACCAGTTCACATGATGATCTTTAGAACTCTCAGAAACTGATGATGGAAGCAGAATGTCTGTCAAACTACAAACACTGGCTCATAATAAAAATAAACATCACATATGTTAATATTACAGTGTCTTGGTGATCTCCTGTCTTTGTTATATAGCGCCACCATGAGGTCAGGTTTAATTCTAGCTGTACTGTAGTTCCACAGCAGTTCTCTCAGTGTTTCTGGTAAATGTCTTGTTTCCTTCAGGCTGTCAGGATGTCTGATCACAGAGGAAGGCTGTGCTTCTCTGGCCTCAGCTCTGACCTCCAACCCCTCCCATCTGAGAGAGCTGGACCTGAGATACAACCATCCAGGAGATTCAGGAGTGAAGCTGCTAACAGCTGGACTGGAGGATCCACACTGGAGACTGGAGAAGCTCAGGTATGGAGAGATTTCTACACACAACTTCTATCTCCAAGTTGCAAAAAAAAACTAGCAGCAGTAGTTCATATTGAAATGCAATCTGCTTCTCAAATTTCTGCAGATTAACATAATTGCACTTTTCCTCTAACACGGCTTCAAACGTAGAATGCCTTCCGTGGGAATGTCTTTCCACTTAACTATTTTTGTTAACTGACTACAGAATAAACTTTCAGACAATGTCTGCACATTGGTTAAGAATGCACATGATTTGGTCAAAGAAATGCTGAATCCTCAGTTCTCCTCAGTTACTTTGTAATGTTGTTATAATTGATTTTTTTTTCCTTTGGAAAAGTGAATACTGTATCTTCTAAATCTAATGTCTTTTCTTATTGGGAAAAAAGAGAAAAATGGTCAATCACGCAGCTGCCACCTGCCTGGCATTCCATCTAGCTGATAGAAATGTGTGTCGCAGGACATGATGCAAATCTTCTTGACAAAAATTTTAAAACTAATTATTTCTTCTACACATTTTAACCCGATTGGAAAATGTTGATAATATTTGTTGTGTTTTTCTTCCAACAAAAAACATGTAAAAACAAAAAATATTTTTCTTTCACATCTAATTTTCAAACATTTTGGAAAAGCTCCAGGGAGCCACCAGCGGTGTATTCCTGAAAGCTGGTTATGTGACACATACCTGGGTAAGTTTAAGGATAAGTTCGTTTATAACCTCAACTTTTGGTTCCAAATACGGAGGTAAGTTCTGGGTTAATTAGGTAACTATAGCAACTTCCTCAATGAACATAACCTGCTCCGCTGCAGGGTATGCTCCAGGTAAGTGTGTTTCAGAAAGGTTACTCTGGAAGGCATGTCCTTTTAATGGCGATTCTCTGAACATGGAAGCACAAGTTATTCATGCCTTTTTTTGTAACAGGATGATAAGGTCACGCCTCCATGTGCTGTCTCATCCAGAAGAGTAATATGGATTCTAATGAAATCTCACATTTTCTGATAGATATTAAAGAGGAAAAAGTTTCTGTTGCATTCTGGGTAAATCCTCTGAAAGGCTGAATGTCTGGAACTAAACGTTTTAAAATGGAAAATAAGATGCAAAACTTTCAAAAGTGCTTTTTCAAAGGAAAATGATAAAATATTGCAAAATAGATTTTGATGTGTTGATTTATTTTCCATGTAGAATCCTCTGGTGAGAATCATTAGGGGAAGTGTTGGCTCAGTGGTAGAGTCTTGGTCCTTGAACTGGAAGAAACCAGTGCACATCTCCCTCAGCCATTTCTCTTTGTTTTAATTTCTTGAAAGAAAAAAAGATTTATATTGATTACATTAGATTTAAAATGTAACATATTAATTCTGTGTAGTCCCTCATTCATCCAGGAGTGATCCATAGTAGAAAAAGTTTCAAAAAAGTCTTCTGGACAGTTTAATTCTTTATCGAGACGTTTCGACTTCCATCCAGAAATCATTTTCAATCTGAATGAAATGTGAATGAAACTCAGGTTATTTATTCTAACCTGAGTAAAAGGTAAAAATAAATAGTAAGAAGAGCTCGACCAGTGAGCCTGTGTGAGCAGAGTGGCTGGAAGGTAAACTTTCCAAAATCCTCCCGGAAGAAATAAGCAAGAAGATGAAAGACTTCATACAAACAGAACAGCTATATTAACACAGGAAGGTTAAGGAACGTCATTTGAGGAAATTCAACTTTCTTCTGAGCAGAAAGAACAAGTTTCAAGAATTTTTTACTTTTTATTTTTTTTACTATTCTTTTACTCAGGTTAGTATAAATAGATCCAGTTTTCTGTCCATTTCATTCAGATTGAAAATGATTTCTGGATGGAAGTTGAAACGTCTCGATAAAGAATTAAACTGTCCAGAAGACTTTTTTGAAACTTTTTCTACTATGTAACATATTAATCTTCACATACAGCTCCCACCTTCAGCTGTTTTATTTTTTTTAATTATATATATATACTGTATATATAAATTAGTGGTGTCAGTCGATTAAAAAAATTATTCGAATTAATTACAGGGTTTTGTAATTAATTAATCAAATTAATCACATTTTAATGTCATATCTGCTAAAGGTCTCCCGATAAAGAATTTGAATTCTAGGATATTAAAAAATTGTACTGTATGACTAATCAATTGAATACAGTAAGAAGAGAAGATTTTAAATCCAATTTATTATTGATGAACTGTGGCTCATGACGCCAGGTGCATTATTAAAAAAAGGTAAAACAAGGGTTAGGGTTCATTCTTATCTTCAAAGATAGAAACTGGCCTGCAATCAGCAGCAACCCACTTTGCGATAGTATTTGTCAATTTCTCTGTTGTGGATTTACTCATTCGCGTGCCAAATTCTGCTAGCTTGGTTTAGTGGAGCGAGCGCCTGGTAGCCACACTCTTGGACCCCTGTTGTTTAACCTCTACATGCTGCCGTTTGGGCAATTGATAGCCAGTAAAACTGTGTCCTATCACAATAACGCAGATGATACTCAGATCTATGTATGTGTCACTGACAGCAGGTGAACATGGACCTGTGGATTCACTCTGTCACTGTATTCAACAAATCAGAGTCTGGATGCAAAACAACTTTCTCCACAGAAACAAAGAGAAAGTGTCATCAGTTACCTTCAATCTCTCTCTCTAGAACCGACAAATCAAGTTAGAAATCTGGGAGTAATAATGGACTCAGACTTTAACTTCAACAGTCACATCAAATCAAGTACATCAGCAGCCTCTTATCACCTGAAAAACAGCCAAAATCAGAGGTTTGGTTTCTAAAACAGACTTAGAGGTTCTTATCCATGCATTTGTTTCCAGTAGGTTAGATTATTGCAACGGTCTACTCACTGGTCTGAACAAAAAGGCTTTAAAACAGCTGCAGTTTATTCAAAATGCTTCTGCTCGAGTCCTAACAAGAACTAGAAAATACGATCACATTAGTCCTGTGCTCAAGTCTCTGCACTGGCTTCCTGTGGCTCAGAGAATAGACTTTAAAGCTGCTCTGCTTGTGTTTAAGTCTCTCCATGGTCTAGAACCAAAGTACATCTGTGATATGCTAGTACCTTATGAACCATCTAGAACTCTGAGGAGTTCTAGATGCTTCCACCCTGAAAGGAGGATGGTCAGAGCATGTTAACATGGACATTACATGGCTCTCATACACACTTTGTTCTACACTGAGAAAGGAGCAGTCCAACATCTGGACACCTCCACCCGAATGGAGCCACCACCTCCTGCTGGTGGGTAGAATCAGGACTAAACATGGAGAAGCTGCATTTCAATTTTATGCTGCAAAAGTCTGGAACAAACTTCCTGAGGCCGTGAGACAAGCCTCTACTGTGACAATGTTTAAATCTAGGCTGAAAACACTTCTGTTTAACTGTGCTTTTGATTACTTACTCTTTTTATCTGTTTTAATAATTTTATTTAATTTTTAAAATTTTTTATTCATGTTTTGTGGTTTTAATGCATTTCTTTTTTGCCTTCTTGTAAAGCACTTTGAATTACATTTTGTATGAATTGTGCTATACAAATAAACTTGCCTTGCCACACTCTCAACAGAGGAACTAGCCTGAACATGTTTTGCGTTTAGATCAGGCATGGGCAAACTACGGCCCGAGGGCACATGTGGCCTGTTAAATGGTTTAATCTGGCCCGCCGAACTAGAAAAAACAAAATAAAAGAAAACATGTTAGTTTGATTTTTCTTGATTTTCTTGATTTTTTTTTTTTTTATGTTCATCACTAGATGGCGCCGAAAATACAACAACTCTGAACCCGTTTAAAATGTGTGTGTCTCCGTGATGCGCACACTTTGAAAATAAACAATGTGCACAGATAAGGAAAGCCATCAGACCCAATACACGCACAGAAAACAAGTGTGATAAATTTTAAAACAAGCAAAATGTTACATCAAGCACTTAGGTTTCAAAGCTAGCGCCGCTTAATGCATGTTTTTAAGCGCAATCGCATTCGTTTTCAGACCTAGTGCCGCTAGATTTGAAATTTAACGCTCTTGATGTAACATTTAGCGCTTTTTTAAAATCTATCGCCATTCTATCGGTCTAATCTAGCGGGTACCAAAGCTTGCCATCCCTCTGATCCTATTCCCAGTGGCGAATACAGGATTTTCTAAAGGAGGGAGGCGGAGCACAAAACCAGCACCTATGGTGCTTGCCAGTATTGTATGTACGTATGTAGCGCATTGGGATTTTTTCTTAAAATGTAAGGCGCATTACAAATAAAATGTATTATTATTTTATTATTATTATTGAAGGGTCTGGGGGCAACCCTCCTCTTTCCCCCGAACCTTTTTGAAAAATAAGTAACTTTTCTGAATTTTGGTGCATATTTTAACCGAGGTTTACAATAATTAAAGTAGTAAGATCAAATTTTTTTTGTCGACCTAGAGAGGAGGGGGGGGCATGCCTCTCCTCCTACGCTCTCTAGATCCGGCAATATCATGGCAATATCTTCTATTCTCCTTCCAAAGGTGCAGAACTGATCCAGTAACCTGTCATAGAGCACATCCTCTATTTCAAGTTTAAAAAGGGTTTTATTTAAGCCAATAAAATGGTGACCTGTCTTTGGTGCTCTGTTTCTCTCCTGGTAACTGCTGGGACGGCCTTTAGCCTTCCTGTCACACTGCATGTAGAAATATGTAGAAATATTAAAAGTATAAAGACACACTTTTTAAATGAGTCCATTTAATTTATAGTTTGTTTTTATTTTTTGTATCAAACATCATATTAATATTTTATTGTTTCCTCTCTCCTCCTCCTCAGACTGAGAGGCTGTAATCTCTCAGAGAGAAGCTGTGAAGCTTTGTCCTCACTTCTCAGCTCCCCGTCCTCCAGGCTGAGAGAACTGGACCTGAGTACCAACGACCTGCAGGATTTAATAGATTATAAAATAGATCTGAGCTGTTTTATAATAATTACTGAAAAACTTCATTCAGTTCATTAACTAGAAAACAAGGAGGAAGATGAATAAAAATCCAAACAAAGGTGGTGAAGAGGTGGAGCAGAAATATATGGGAGAAGTATTGATCAAGTAGGTCCACCATGATGCTTTATACATAGGAGACAGAACTTCTTGCTACGGCCCTGGCTGTGTGAGAATCAGCAGCTGTGATTGGACAGAGAAAGACATGAGACTGCAGTTCATCTTGTCAAGGAAGCAGAGCTTTAAGATGACGAAAATACCAGTGTGAATTTTGGGCTCAGTAGAAGCAGGATGATGGGACTGCTCTTCAAACTGAAGCAGCAGACTGGATCAGATCTGGAAGGAGTGTGGTGAGATGATGCTGCTGATCCCTCTGATTGTCTTGCTGTCCACACACCAGCAGGATCTGCAGGAAGAATGTTCTGGAACAAATCCTCAGTGATGATGCTGTCAGCTGTCTCAGCTCCAAACAGGCTGGAAGACACAACGTGGCCTCAAACAGAGTCTCTGACAGTCATTTAAAATCATGTCACGTTAACATTTCACAGATGATCAGAACAAAGAACCTGAGCCAATCTGCTCTGCACAGGAAGCTGATCAATAAGACTTCAGGTCAGAGAGTAGATGGCAGCTCTTGGTTAGATCAGGACTTTCTGCAGAGTTTTTCATCTGTGAAGGAGAAGACGTCTGAAAGAAGAAACTGGGACTTCCACAAAGCAGCTTTGTTGCTGTGGACCAATCAGCTTCCTGATTCTGCTCCTTCTAGTCTGGAGATGCTCCATTCAGGTAGAGGTGTCCAGATGTTGGACTGCTCCTTTCTCAGTGTAGAACAAAGTGTGTATGTGAGCCATGTAATGTCCATGTTAGCATGCTCTGACCCCCTCCTCCTTTCAGGGTGGAACCTGCTGGAGAACCATGGCTGAGACCAGGTCTGAGGAAGTGTAAGTGTGTTCTTCATTGGATTCATCCCATCCAGCCATCTTCACTCTGTCACATCACTCATTCATCAGTCAGCATAAACGTGTCAATAGATCAATAACTGCAGCTGGATTGTGTTTGTTCTCTTCATCAGATTCCTGTCCACTCACAATCGACATCAACACAGTGGGCAGAAAACTCAAACTGTCTGAGAACAACAGGAAAGTGTCATGGATGGAGGAGCTTCAGTCATATCCTGATCATCCAGACAGATTTAACTGGTCTCAGCTTCTGTGTGGAAATGTTCTGACTGGTCGCTGTTACTGGGAGGTCCAGTGGAGAGGAGAGGTGGAAATATCAGTGAGTTACAGAGAAATCAGCAGGAGAGGACATAACAGAGACTGTTTGTTTGGATTCAATGATCAGTCCTGGTGTCTGACTTGCTGTGATCATTCCGGTTACTCTGTCAGGCACAATAACAGAGAAACACACATCTCCTCCTCCTCTGTCTCCAACAGAGTAGCAGTGTATGTGGACTGTCCTGCTGGCTCTCTGTCCTTCTACAGAGTCTCCTCTGACTCTCTGATCTACCTCCACACCTTCACCACCACATTCACTAAACCTCTCTCTGCTGGGTTTGGGTTCTGGAGGCCTGGTTCCAGTGTGTCTCTGTGCTGAGTCTAAAGAGTCTGATCCTAGCAGAGAAACTCTGACTGATGAACAGATAGTTCAGTTTGATGTTTGGATGTTTGTAGAATTACAAGCACATAAAATAGAACAATAATTCTTTCTGATGTAAAAACAGAGGAATTCTACTTCCATATCACACATGCAACGTGTCCCAGAGTTCTTTGTTCTTCAGAAAGTCAGTCAAATTAATTAAAAGCAGTAGAATCCCAACTGTGAGAGTTTGATGGATTTAACTTCATTTTTATTTTTGTAATAATGAATCTATCTCAACAAATTATTCAGAAACACATTTAAAAGAAACTTTTTACTGTTTTAAAAGCACTTTGTTAAACTTCTCCAACATTTTGTCTTGTAATAAAGTTTGAAACTTTGTTTGTTGAAAAATGTGAATAATATTCTGTTAATTTTTTTTACTGTAATTTTTTCTGGTTTTTAATTATATGCAGGGGTGCCACCCTCTCTGTCCTGATCACCAAAAATAATTAAAAAAACATATATGAATATGCCTTAGTTTACCCTACCAAGGGCATTAAGGCCCCGGACAACACAGTCAACAACAGGTCCTTGGTGAGGAGCCAGAAAAGCACTTCTCAAAAACCCCTGTGAAGAAATCAAGCATGGCCAAGTGGCCCTTGCCTGAACTGGGTCACCAGGCCCCCTCTTGGATCCAGGCCCAAGGGTGGGGGACAAGAACGAGCGCCTGGTGGCCGGGCTTTAACCCATGAGGCCCAGCTTGGCTCAGCCCAAACGGGGGACACGGGCCGCCCTTTCAGTGGACTCACCACCTGCAGGAGAGAGGGGGTCGGGTGAAGGAGGAGATGGGTGGCAGCCAATGACTGGGACCCTGGCGGTCAGATCCTCGGCTGCATAGGCTAGCTCTAGGGACGTGGAATGTCACTTCTCTGGCAGGGAAGGAACCCAAGCTGGTGCGCAAGGTTGAGCTGTTCCGGCTAGATGTTGTTGAACTCGCCTCGACGCACAGCTTGGGCTCTGGAACCAGGCCTCTTGACAGGGGCTGGACCCTGTTCTATTCTGGAGTTGCTCTTAGTTAAAGGCGCCGGGCTGGAGTGGGCATACTTGTTTCCTCCCAGCTCGGCTCCTGTGTGTTGGAGTTCTCCCTGATGGACGAAAGGGTTGCTTCGGGTAGGGGGACGGGTCCTCACTGTCGTTTGTTGCTATGCACCGAGCGGCAGTGTAGACTACCCGCCCTTTTTGGAGGGGGCACCCCCCGAAGACTCCATTGTCCTGCTGGGAGACTTCAACGCTCACGTGGGCAACGACAGTGAGACCTGGAGGGGAGTGATTGGGAGGAACGGCCCCCCGATCTAAACCCGAGTGGTGTTCTGCTGCTTGACTTCTGCGCTCGTCACGGATTATCGGTAGCGAACACCATGTTCAAGCATAAGACATGTGACATGTCCTGGTGCCACATGCACACGTGGCACCAGGACACCAGCCGCAGTTCCATGAATGACTTCATTGTCATTTCATCGAACTTGCGGCCGCATGTCTTGGACGCTCGGGGGAAGAGAGGGGCGGAGCTGTAAGCTGATTGCCACCTGGTCGTGGGTTGGCTTCGATTCATTTCAATTTTATTTGTAAAGCCCAAAATCACAGAATTTCTGCCTCACTGGCTTCACAAGAAAAAGAGGAATGTATAAAGACAAATATACAACAAGAAAAATAACTAACAAATGCTAACTAAACAAGACTGGCACATTTATGCCCTTAGACTCTCCTTCTCGGTGAGGAAAAACTCCTAAAAAACCCATCAGTGGGGAAAAAATAAGAAACCTCGTGGGGATCCACATGAAAGAGAGATCCCTCCCCCGGGACGAGCAAACAATGTGTCAAAGATTATTGTTTAAATATTAGCTTATTCTACAGTTAAATATCTAAAGAAGTCAATAAATGTTCTTCATCCTGATGGAAACACGGGGGACTCCTCAGCCCGGAGATGTTCAGTACGGGGATGAGTAGATGTTCTTCATCCTGATGGTTACACGGGGGCTCCTCAGGCTGGCAATACCTAGTACGGGGATGAGTAGATGGATTCCATCCCGATGGAGCTGGGATGATGAAGCGCGGAGGTCTCCTCAGTGTGGCCATGCCCAGGACAAGAACGCAGAATATCCATCGGGAATCCGGAATGGGCTCTCTCCCAGAGAGGAGGAAGAGAGGTGGACAACATGTGAATTGTTTTGTACCCACTAGCAGTGTAAATCTAAATGAACAGACAATAGAGAACAATGAATGAGATAGAAAGCCAAGGGTTAGAGAGGGGAGAATGGGATACAGACCCTGGTTAGGGTAGGGATTACAGACCCTGGTCAGGGTAGGGGGTAAGGGGAAAGAGCCAAGGCAGTCTGGCAGAGAATAGTAGATAGAATTAGAGGACAGAACCCCAATGTACCATACTTTCCCCAGCTTCTACTATCTAGCAGCCAACTAATAATTATATCAGCTAAATGAATCTGTTTCTATCTGGCCTGTTGATAAGCTTGTTCAAACAGGAATGCTTTAAGCCTCCCTTTAAATGTAGCAACACTGTCTGCCTCTCTCACTTGAGCTGGGAGCTTATTCTTAAAACTGGAGCTTGGTCGCTAAAGGCTCTACCTCCAACTGTACTTTTAGAAATCTTAGGAACCACCAACAGCCCTGCATTTTGTGAGCGGAGTGTTCTGCTTGGTTGATAAGGTACTATAAGTTCGCTAATGTAGGATGGAGCCATGCCGTTTAGGGCCTTGTAGGTTAGTAAGATGATTTTAAACTTGATCCTAAACTCAATAGGAAGCCAATGGAGAGACGCTAGCACGGGAGTAATATGATCTCTTCTATGTGTTCCTGCGAATAGTCTTGCTGCTGCATTTTGAACCAGCTGAAGACTTTTTAGGGAAGATTTAGGGCATGCTGCGAGCAAAGCGTTACAATAATCCAATCTTGATGTAACAAATGCATGGATGAGTTTTTCAGCATCACTTTTACATAAAATATTTCAGATTCTAGAAATGTTGCGGAGGTGAAAAAAAAACCAAACAGTTTTACAAGCCTGTGCTATGTGAGCTTTAAATGATAAATCTGGGTCAAATAAAACTCCTAGGTTTCTAACGGTGAGGCCAGAGGCCACAGTTACTTCATCAAAGAAGGCTGCTTGGTCAGTAAAAACATCTCTCAGATTTTTAGGACCTACTATAAGAACTTCAGTCTTATCTGAGTTTAAAAGGAGATAATTGATTGTCATCCAAGTCTTTATGTCCCTGATACAGGTATTAAGTTTTTGTATATAATCACTCTGGTCAGGTTTGACTGATAAGTAGAATTGTGTATCATCTGCGTAACAGTGAAAATTAATACTGTGTTTTCTGACCACACTTTAGCCACAAATTCTTGGTTAGGGTTAAGATCTGGTTAGGCTGCCTTTCAAGCACCTCGCTGGTGAGTTATTTTGGGCATGTCCCACTGGGAGGAGAAGCAGAAGCTGGCCCCGGACCCGCAGGAAAGACTATGTCCACCAGCTCGATGGGGAACACCTTAGGTTTCACCCGGGTGAGCTGAAGAAAGCAGCCGGGGTGAGAGATGCCTGGCCTTACCGTCCGTAACAACATGCTGGACCTGTGTTATGTTAATGTGAAATCTGCTTACTCTGTCACGGCTCTGCCCCCCCTTGGAAAATCTGACCATAATATTATCCATCTCAGACCATCATACAAGCCATGTGTGATGAGCCTGCCTATAGTACAGAACTCATTTATGTAGTGGACCTCTGCTACATCAGACATGCTGAGGGACTGCTTCGAATCCACCGACTGGAGTACACTGATGGGTTCTGGCAGTGACAGTAACATCAATGAGGCTGTGGGCTGTGTCACTGATTACATCATCTTCTGCACAGATGTAGCAGTGCCCGTGAAAACAGTGCACTGCTTTCCAAACAACAAGCCTTGGATTAAAAGTGACATAAAACCTCCGCTAAACATTAAAAAGCAAGCTTTTAATGCACATGACCGTCAGAAAATGAGGGATGCCCAGTATGACCTAAGGAGGGCAATGAGGCGGGCCATGTTACAGTACAAATCAGGGCTTGAGAAGAAGGTGCAGAATAAGTGCACCCGAAAAGTCTGGAGGGGTATGAGAGCCATTACTGGTTTTAGGTGAAGGAAGTTGTTGCTCTTGGTGATGTGAACAGGGCAGATGAGTTTAACCATTTCTACAACCGGTTTAATTCTGCTCAGACTGACACATCTCCACCCAGTGGCGTCTCCGCCTCTGCTGCGACCGGCTCCTCTTCTCCACCTGATGATGTCTTGACCTCTGCTGACGTGACCTGCTCCCCTTCTCCACCGGGGAGCTGCTCCACCTCTGCTCCCATCCCATTCTTTACTTTGGAGGAGGTGCGCGTGGAGCTGGGAAGGCTTCATGGATGGAAAGCTGCAGGGCCCGATGGGATATCACCACGTCTACTGAAGGGATTGTGCGTTGGAGCTGGCTGCGCCTCTCCAAACCATCTTTAATATTAAATTCTTCACAGAAGTCACATGTAAAATAATGAAAATAAAAAAATCTGCTTCCTTTTTAATATTGATTGAGGATTAAAATGTTTAAAACTTGAAGATTTTCATTCATTTTAAAAATGTTTCAACAGGACATTTGTAATTCATAACTCAGCCACAGGAGGGTAACAATATACATTTTCTTTTTAATCTGAATATTTTCACAAAATACGTCTCAAACGTTTTTATTATTTATTCGGGAAAATTTTCTAAGATCTTCTTCATTTTTAAACTAAACTTTTGAAAGAGCAAAAATAAAACTAATAATTAGTACATTATTTTTGGGTCTAAATTAAAAATGTATATATTTACAAAAAGTTGTAATACGTAGTACTACCACAAGAGGACGACAAATATACATGTTTTACATGTGATGATTTTTTTTGTTACTTTTTGGAAAAAAATCAGAAAAAAATGTATAATTAAAATCATAAACATTTTTCACAAAAACTTCAAATTTAAACAATTAAAAGAGTCAGGTTTTAAAAAGGTTTTAGAAAATTTTCTAAAAATAAAAAGATTATAAAGAATATGTAGTTTTGTCGCCCTCCTGTGGCTAAAATTATGAACAATGTTACTATGAAAAAAAAAAAGTTTTATATTAAATTCTTCACAAAAGTCACATGAAATAAAATATTTTTAGAACAAATCACAAAACTTTTTAAACTTTTGTTTTTAGATTTTTAAAATATTTTATTTGACGTTTCTTGCAATCGTAACAATTATATTTTTATCTTTTGATTGTTTAACTAAAAAAAGAACCATTTTTTAGAAAAAATATGTGAAAAGGAAAAAACTATTCAAACAGTTGTCATTCATAACTCAGCCACAGGAGGGAGACAAACATACATTTTCTTTTTATTCTGAATATTTTCAAAAACTATAGAACTATAAATAAAAAATAAAATTAGTAAATACAAACATAGTAAAAAAAAATATGTCATGAAGTAAACAAAAACAAAATATTTTTAAATATATTTTTAAAACTCACAAAAATATCCAAAAATTGACGTTGTTCTAAAATTTCTAGGCATTTTTTAAAACAAAATTATATTATTTTATATGTTGACAAATTAAAATGAAATACGTAATTTTCTTATGTCTTGCTTGTTTATTTTGTAAAAAACGGGCAAATATTTCAGAAAAACGTCTCAAAAAAGAGAATTGTCACTTTATCATCAATAATTAAGGATTAGAATACTTAAACTTTCTCCACAAAACTTAATGATTTTAATTCGCTTCTTTTTATATAAAGTTGTAATTCCTAACTCTGCCACAGGAGGACGACAAAAATACACGTTTTCTTTTTTGTTCAATGAGAAAATTTTCTGGGATTTTTTTATTTTTAAACAAAGGACGCAAGAACAAGACTATTTTTTTTTTTTTTAAATTTCATCACATAAAATATGTTTTGGCATGAGGGAGGCTTTTTGAGGCATGTTTTATTGGTCATTTTGCTCGGTTTGACCTGTAGAATGCGGTAGTGCAGGTAGTGCCTTTAAAACTGCGGTCATCAAGCCACTCTTAAAGAAGAGTAGTCTTGATGCTACAGTACTTAAAAACTATCGGCCTATTTCAAACTTACCGTTTACAGGAAAAAATCTTGAGAAAGTTGTTTACAACTGACCAAATTTATTTTAGTGAACAACTCATTTGATGTCTTCCAGTTAGGTTTTAGACCTCATCACAGCACAGACACAGCTCTGATCAAGGTAACAAATGACATTCGTATGAACACTGACGCTGGCAAAGTCTCTGTTTTAATCCTGTTGGACCTGAGTGCTGCGTTTGACACTGTAGATCACGAGATCCTTCTACAGAGGCTAGAGAACTGGGTTGGTGTTTCTGATACTGCACTTAAATGCTTTAAATCTTATTTAGAAGGACCCAAGTATTTTGTAGAAATTGGAAATTGTGTGTCAGATGACATGCCTTTGACCTGTGGGGTTCCCCAGGGGTTAATTCTTGGACCCCTGTTGTTTAACCTCTACATGCTGCCGTTAGGGCAATTGACAGCCAGTAATAACGTGTCCTATCACAATTACGCAGATGATACTCAGATCTATGTGTCACTGACAGCAGGTGAACTTGGACCTGTGGATTCACTCTGTCACTGTATTCAACAACTCAGAGTCTGGATGCAAAACAACTTTCTCCACAGAAACAAAGAGAAAGTGTCATCAGTTACCTTCAATCTCTCTCTCTAGAACCAACAAATCAAGTTAGAAATCTGGGAGTAATAATGGACTCAGACTTTAACTTCAACAGTCACTTCAAATCAATTACATCAGCAGCCTTTTACCACCTGAAAAACAGCCAAAATCAGAGGTTTGGTTTCTAAAACAGATTTAGAGGTTCTTATCCATGCATTTGTTTCCAGTAGGTTAGATTATTGTAACGGTTTACTCACTGGTCTGAAACAAAAAGGCTTTAAAACAGCTGCAGTTTATTCAAAATCCTGCTGCTCGAGTCCTCACAAGAACCAGAAAATATGATCACATTAGTCCTGTGCTCAAGTCTCTGCACTGGCTTCCTGTGGCTCAGAGAATAGACTTTAAAGCTGCTCTGCTTGTGTTTAAGTCTCTCCATGGTCTAGAACCAAAGTACATCTGTGATATGCTAGTACCTCTTGAACCATCTAGAACTCTGAGGACCTCTGGGACCGGCCTCCTGCTGGTGTCTAGAGTCAGGACTAAACATGAACCATCTAGAACTCTGAGGACCTCTGGGACCGGCCTCCTGCTGGTGTCTAGAGTCAGGACTAAACATGAACCATCTAGAACTCTGAGGACCTCTGGGACCGGCCTCCTGCTGGTGCCTAGAGTCAGGACTAAACATGAACCATCTAGAACTCTGAGGACCTCTGGGACCGGCCTCCTGCTGGTGTCTAGAGTCAGGACTAAACATGAACCATCTAGAACTCTGAGGACCTCTGGGACCGGCCTCCTGCTGGTGTCTAGAGTCAGGACTAAACATGGAGAAGCTGCATTTCAATTTTATGCTGCAAAAGTCTGGAATAAACTTCCTGAGGCTGTGAGACAAGCCTGTACTGTGACAATGTTTAAATCTAGGCAGAAAACACTTCTATTTAACTGTGCTTTTGATTACTTGCTCTTTTTATCTGTTTAAATGATTTTATTTATTTATTTTTCACACTTTTTGATTTTATTTTTTGTGATTTTAATGCATTTCTTTTTTTCCCTTCTTGTGAAGCACTTTGAATTACATTTTGTATGAAATGAATTGTGCTATACAAATAAACTTGCCTTGCCTTGCTTTTCTCCAAAATCTGTACGAATAAATCAGACAACATACATTTTCTGTTATAGTCACTCCAGTCAGTCGGCTGGGGTGTTCTATCCTTGTACAAGTAAAAGAGAGTCTCTCATTTGTTCTCTGATCAGCACTGCTTTGTGATAAAGATCAATAACTTTTATATTTAGCATGTTGCTGAATTGAAAACGAAGTACAGCCCCAGTTAAACATTCAGCAGAGGCTGTATGATACTGCAGAGTTACAGTCTTTGAAAAAGCTGTGCACTACAAAACATGCTCATTGTAGCCATTAATCAAGACTTCATCATTTTGATGAAATAAAAAGTAAAATGAGTTAATGTTGCTGAAGTGATTTTTAATTTGTTATTATTTATTGATTTTATTTGATTTTTTTCAGCATCAAATGGTGCAATAAGTCCATAAAATTGTTTAAAGTTTAAACAAGATTTTTTTTTTTTCTAATTTCGGGCAGATAGATGCATTTAAAATCTTTTCTGATAGATGCTTTATTGAACCCCGTGGAAAAATTCAGGTATTCAGCAGTACCATTGGTTGGCAGCAAAGAGTAAAAAAAATTTTACAAAATAAAACAAACATCATTTAAAACAATGGTGTAAAACCAGCATCAATACTGATGATCATGGAGTCCAGTGTAAAGTGTCTTAAAGCAGAAAGAAGCCATGATGTTATGTAATGGTTCAGGTCCTGCTCAGAGGAGTGGATAATATCTCCTCTATTCCACAGCTCACTAAATAATCATTAAAATAACTTCACACTGCAGACTTTAACAGATAAAATTATTTTTTATTTACTGATTTGTAGTTGTGTGGATTTGGTAAACAAAAAAAAAAGAATCGCGTGAGCACAAGAATCCACGAATCTAAGGCCCAATCCCAAACCAACTACTTGAGCACTCTGTGGTGTGAGGCCTTTTAGGCCTGCTTGTTTGTTTTTTTTTCTCTCCCCCAAAACTCACAGGTGCTGGATGGCTTCTAACGGGAGGATTGGCTGATTGCTCCCAGCTGCACAGACTTACCGGTGGCTATAAAAGACCTGGTGTCACCCACAGTCTCTGTCAGGTCTTCAACGATTCTAGTGGTAAACTGACCACCTCTAAGCTGAGTCAAATTTTGATATCAGACTAATTTTCTTATTCTCCTCACAGGAACCTTCAGCCCTTCCTCTTGGCCATCCAGCACTGCCTGAAGCCGTTATCTCTCTGCTGTGGATTCCTTTGTTCAACACTTAATAAACTGTCAAACCTGCATTTGGATCCTCCTCATTCCCTCTCCTACACAACAGAAGACCTGACCAGAATGGATCCAGCGGGTTCTGCATCACCCTCAGTGTCAGAGATTCTGACCCGACAAGGAATATTCCTGGGACAACAACAATAGGCCATAAAGGCCCTTATGGACGAAAATACTCAATTAAAAACACAGTTACAGGCTTTAACAGACAAAGTAAATAATCTAAGTTCTCTTTTTCTGTCCACAGCCTCGGCACCTCCTTCAGCTATGCCCAGCCCACTCATGGACCACCATATTACGGACCCGGAACCTTTCCATGGAACCCTGGGGAAATGTCGTGGGTTCCTCTTGCAGTGTTCAAATGTCTTTGCTCTAAGACCGCGGACCTTCGAATCAGACAAAGTTAAGAATTTGTACATTGTGGGTCTTCTTCGGGGCAGGGCACTGGAGTGGGCCGAGGCCGAAGACGCGGCAGCCCCCCTGGCTGATCGCTCAACATCTGATTTTCTGAGTTTATTCAGAACCATGTTCGAGGTGCCGGACCGGGCTGGAGATGCCTCCCAGCGTCTACTCCACCTTTCCCAGGGAACTCTATCTGTGGCGGAGTTCTCCATCTCATTCCGGACCCTAGCAGTAGAGGCTGGCTGGGGACAGAAGGCACTAAGAGGGGTGTTCCTAAATGCCCTGAATGATCCTCTGAAGGATGAGCTAGCTGGCAGGGGGACCCCATCCACATTGGAGGAACTCATTTCGCTGGCAATACAGTTAGACAATCGTCAAAGAGAGAAACGATATGAAAATACCACCCGGGCCCTACACCCTACTCCAGTTCACAGCCATCGACAGCCTTCCTCGGTCTGCCCCCCACCTAGGGCATTTGCATCTGTTCCACAAGAGGCTGAGCAGCCTTCCACAGAACCAATGCAGTTGGGACAGATGCATCTAACCAAAAAGGAAAGAGAGGTTAGACTAAAAGAAGGGAGGTGTCTCTATTGCGGGTCGAGAAGTCACTTACTCTCAGCTTGCCCTTGTCGCCCAAAAGACGGGGCCCACCGGTAGACCTAGGGTTACGGGTGGGCACAACTAGATGTCATGGTACCCCTAGGCTTATGATTCTTGTGACACTAACCTCTGGTTGTTCCTCTTCCTTTTCCGGTCGAAGCGTTGGTGGATTCCGGGGCCGACGGCAACTTCATCGACGCAGATTTTCTCCGTCAGTGTGGATTTCCAGTCCCAACCACTCGGAGAACCCATTAATGCCACGGCGATCGATGGACACGTTATCACCAGGGTGACCCACCAGTCCTCCCCGTTGGAGATGGTGGTATCGGGTAATCACCGTGAGCACCTTTCGTTTAACGTTATTTCTTCACCCGGCTCACCCCTTGTGTTAGGTTTCCCCTGGCTTAGGTTGCACAATCCACAGGTCGACTGGCAAAACCGGCGTATCGTCGGGTGGAGCAATCAGTGCCATGCAACTTGCCTCCAATCTGCCGTGACAACCGTCTCTTCTGACACGGTAGGCTCAATCGACCCGGTGGACGTTGCGTCTATCCCGGCAGAGTATCATGACCTCAAAGAGGTCTTCAGTAAGGAGAGGGCACAATCTCTCCCGCCTCATCGGCCATATGATTGCGCCATCGACCTCCTCCCTGGGGCAACCTTACCCGCCAGTCGCCTGTACAATCTGTCTGCTCCAGAGAGGGGGGCGATGGAGAAGTACATCAATGAGTCCCTGGCGTCGGGGCTTATCCGCCCTTCCTCGGCACCCATAGCAGCGCGGTCCTTTTTTGTGGGTAAGAAGGATGGTTCCCTCCGTCCGTGCGTCGATTATCGGGGTCTTAATAACATCACCGTTCGCAACAAATACCCGTTGCCCCTCATTAATTCGGCGTTCGAGCTACTTCAGGGAGCCCGGGTCTTTACAAAACTCGATCTGCGTTGCGCTTACCATCTCGTTCGAATGCGGGAGGGGGACGAGTGGAAGACGGCGTTCAACACCCACCTGGGCCAATTCGAATACTTGGTCATGCCTTTCGGGTTAACTAACGCTCCCGCAGTCTTCCAGGCATTCATTAACAATGTGCTCCGTGACTTCCTTAATCGTTTTGTCTTTGTTTATCTGGACGACATTCTTATTTTTTCGCCCACTGTTGAGGAGCACATCGTCCATGTCCGTGCGGTACTCCAGCGACTCCTTGAGAATCGTCTGTTTGTAAAGGCTGAGAAGTGCGAGTTCCATTCTCAGTCCGTCAACTTCCTTGGTTTTATTGTACACGCTGGGCAGGTTTGCCCGGACCCCGAAAAAGTTAGCGCGGTGGCTGAGTGGCCTCGACCCGACACCCGTCGCAAACTACAACAATTTCTGGGTTTCGCAAATTTTTACAGGCGTTTCATTCGTAATTACAGTCAGGTAGCTCTTCCCCTTACCCAGCTTACTTCCACAGCCAGACCGTTCGTTTGGTCTCCCCAAGCAGAGGGTGCATTCACTGAGCTTAAAAAGAGGTTTACCTCGGCCCCCATTCTGGTCCAGCCCGACCCCTTGAGGCAGTTTATTGTGGAGGTGGACGCCTCGGATTCAGGGGTGGGTGCTGTGCTGTCCCAATACCATCAGGAGGATGGCAAACTCCATCCCTGTGCCTTTTTCTCTAAGCGTCTCTCTGCAGCTGAACAAAACTACGATGTGGGGAATAGAGAACTGCTCGCAGTCAAACCTGCACTCGAGGAATGGAGGCACTGGCTCGAGGGCGCAGAACACCCATTCGTGGTCTGGACAGACCACAAAAACCTCGCTTACATCCAAGCAGCTAAGAGACTCAACTCTCGACAGGCCCGGTGGCAGCTGTTCTTTACACGCTTTAATTTTACCCTCACTTACAGGCCGGGCAACCGCAATACCAAACCTGACGCCCTCTCCCGCCTGCATGATGGTCATCAGTCCAGATCGGAGCCGGAGCCCATTCTACCCCCCTCCTGCGTCATTGGGGCAATCACTTGGGAGATCGAGACTGCAATAAGGGATGGTCTGCAGCATGATCCGGACCCAGGTACTGGCCCAGCTAACCGTTCGTATGTGCCATCCTCTGCCCGCTCCCAGGTTCTCCTATGGGCACATGCATCCCGGTGGTCCTGTCACCCTGGGATTCGCCATACAATGGCGCTTCTTCAGCGGCGGTTCTGGTGGCCAACGATGGAGGCAGACACTAGGAATTTTGTCGCTGCCTGTTCTGCCTGTTCCCGGGGCAAGGTCCCTCATCGTCCTCCTGCGGGGCTGCTCCATCCCCTACCGGTTCCCAGTCGTCCCTGGTCTCATATCGCACTGGACTTTGTGACCGGACTCCCTCCCTCAGAAGGTAACACTGTTGTGGTCACGATTGTGGACCGATTCTCCAAAGCTGTACATCTGGTGCCTCTTCCTAAACTCCCTTCAGCCTTGGAGACTGCCCAGCTCATGGTGACCCATGTGTTCCGTCTGCATGGTATCCCTCTGGACATAGTCTCTGACCGGGGTCCGCAATTCACATCAGCTGTTTGGAAGTCCTTCTGTAAGGCGCTGGGGGCTTCCGTCAGCTTGTCATCTGGTTTCCACCCCCAATCTAACGGCCAGTCGGAGCGGGCTAACCAACACCTGGAATCCACATTACGGTGCGTGTTGGCCTCTGCCCAGTCCACGTGGTCGTCTCATCTCCCGTGGATTGAGTATGCCCATAATTCCCAAGTTAGTTCCTCCACAGGATTGTCCCCGTTCGAGGCTTCTCTGGGTTACCAACCCCCATTGTTCCCGGATCAGGAACAGGAGCTGGCCGTCCCTTCGGTGCAGCTCCATATCAGACGGTGTCGTCGGATCTGGAGGAAAACTAGGAGGGCCTTCCAACAGGCCTGCGGCCGGGCTCGGCGCCAAGCTAATCGCCACCGTCAGCCAGCCCCAGCATATCAGGTTGGTCAGTCTGTCCTTCTGTCTACCAGGAACATTCCCCTCAGGGCAGAGTCTCGCAAGCTTTCACCCCGCTTCATTGGCCCTATCCGGATCCTGCGGCTGGTCAACCCGGTCTCGGTAAAGCTCGCCCTGCCCTCTTCCATGAAGGTACATCCTGTGTTCCACGTCTCTCAGATCAAACCGGTTGGACTGTTGGACTGTTTATAAAGAAACAATATAAGAATGTTTTTACACAGTCTAAAGGTTGGAGAAAAAAATCAACACACTCTACAGAGTTATTTTCATTTTAGAGTCTCATTAGCAGTTCCCAGTGTAACCCTAACCCTCTCCCTGGATGCTGTCATGGTAGCTTCAATTATATAGTACTTTAAACTGTCTTCAGTAAACAACAAGTCAAAATCCTTCAGAAAGATTTGAGTCTGACACAGCGCTGTGTCAGACCACATTTTATCAGAGTGAAGACATCAAGCTGCTGATGCATTAAAAATAGAAAGAGATAGAAATGTTCATTTGTTTCTTTCCAAGACGTGAAAACTTTATTTTTATTGAACTAAACAAACAACATTCCGCTGGCTAAATTTTTTTGTTTTTTTCATTATAACATTTCCCACAATAAATTCTACAATCTGTTTTTTCTCTGTTTACCAGCTCACAGCATCAGCTGACTGATGAGTTTCAAACAGTGATACCAGAGTATTACTAGAACATCACAGAACAGTAATGATGGGGTATTACTACAGTTTCAATGAAGAACAGAAATGATGGATCATCACACACATACTTACACATGTACAATCAATCCATTGCTGTAACACTGATGACAAAGAATCACTTCAGTGTAAAAATACTGATACAAAATGGTGATGATAGGATAACACCACACCAGAAATAAAACACTACAGAGTGTTCTGGTTTCAAAACAATTTGTTCAAAACAGCGGAAGTGTGTTGTTCATGCAAAGAGTTGTTTATGATGCTCACATGGTTGACATACACAGACATGCAGGAAATGGCGGTTATGCGGGGATGTGAAAAACACACAATCATATTAAGCTTAAATTTCTGCAATTGTATACAGTATGCATAAATTTATGCATTCTGTAACTGTATGCAATTGTATACAGTTACAGTGTATGAGTAACTGTGTATGATAGTAGAAAAAGTTCAATTCTTGAACAAAGTTCAAGAATTAAACTGTCCAGAAGACTTTTTTGAAACTTTTTCTACAATGGATCACTCCTGGATGAATGAGGGACTACACGGACTTGTAACTGTGTATGAGTTCACAGTTACTTATTCACATGAGTAACTGTGAACACATGAGTATGTGAGTAAATAAGAATAAATTTGAGCTTATCTTACAAGTGACTACCAAGAACTCCCAGAGAGGTCAGACTCCTCTGGGGATCTGGATATAAAACAGATTCATAAAACACTTTGTCTTTTTTTTTTCTGCTTGATCAGTTTCTTGAACATGAATCCTCTGCAGCTCCTCCTATAACTGTCGTCCCTCCATCACAGGAAGAAGCATGTTTCATTTCAGGAAACAGCTCACCCGCTCACCCGCTTCCTATGCAGCTCAGTCTGTGAACTGGAGAGTCTTCTCTCAACAAACTGTAAGTCTGAACTTTTCTCTTTCTTTCTGAAACGTTTCTCTTTAAATGTTTGAAAAAGTTCTAACTTGATCAATAATCTTGATGTGAGTCCTTCATTGAAGTTAAATAGAAAAGATTAAAATAGTTCCTGAAACTTCTCCTGATGTTCAGATTCTGTTCAGCTGCTCTAAGTAACAAAGTTATGTCCCAGTCTAATTTACACTGGATTCTCCTGATTTCTGAAGAAATCATATTTATTTGATCTTTTAGTGTTAAAATGATGTGAAAAGTGTGTGTAAATGTTTTCTATCAGGTACCTGCTGCTCTCATTCTTTTCTGATCACTCTGAAAGATCAATAGGTGTGTGTTAGGTTCAAAATCCACTTATAACATTTTTAAAAAAGAGAAGTGAAGACAGAGGCGTAATTTCATTTCCCCACTCATGCACGGAGAGCAGACTGGAAGCTCACCCAGTTACAAATTTCCCAACTGCTCTGAGATAGCGCTGTGTGACCCCCTCTTTTTATCAAAGTTATCCTACTCTGTTACATTGTGCTCTTTGAAGAAGAAAAAGGAACTTCCATATATGGAACTCGAATGTCTACATCTGACTCTGTAGTCAAGTTATTTCTCAATTAGGAGAGAAGCGCAGAGACAGGACGCACTCAAATGTCAACATAAAACGAATTTCAAAGAACAAAGTTTTCTTCATTAAAACATTCTCCTCAGGTCGAACTGTCAGGTCTTAAACCCTCCCTTTGACATAGAGCATGTAGAGACAGGAAAAGTTAACACCCCAGTGAAATAGAAAAGATTACATATCAACTCATATACCATAAAGAATATGTAATACATGATAACTTTCATACAGTTTAATTATTCTAACAGTGTGTTTGAGATGAACCAGGCCGTAGCACTTTTCATTGGTGTGCAATACATGCCGGCTAATTTTTGCCTATGATATGCCACCAGCTTGCTCTGAAGTCATCTGTGCGGCGGCAACGAGACTCTCGCAACAGCAAGGCGCATGCACGCTTAGAGCCAGGCAGGCGCAGTTCCTTTTTACCAAATGCAACGCCTATGTGGACTACAAAGCCTAATGGCGTGATGGGAAGTGCAGTCTTGACAGAAGCGAGGCTGCCATTTTGCGCCATCGGCCCTTCTGAACATCACAAACCAATCACACACACCATTCAGACTAGGCAACGTGGGTGAAGTGTCTTGCCCAGGGACACAACGGCAATTTTAATCTCAAAGGCCGTCCCACCATGGCCCCTGGTGTTCTGGCGGTCTCCCATACAAGTACTGCCCAGGCCCAGTATGCTTAGCTTTTGAGATCTGACGGGATCAGGCATTGACAGGCTGGTTTGGCCATACCTGGTGTGTATTTAAAACTCATAGAACAACATAGAAACCTTCTGCTTAACCTTATATAAGGTTTCTGCTTCAACCTTATTAAACCTTATGATTTTTTATATGGTAAAAATAAATTTTTTAGGAATAGTAATCCACAACAAATTAAGTTGGAAAAGTCACATACAATTTGTAAAAACAAAACAATGTAAATCATTAGCGATTATTTCAAAAGTAAAAGAATGTTTGAATGAAAATGCACCATATATTTTATATAATTCATTAATTCAACCCTATATGACTTACTGTGTGGAGGTGTGGGGAAACACATACTGTATAAAACAAATATCATTCCAATTTCTCTTGTCCAAAAACGAGCAATTGTAATTGTCAATAAAGCCCCGTACAGGACACATAAAAATCAAATCTTCATCCAAAGAAACACATTGAAATTCAAAGACTTAGTAGATTATAAACCCGCACAATTCATGTATAAAATGAAAGACTTCAGATGATCTTTACATGAATGATGTGTGTTTACTATGCAGCTAAAAAGTGTGTGTGAGCTGATGTGGATTCAGCATCATGGATCAGGACGAAGAGGAAGGAGTCCCCCTCTCTAAACTCACTCAGAGGTCAGATGATCATCTATAACTGTCCATGACTCTTCTCCATGTCACAGATCAGTACTCACATCAGCAAACATCTGGATTCACAGGTACCAGCCTGGACCGGGACCAGGATCTGGACCCAGCTGTGTGTCCATGAGGAGTGACCGGTCAAAAGCTCTTTCTATTGACTTTAAATCAGATCCACAGAGGTAATAAAAGTTTAATGTCTGTAGTTTTGTTCTTTCTTTTTAAAGTTGTTAGTCCACATCAGGAGCCAGCAACATAAAATGTTGAGCCATTTTAGACCAAAAAAAAACAAATATGTGACTCCCTCCCTCTCATTACAAAATCACTCACATATTGCATTTTTGGAAAATACAAGTTATTTCTACAGTCTTGTAGAGGAAACAATAACCTTTTCAATGATGTAAAAATGTCAAAAAATGACAGAGTTATGATTTTTTTTTACTACTTGATATGCCAGTTTTAGAAGTGGGCGTTTTAGTGTTGATGTGTTTTGCACTTGCGCAAAAGTCACCAGCCAATAAGCAAATCCGATAGTCTTCATCTTCTTCTCCTTCCACCATCTCCCTTCAGGGGTCGCCACAGCATGTCAGTTTCTTCCATCTAACCCTATCTTCTGCATCCTCTTCGGTCACACCAACTATCTTCATGTCTTCCTTCACTGTATCCATGAACCTCCTCTTTGGTCTTCCTCTAGTCCTCTTTCCTGGTGGTTCCAAACCCAGCATCCTTCTTCTGATGTACTCTCTCTCTCTCCTCTGTACATGTCCAAACCATCTCAGTCTGACCTCTCTGACTTTAAAACCTCTAACATGTGCTGTTCCTCTGATTCTGTCCATCCTGGTCACTCCCAGAGAGATCCTCAGCATCTTCATCTCTGATACAAACATCTCTGTTTCCTGTCTTTGAATCAGTGACACTGTCTCTAGACCAATCAGCATGGCCGCTCTCACCACACTGTCTCTAGACCAATCAGCATGGCCGCTCTCACCACACTGTCTCTAGACCAATCAGCATGGCCGCTCTCACCACACTGTCTCTAGACCAATCAGCATGGCCGCTCTCACCACAGTTTTTTACACTTTCCGTTCATTTTAGCTGAAAGTAAAACTCTTCTGTCACACGTCACACCTGATAATTTTCTCCACCCGTTCCAGCCTACTTGCACACACTTCTTCTTCACCTCTTTTCCACACTCTCCTTTGCTCTGGACTGTTGATCCTAGATACTTAAAATCTTCCACCTTTTTTATCTCTTCTTCCCGTAACCTCACATTTACTCAAATCCGATTAAACACCAGCTAAAAATGGGACAGAGTAGCCTTCTTTTGGTACAGATGATTTAAATAAACTGTTAATAATGTCAAAACATGCATTTTTATAATGAAAGATGAAATTCCTCTTTTATTTTGAAAGGTATTAAGCCTGGATACTCGCAGTAAAACACGAGTACTGGACGTAAAAAGTACCGTTATTTTAAAAAAGTTATTTTATGCTTCTTAAAATATTGTTCTAAGTTAGCTGAAGAATTGAGAAAAAAGGAAAATTCATTATTTTGGTGCAAACCATTAAACGTAAAGTATATATAATATAAATTAATATCGTTTAAGTTTGTCTCCATTTTAATGTCCCTGTCCTTCCCTGTCTCAGAGCAGAGGCATGTCTTTGATTTTTCTGTATTGTCTCAGGTTTGTTTTTGAAGTCTCCAAATAGATGTTCTGATTTGTTGATGAATAATTTAATAAACAATTTGTTGATGAAGATGTTGATTTGTTGTTGTTTCAGACTTTGTAGCTATTTTTTGTTGTTGTTCGTGTATTCACGAATGTCTAAATAAATTCAATTACTTCTTCATTAAGTCAACATCTGTGAATGATTTTCTCACATGTTATTATCTCCAAAGTTGCAACAAAACTTGCAGCAGTAGTTCAGTCTCAGGCATGCCAAGTGTCCCGCATTGGATAGGAGACACCTGCAATTACGCCCTATGTCACGTTTACCTGCCAAGGCTAATAAAACTCCTGTGTGATGTACACTCTAGTACTTTGTACATTCCATGAACATGATTACGTGTATAATGAGGCTAAGCACATTGCATCTCCTGCTGCTGTGCATCTGAAGTTGCAAGTGAACTAGCCTAGCCGCTAGTACCGCTAGTATGTAGTAGCCATTAGTAATACTAGTAGACTCTATTAGTGCTAGTAGCCGCTAGTGGCCGTTAATAGCCAGTGTTAGCTCCTAGTCGTCGCTAGTAGCCATTAGTAGTATTAGTAGTTAGTAGAGTAGCCATTAGAAGCACTGGTAGCACCAGTAGCTTGTAGCCGCTAGTAGCCGGTGTTAGTGGCTAGTAGCTATTAGCCTCTATCACTGGTGGCTAGTGACCTCTCATAGCACTAATAGCGCTAAAAGTGCTACTAGTAGCCAGTAGTAACACCCAGTATTGTTTTTGGTGAACGTTTACTGCTATATTGGTGATAGATACCCTTTCAGTTTTCCCGGGGTTTTTTTTCTGTATACACTGTTGTGTACTGAGTGCTATAATTTAATATATCAAAGCTCTGCATAATGAATTTAATTGTGAGTGAAATTCAGGATTTTAGATATTAATATTAGTCTACAGTGCCATTTGTAGCAAACTAATATCAATCAGATTAATGTAATCATACTTTTCCTCTAACACGGCTGCCAAAGTAGCATGCCTCCTGTGGGAATATCTTTCCATGTAACTATGTTTTTAACGGACAAATACAGAGTGTTATGTGAGATGAAGATAGGAGGATCTAAGTTCAGGTATACAACAGTTTATTGAATAGGTAACAAAAGGTGTCCACTTCCCTGCCATCACCACTTCCACAGGGAAGTGGTGATGGCTTCTAGCGGTGTTGGATGGTCACGAGGATGGGCTTTTGTTTCCTGTGGGGAGAATGAAGATATAAGTCTAAGATATCAAATAAGCACAGTTTGGAGGTGGTAAGTTTACCACAAGAGTAGTTGAAGAACTGACGAAGACTGTGGGTGAGACCAGGTCTTTTATAGCAAGTAATTGGGAGTAATCAGCCCAATCCTCCCGTTAGTAACCATTCAGCACCTGTTAATATTGGAGAGGGAGAAAAAAGAAAGAAGACAAGCAGGCCCTGAAAGGCCTCACACCACACAGAGTAAACTTCCAGACAATCCCTGCGTATTGGCAATGAATGCAAATGATTTAGTCCAAGAAATGTTGAATCCTCTGTTCTCCTTAGTTATTTTTATTGTTATTTTTTTCCCTTTAGAAAAGGAATGTCATATAAATCTTTTGGTTTTTCATTTTGTTTTTGGGGAAAAGAGAAAACTGGTCCATCACGCAGCTGTCACCTGCCTGGCATTCGGCCTGCTGATAGAAACAATGTGTCGCAGCAAATGACGCAAATCTTCTTGAAAATTTTTTTAAACTAAATATTTATTCTACACATTTTAACAGGATTGGAAAACGTTGATAATATTTGTGTCATGTTCTTCTTCCTACAAAAAAACCATATAAAAACAAAAATATATTTCTTTTACGTTTAAATTTCAAACATTTTTTTTAAATCTCCAGGGAGCCACCAGGGCTGCACTACAGTGTAACTATGTTATTAAGTATTGAATGTTATAACCAACTTAAATAAAACGTTTTCTAAAAAATCTAAACATCTGGATTCACAGGAACCAGCCTCGGCCTGGATCTGGACCAGAACCTGAACCTAGCAGCGTGTCCATGAGGAGTGACCGGTCAAAGGACTGGTTCGAGGACTTTAATTCAGAACCAGAGAGGTGATAAAAGTTTCAATACTGTAGTTTTGTTTATTCCTTTTAAAGTTGTGTTTCTATGTGAATAAATATTAAATATTGAATAAATGTTTAATATTATAACTAATAATAAAATATCTTCTAAAGAATCTAAACATCTGGATTCACAGGAAGCGGTTTAGATCTGGATCAGGACCTGAACCAAGCTGTTTGTCCAGGAGGAGTGATCGGTCAAAGGACTGGTTCGTGGAGTTTAATTCAGAACCAGAGAGGTGATGAAAGTTTAAATACTGTAGTTTTGTTCATTCTTTTTAAAGTTGAGTTTCTTTTATTAAATAATGAATAATCGTCAAATATTATAAATTATAATAAAATGATTTCTAAAGAATCTAAACATCTAGATTCACAGGAACCAGTTAGAGATCATTTTCTTTTTCCGTTCCGCCATCTTTTTTTTTTTTGAATTACTCTATTCATCCCTCACCGGGGAAATTTGTTTGCTGCACTCCTTACACCGCAGCAGGCTGCCCTTCAACGGCGCCAATGGTGGGAGAAGTGGGGGTTAGGTGTCTTCTCCAAGGACCCTAGACGTGCTCTCTGTGGGACGCAAACCCGCGACCTTCCGGTCCGCGGGCGAACGCTCTAACCACGCGGCCACCGTCTCCATCTTCCGCTTGTTCCGAGGTTTAACATTCCTGCCAGACTAGCATCTGATTGTTCCTGGTTCCTCCACAGAGTGGACCAGCAGACCTCAGAGCTTCCCAGTGGTCAGTCTGTCCCTCAGCATCAAACACAGCTGGACTCCATATTTAAGGTCTGTACATGTCCAACAACTACTTTTCCATCTCTTCTATTCAGTCATCTTCATGCTGAACTTTGTAGACCAGTGGATTGTCAGGGTGTCCAACATGGATCTGATGTTTGGCTCCATGATTTCAGTCTGATTGGCTCCTTCATGTCCTTTTCTCTTTCAGATGCTGGAGGACAACATCATCACTTTTGTGAAGAACCAGCTGAAGAACTTCCAGAAGCTTCTGAATCCAGAATGCTCCATGTTGGAGGGTGAGGATGAAGAGCAGAGGAGCAGAGAGGCGTTAGTGAAGATCACAGTGGACTTCCTGAGGAGAATGAAGCAGGAGGAGCTGGCTGAGCATCTGCAGAGCAGTAAGAGGATTTCTCTAAAGATTGAAGCTGCTGATAAATGAAACATTTACTGATGTCTCAGCACCTGGAACATCACATGTTCACATCCTCATTCTTTACAGGATTGAAATATTTACTGACTGATGTTTTTTTTTCTTCTCATTCAGAACTTCTTGCTGCAGCCTGTGGACGTAAACTAAAGTCCTCTCTGAAGAAGAAGTTCCAGTGTGTGTTTGAGGGGATTCCTAAAGCAGGAAGTCCAACCCTTCTGGAGCAGATCTACACAGAGCTCTACATCACAGAGGGAGGGACTGCAGAGGTCAATGATGAACATGAGGTCAGACAGATTGAAGCAGTATCCAGGAAACCACACAGACCAGAAACAAGCATCAGACAAGAAGACCTCTTTAAAGTCCCACCTGGAAGAGATCAACCAATCAGAACAGTGATGACCAAGGGTGTGGCCGGCATTGGGAAAACTGTCCTAACACAGAAGTTCACTCTGGACTGGGCTGAAGACAGAGCCAAACCGGACATCCAGTTCATGTTCCCACTGACTTTCAGAGAGCTGAATGTGATGAAAGAGAGAAAGTTCAGCTTGGTGCAACTTGTTCATCACTTCTTTACTGAAACCAAAGAAGCAGGAATCTGCAGCTTTCAAGACTTCCAGGTTCTCGTCATCCTTGATGGTCTGGATGAGTGTCGACTTCCTCTGGACTTCCATAACAATGAGACCCTGACTGATGTTACAGAGTCCACCTCAGTGGATGTGCTGCTGACCAACCTCATCAAGGGGAACCTGCTTCCCTCTGCCCGCCTCTGGATCACCACACGACCTGCAGCAGCAAATCAGATCCCTTCTCACTGTGTCAGCATGGTGACAGAGGTCAGAGGGTTCACTGACCCGCAGAAGGAGGAGTACTTCAGGAAGAGGTTCAGAGATGAGGATCAGGCCAGCAGGATCATCTCCCACATAAAGACATCACGAAGCCTCCACATCATGTGCCACATCCCAGTCTTCTGCTGGATCACTGCTACAGTTCTGGAGAATCTACTGGAAACAAGTAAGAGAGGAGAGCTGCCCAGTACCCTGACTGAGATGTACATCCACTTCCTGGTGCTTCAGACCAAAGTCAAGAAGGTCAAGTATGATGGAGGAGCTGAGACAGATCCACACTGGAATCCAGAGAGCAGGAAGATGATTGAGTCTCTGGGAAAACTGGCTTTTGATCAGCTGCAGAAAGGAAACCTGATCTTCTATGAATCAGACCTGACAGAGTGTGGCATCAATATCAGAGCAGCCTCAGTGTACTCAGGACTGTTCACACAGATCTTTAGAGAGGAGAAAGGACTGTACCAGGTGAGGATGTTCAGCTTCATCCATCTGACTGTTCAGGAGTTTCTGGCTGCTTTTCATGTCCGTCTGACCTTCATCACATCTGGAGTCAATCTGATGAAAGAGAAAAAAACATCCAGGAGGTCCTCAGTATTTAACAAACCAAATGAGACCATTCTACACCAGAGTGCTGTGATGAAGGCCTTACAGAGTCCAAATGGAAACCTTGACTTGTTCCTCCGCTTCCTCCTGGGTCTTTCACTGCAGACCAATCAGAACCTTCTACGAGGCCTGCTGACACAGACAGGAAGTAGCTCACAGACCAATCAGAAAACAGTTCAGTTCATCAAGGTGAAGATTAGTGAGAACCTGTCTGTAGAGAGAAGCATCAACCTGTTCCACTGTCTGAATGAACTGAATGATCGTTCTCTGGTGGAGGAGATCCAACAGTCTCTGAGATCAGGAAGTCTCTCCACAGATAAACTGTCTCCTTCTCAGTGGTCAGCTCTGATCTTCATCTTAGTGTCATCAGAAGAAGATCTGGATGTGTTTGACCTGCAGAAATTTTCTCCTTCAGAGGAGGTTCTTCTGAGGCTGCTGCCAGTGGTCAAAGTCTCCAACAAAGCTCTGTAAGAACAAGATTAAACTTTCTAAATCCCTTCTTTTAGTGTCTAAAAGATGACAGATGAAAAAAGGAGAAATCCACCATCATTAGGTCTCATTTAGTTATTGATTGATTTTTGAAGTTGGTTTATTTTCTTCATGATTTCAGGTATCATCAGGTATTTGTACATCATGTGTATCCTGTTTTCATCTCGTCCAAAAGTAAACAACTTGTTGGGTTAACCTGATAAAATCCCACAGCCTTCTTATAATCTGATAGAAATATAAAAGGTTCTGTACTATTTTTTCAGCTACTATATTACGCTATGAGGGACGTGATTGGTCTTCACACAGTTCAACAATACAAAGATTTGTAGATTAAACATGGGAATATCTTCTATTCTCCTTCCAAAGTTGCATAACTGATCCAGGAACCCTGTGATAGAGCAAATCCTCTAGTTCCAGTTTAAAAAGAGTTTTATTTCAGAGTAAATATTTTAATCTGAGCCAATAAAATGGTGACCTGTCTTTGGTGCTCTGTTTCTCTCCTGGTAACTGCTGGGATGGCCTTTAGCCTTCATGTCACACTGCATGTAGAAATATGTAGAAATATTAAAAGTATAAAGACACACTTTTTAAACGAGTCCATTTAATTGTTGTTTTTATTCTTTGTATCAATCAAACATCATATTAATATTTTATTGTTTCCTCCTCCTCAGACTGAGAGGCTGTAATCTCTCAGAGAGAAGCTGTGAAGCTTTGTCCTCACTTCTCAGCTCCCCGTCCTCCAGGCTGAGAGAACTGGACCTGAGTAACAACGACCTGCAGGATTCAGGAGTGAAGAGGCTGAGTGATGGATTGAAGAGTCCAAACTGTAAACTGGAATCTCTCAGGTCAGGATTCATACACCAGTTCACATGATGATCTTTAGAACACTCAGAAACTGATGATGGAAACAGAATGTCTGTCAAACTACAAACACTGCCTCATAATAAAAATAAACATCACATATGTTAATATTACAGTGTCTTGGTGATCTCCTGTCTTTGTTATATAGCGCCACCATGAGGTCAGGTTTAATTCTAGCTGTAGTTCCACAGCAGTTCTCTCATTGTTTCTGGTAAATGTCTTGTTTCCTTCAGGCTGTCAGGATGTCTGATCACAGAGGAAGGCTGTGCTTCTCTGGCCTCAGCTCTGACCTCCAACCCCTCCCATCTGAGAGAGCTGGACCTGACCTACAACCATCCAGGAGATTCAGGAGTGAAGCTGCTAACAGCTGGACTGGAGGATCCACACTGGAGACTGGAGAAGCTCAGGTACGGAGAGATTTCTACACACAGCAGATCCACATTTCTCTAAACACATGAGGAAGAACTGTTTCTATTTCTCTGTCCTTCACTCAGCTTCTGCTTCCATCCTGATTCTGAGTTTTATTAAAACAATGCAGGACATGTTTTGCTTAATTTAAGCCTGATAGAAAGTGTGAGGTGGGAGAGATTCTCTGAGAAGAGGTGAGCAGGTCCTGGACCAACCCAGTCTGATCTGATCTCAGCAGCATGTTAGGATTCATTCATCTCACATTTAATAGATTATAAAATAGATCTGAGCTGTTTTATAATAATTACTGAAAAACTTCATTCAGTTCATTAACTAGAAAACAAGGAGGAAGATGAATAAAAATCCAAACAAAGGTGGTGAAGAGGTGGAGGAGAAATATGTGGGAGAAGTATTGATCAAGAAGGTCCACCATGATGCTTTATACATAGGAGACAGAACTTCTTGCTACGGCCCTGGCTGTGTGGGAATCAGCAGCTGTGATTGGACAGAGAAAGACATGAGACTGCAGCTCATCTTGTCCAGGAAGCAGAGCTTTAAGATGATGAAAATACCAGTGTGGATGTTAGACTCAGTAGAAGCTGGATGATGGGACTGCACTTCAAACTGGAAATGAAGCAGCAGACTGGATCAGATCTGGAAGGAGTGTGGTGAGATGATGCTGCTGATCCCTCTGATTGTCTTGCTGTCCACACACCAGCAGGATCTGCAGGAAGAATGTTCTGGAACATGGGACATAAAAACACTATTTAAACTAGTCTATTTAATCCATAGTTTGTTTTTATTTTTTGTATCAATCAAACATCATATTAATATTTTATTGTTTCCTCTCTCTTCCTCCTCAGACTGAGAGGCTGTAATCTCTCAGAGAGAAGCTGTGAAGCTTTGTCCTCACTTCTCAGCTCCCCGTCCTCCAGACTGAGAAAACTGGACCTGAGTTACAACCACTTGCAGGATTCAGGAGTGAAGAGGCTGAGTGATGGATTGAAGAGTCCAAACTGTAAACTGGAATCTCTCAGGTCAGGATTCATACACCAGTTCAAATGATGATCTTTAGAACTCTCAGAAACTGATGATGGAAGCAGAATGTCTGTCAAACTACAAACACTGCCTCATAATAAAAATAAACATCACATATGTTAAGATCATTAATATCCTGTAGTTTGAGTTTAAAATGAGTTTATTTTAGAAATAATATTTTATTCTGAGCCAATAAAAGGGTGACCTTTCTGTGGGGATATCCAATCAAACTTTATTTATAAAGCACTTCCTTTTTTTTACATAAAAAGGAACATAAAAACTTTAAGCATTAAAAAAAAAAAAAAAGCACAAAAAAGTCCCCCACCCACAGGTAAACAACCCACTTACCCACTTATCCTCACACATACATCATACATGTACGAGTACACAAAGCGTGTATACGTACACGTACACAATTACACAGAACACACACCCTCATTATTGTACACATACACACAGACAGAACACACTCCCTCATACATGTACACAAAGACACACACAGAAAACACACACCCTCATACATGTACACATACACACAGAACACACACCCTCATACATGTACACATACACACAGAACACAAACTCTCATACATGTACACATACACACAGAACACACACCCTCATACATGTACACATACACACAGAACACACACCCTCATACATGTACACATACACACACACATACACACACCCTTATACATGTACACATACACACAGAACACACACCCTCATACATGTACACATACACACACACATACACACACCCTTATACATGTACACATACACACAGAACACACACCCTCATACATGTAAACATACACACACACCCTCATACATGTACACATACACACAGAACACACACCCTCATACATGTACACATACACACAGAACACACACCCTCATACATGTACACATACACACAGAACACACACCCTCATACATGTACACATACACACAGAACACACACCCTCATACATGTACACATACACACACACACCCTCATACATGTACACATACACACACACACCCTCATACATGTACACATACACACAGAACACACACCCTCATACATGTACACATACACACACACACCCTCATACATGTACACATACACACACACACACCCTTATACATGTACACATACACACAGGACACACACGCTTTAGCCTTCCTGTCACACTACATGTAGAAATATGTAGAAATATTAAAAGTATAAAGACACACTTTTTAAACGAGTCCATTTAATTTAAAGTTTTTGTTTTTATTTTTTGTATCAATCAAACATCATATTAATATTTTATTGTTTCCTCCTCCTCAGACTGAGAGGCTGTAATCTCTCAGAGAGAAGCTGTGAAGCTTTGTCCTCACTTCTCAGCTCCTCGTCCTCCAGGCTGAGAAAACTGGACCTGAGTGACAACGACCTGCAGGATTCAGGAGTGAAGAGGCTGAGTGATGGATTGAAGAGTCCAAACTGTAAACTGGAATCTCTCAGGTCAGGATTCATACACCAGTTCACATGATGCTCTTTAGAACTCTCAGAAACTGATGATGGAAGCAGAATGTCTGTCAAACTACAAACACTGGCTCATAATAAAAATAAACATCACATATGTTAATATTACAGTGTCTTGGTGATCTCCTCTCTTTGTTATATAGCGCCACCATGAGGTCAGGTTTAATTCTAGCTGTAGTTCCACAGCAGTTCTCTCAGTGTTTCTGGTAAATGTCTTGTTTCCTTCAGGCTGTCAGGATGTCTGATCACAGAGGAAGGCTGTGCTTCTCTGGCCTCAGCTCGAACCTCCAACCCGTCCCATCTGAGAGAGCTGGACCTGAGATACAACCATCCAGGAGATTCAGGAGTGAAGCTGCTAACAGCTGGACTGGAGGATCCACACTGGAGACTGGAGAAGCTCAGGTATGGAGAGATTTCTACACACAGCAGATACACATTTCTCTAAACACATGAGGAAGAACTGTTTCTATTTCTCTGTCTTGTGTTTCTTTGAGAAGAGGTGAACAGCTCCTTGACCAATACAGTCTGATCTGATCTCAGCAGCATGTTAGGATTCATTCATCTCACATTTAATAAATTATAAAATAGATCTGAGCAGTTTTATAATAATTACTGAAAAACTTCATTCAGTTCATTAACTAGAAAACAAGGAGGAAGATGAATAAAAATCCAAACAAAGGTGGTGAAGAGGTGGAGGAGAAATATGTGGGAGAAGTATTGATCAAGTAGGTCCACCATGATGCTTTATACATAGGAGACAGAACTTCTTGCTACGGCCCTGGCTGTGTGGGAATCAGCAGCTGTGATTGGACAGAGAAAGACATGAGACTGCAGCTCATCTTGTCCAGGAAGCAGAGCTTTAAGATGATGAAAATACCAGTGTGGATGTTAGACTCAGTAGAAGCTGGATGATGGGACTGCACTTCAAACTGGAAATGAAGCAGCAGACTGGATCAGATCTGGAAGGAGTGTGGTGAGATGATGCTGCTGATCCCTCTGATTGTCTTGCTGTCCACACACCAGCAGGATCTGCAGGAAGAATGTTCTGGAACAAATCCTCAGTGATGATGCTGTCAGCTGTCTCAGCTCCAAACAGGCTTGAAGACACAACATGTCCTCAAATAGAGTCTCTGACAGTCATTTAGATTCATGTCACTTTAACGTTTTACAGATGATCAGAACAAAGAATCTGAGCCAATCTGCTCTGCACAGGAAGCTGATCAATAAGACTTCAGGTCAGAGAGAAGATGGCAGCTCTTGGTTAGATCAGGACTTTCTGCAGAGTTCTTCATCTGTGAAGGAGAAGACGTCTGAAAGAAGAAACTGGGACTTCCACAAAGCAGCTTTGTTGCTGTGGACCAATCAGCTTCCTGATTCTGCTCCTTCTAGTCTGGAGATGCTTCATTCAGGTGGAGGTGTCCAGATGTTGGACTGCTCCTTTCTCAGTGTAGAACAAAGTGTGTATGAGAGCCATGTAATGTCCATGTTAGCATTCTCTGACCCCCTCCTCCTTTCAGGATGGAACCTGCTGGAGAACGATGGCTGAGACCAGGTCTGAGGAAGTGTAAGTGTGTTCTTCATTGGATCCATCCCATCCAGCCATCTTCACTCTGTCACATCACTCATTCAAAGTGTCAATAGATCAATAACTGCAGCTGGATTGTGTTTGTTCTCTCCATCAGATTCCTGTTCACTTACTATCGACATCAACACAGTGGGCAGAAACCTCAAACTGTCTGAGAACAACAGGAAGGTGACACGCGTGAAGGAGCTTCAGTCATATCCTGATAATCCAGACAGATTTGACTGGCCTCAGCTTCTGTGTGGAAATGTTCTGACTGGTCGCTGTTACTGGGAGGCCCAGTGGAGAGGAGAGGTGGAAATATCAGTGAGTTACAGAGAAATCAGCAGGAGAGGACATAACAGAGACTGTTTGTTTGGATTCAATGATCAGTCCTGGAATCTGAGATGCTCTGATGATGATGGTTACTCTGTCTGTCACAATAACAGAGAAACCCGTCTCTCCTCGTCCTCTGTCTCCAACAGAGTAGCAGTGTATGTGGACTGTCCTGCTGGCTCTCTGTCCTTCTACAGAGTCTCCTCTGACTCTCTGATCCACCTCCACACCTTCACCACCACATTCACTAAACCTCTCTATGCTGGGTTTGGGTTCTGGAGGCCTGGTTCCAGTGTGTCTCTGTGCTGAGTGTAAAGAGTCTGATCCTAGCAGAGAAACTCTGACTGATGAACAGATAGTTCAGTTTGATGTTTGGATGTTTGTAGAATTACAAGCACATAAGATAGAACAATAATTCTTTCTGATGTAAAAACAGAGGAATTCTACTTCCATATCACACATGTAACGTGTCCCAGAGTTCTTTGTTCTTCAGAAAGTCAGTCAAATAAATTAAAAGCAGTAGAATCCCAACTGTGAGAGTTTGATGGATTTAACTTCATTTTGATTTTTGTAAAAATTAATCTATCTTAATAAATTATTCAGAAACACGTTTAAAAGAAACTTTTTACTGCTTTAAAAAGAACACACACACACGTGTCCACAAACATGGATCCAGGTGCAAGATCTCCCTCTTTCACAGTGGTTAACCCCGCCGCCCCCCCTGTACCCACACAGCTCCTCAAAACCATCCAAGTCCCCGTTCATCTGAAACACCCCACACTCCGACCTGTGGCGTCCCAACCCGAGAGAGAAGAGAGACGGAGGTCATCAAGAGAGACGGGGGAGAGAGAGACGGAGAGAGAGAGACGGGAGAGAGAGACGGGAGAGAGAGAGACGGAGGTCATCAAGAGAGACGGGAGAGAGAGAGACGGAGAAAGAGAGACGGGAGAGAGAGAGACGGAGGTCATCAAGAGAGACGGGGGAGAGAGAGAGACGGAGAAAGAGAGACGGCGAGTAAGACGGAGATCATCAAGAGAGATGGGGGGGGAGATGGAAACAGAGAAGTGAGACATCAAGAAAGACAAAGGGAGAGAGAGAAGTGGGACATCGAGAGTGAAGTGGGAGACGGGAGAAGACAGATTGAGAGATAGATACAGAAGCAGGAGAAGAGCTGCGGAGCCTCTCGATCGAGAGGCGACGAGACCCAAAAGAGACGAGACAGGAGAGAAAGATCAAGAGAGAAGTGAGGCAGAGAGAGAGAGAGAGAGAGAGAGAGAGAGGGGGGACAGAGAGAGAGTGAAGACAGAGAGAGAGAGAGAGAGAGAGAGAGAGAGAGAGAGGGGGGACAGACAGAGAGAGCAGAGAGAGAGTGAGAGGGGATAAACAGAGAGAGGAGAGAGAGGGGGGACAGCAGAGGGAGTGAGAGGTAGAGAAGCCATGTTCTCAGAAAGAAGAAACATCTCAGCCGGGAGAGACAGAGTTTCATCGTCTGAGTGGTGGGTGCTGCATGTGGTGGGTGCTGCATGCCACGTTCAGACTGCTGATCGTACAGGTGGTGGGTGCTGCATGCCACGTTCAGATTGCTGATCGTCCGGGTGGTGGGTGCTGCATGCCACGTTCAGACTGCTGATCGTCCGGGTGGTGGGTGCTGCATGCCACGTTCAGATTGCTGATCGTCCGGGTGGTGGGTGCTGCATGCCACGTTCAGATTGCTGATCGTCCGGGTGGTGGGTGCTGCATGCCACGTTCAGACTGCTGATCGACGGGTGGTGGGTGCTGCATGCCACGTTCAGACTGCTGATCAATGATCAGACTGATTGATCAGACATCAGGCAGGCTTTCAGGATACCAGGATGCTGGTGTTCAGGATGCTGGAATCACACACTCTCACGTACACACACACAGCAGGCGTTGCTATGAGCAACCCCCCTGTCTCCATCGTCTCCGTTTCCATGGAAACCGTTTCATAAGAGCTGCAGTACGAAATCTTTTCCTCCATCATCACAAACATTCCTCATCCGATCCGGATCTGTACCGGACCGCCTGAGGACGGGTTCGATCCGGATCTGTACCGGACCGCCTGAGGACGGGTCCGATCCGGATCGAACCCGCCCTCAGGCGGTCCGGTACAGATCCGGATCGAACCCGCCCTCAGGCGGTCCGGTACCGGTCCGGATCGGACCCGTCCTCAGGCGGTCCGGTACAGATCCGGATCGAACCCGTCCTCAGGCGGTCCGGTACCGGTCCGGATCGGTACTGGACCGTCTGAGGACGGGTCCGATCCGGATCGGTACCGGACCGCCCGAGGACGGGTCCGATCTGGACCGGTACTGGACCGTCTGAGGACGGGTCCGATCCGGATCTGTACCGGACCGCCTGAGGACGGGTCCGATCCGGACCGGTACCGGACCGTCTGAGGGCGGGTTCGATCTGGATCGGTACCGGACCGCCTGAGGACAGGTTCGATCTGGACCGGTACCGGACCGTCTGAGGGTGGGGTTCGATCTGGAGCATCCACTGTGTGTGTGTGTGTGTGTGTGTGTGTGTGTGTGTGTGTGTGTGTGTGTGTGTGTGTGTGTGACAGTGTATTGAAGAAAGATGATTATTCTTTACTTTAATACATTTTAAAAAGAATAACATTTGACTTTTTATTCAATAAAGATATGTTTATGAATGTTTGATTTGCTAAGGCTGTGATTGGATGATAAATGCTCGTTGAGTGCGATAAATTTTATAGAGTTGTCGGTATGTAAAGGTTTAATGGGAGCCACGAGAAGCCAACTTCAATCAGCTCCGGGGCAGGAATGCTTGTTTGTTTTTTAGGAGATAAGAAAGATAAGAAAGAGACATCTGTTTTCTGCTGGAAAAGGAAAGTTGGGGAAAGAGAAGGCACCTTAATTAATGAATATTCATTGGTATAAATCTGGCAAATCTCAGTAGGGTGTTGTCTCTCCTGTAACTTTACAGAGGCACACAGGTGTGTTCTGTCAGGGAACTGAGACCCAGATGCATCTGTTTAGATTTTAATGTTGAGGAATAAATATTGGAAATTGAGACACTTATTGAATCCTGGTGGTATTTTGAATACTTGGAATGCTTTAAATATTTAGTTATCTTAGTTTTGGAATCACTGGCCTTCTGTCTTCAGTCTGGACACGCAAGAAAGACCGGGTGGTGAGATTATTAATTAATTACTGATAATTAAAGCAGATGTTGGATTAAACCAAATCTGAGAAGAAGAAGAAGTAAACCCCCGGATTCTTTCAGTATGTGTGTGTGAGAGAGAGAGAGTGTGTATGTGTGTGTGTGTGTGCGAGCGAGCGAGCGAGAGGGAGAGAGTGTGTGTTTTGTATGTGTGTGTGTGTGTGTGTATGTGTGTAAGACAATGGTTGTGATAGTGTGTGTGACAGTGTCTGTGTGTGCGAGAGAGAGTGCATATGTGTGTGTTTTGTATGTGTGTGTGTGTGTGTGTGTGTGTGTGTGTGTGTGTGTGTGTGTGTGTGTGTGTGTGTGTGTGTGTGTGTGTGAGTGTGTATGTCTGTGTGCGTTTGTGTGTGTGTGTTTGTGTGTGTGCTGCGATCTCGACGTTCGTGAGTTTTCGTCAAATTTTCGAGACTTTTTCGCGACTTTTCTTTTTTATTTCTTTTTTATTTTTTTTTTTTTTTTCCGGATCGTTTCTTTCTTTTTTTTTCGGATGTTTTTTTTTTTTTTCGGATCGTTTTTTTTTTTCAGATCGTTTTTTTTTTTCGGATCTTTTTTTTTTTCTGATCGTTTCTTTCTCTTTTTTTCGGATTTTTTTTTTTCAGATCATTTGGTTTTTTTTTTCCTCCAGACCTTCGTGTCCTCCGACATGTCGGACCTCGAGGACTTCCCGCTTCCCGGCGGCAACGCGTCAGACGTCCAGCTGCTGAACGTGACCAGCGTGGTGGTCTCCGTCGTCTTCTCTCTCATCTTCCTGCTGGGCACGGTGGGTAACAGCCTGGTCCTGGCGGTGCTGCTGCGGAGCGGGCAGCTGGGCTACAACACCACCAACCTCTTCATCCTCAACCTGGGCATCGCCGACTTCTTCTTCATCGTCTTCTGCGTTCCGTTCCACGCCACCATCTACGCCCTGGAGGCGTGGCTCTTCGGCTCCGTCATGTGCAAGGCCGTGCACTTCTTCATCAACCTGACCATGTACGCCAGCAGCCTGACGCTGGCAGCCGTCTCAGTGGACAGGTACACCCCGACGGGCACGCCCACAGGAACATAACCCACCCTACACTTACCGTGCTGAGGGCAGGAACGTAGATCCTGGTTACCATGGTGAGGGTAGGAACGTAGATCCTGGTTACCATGGTGAGGGTAGGAACGTAGATCCTGGTTACCAGGGTGAGGGTAGGAACGTAGATCCTGGTTACCATGGTGAGGGTAGGAACGTAGATCCTGGTTACCATGATGAGGGTATGAACATAGATCCTGGTTACCATGGTGAGGGTAGGAACATAGATCCTGGTTACCATGGTGAGGGTAGGAACATAGATCCTGGTTACCATGGTGAGGGTAGGAACGTAGATCCTGGTTACCATGGTGAGGGTAGGAACGTAGATCCTGGTTACCAGGGTGAGGGTAGGAACGTAGATCCTGGTTACCATGGTGAGGGTAGGAACGTAGATCCTGGTTACCATGGTGACTAGGAACGTAGATCCTGGTTACCATGGTGAGGGTAGGAACATAGATCCTGGTTACCATGGTGAGGGTAGGAATGTAGATCCTGGTTACCATGGTGAGGGTAGGAACATAGATCCTGGTTACCAGGGTGAGGGTAGGAACGTAAATCCTGGTTACCATGGTGAGAGTAGGAACCTAGATCCTGGTTACCATGGTGAGGGTAGGAACGTAGATCCTGGTTACCACGGTGAGGGTAGGAACATAGATCCTGGTTAGAACGGTGAGGGTAGGAACATAGATCCTGGTTACCATGGTGAGGGTAGGAACGTAGATCCTGGTTACCACGGTGAGGGTAGGAACATAGATCCTGGTTAGAACGGTGAGGGTAGGAACATAGATCCTGGTTACCAGGGTGAGGGTAGGAACGTAAATCCTGGTTACCATGGTGAGGGTAGGAACGTAGATCCTGGTTACCATGGTGAGGGTAGGAATGTAGATCCCGGTTACCATGGTAAAGGTAGGAACGTAGATCCTGGTTACCATGGTGAGGGTAAGAACGTAGATCCTGGTTACCACGGTGACCAACGTAGATCTTGGTTACCAATCAATCACACACTATCCAGACTAGGCGACGTGGGTGAAGCATCTTGTCCATGGATTCAGTGACAATTTAATCTCAACGGTCGTCCCACTGGAGTACCAGGGGTCCGACCGTTCAGCCGGAGTACCAGGGGTCCGACCGTTCAGCCGGATTATCAGGGGTCTAATCGTCCCACTGGAGTACCAGGGGTTCCAACAGTCTCCCATACAAGTACTGCCCAGGCATCCTAAGCTTCTGAAGTCTGATGGGATCAGTCATTGACAGGCTGGTATGGCCACCAGCTGGCATGGCCCTTGGTGATTAAATTAGTTATAATTTTACATGGAGGGATTTTTAAGTGTTTTTTTTTTTTTAACCTGGACTGGTCTGATCAGACTGGTAACCCATCTTGGGTTGAACCAATGCCAAGCGGCCGGGAGGACCTGGTCGGGCAGCTGGCCGGGAGGACGTGGTCGGCCAGCCGGCCGGGAGGACGTGGTCGGCCAGCCGGCCGGGAGGACCTGGTCAGCCAGTCAGCCGGGAGGACCTTGTCAGCCAGCCAGCCGGGAGGACCTTGTCAGCCAGCCAGCCGGGAGGACCTTGTCAGCCGGCCGGGAGGACCTGGTCGGGCAGCCGGTGAGGGGATCATGGGAGAGAGAGGAAGGTCCAGAGCTCCCTCTGTCGGCAGGAGAGGGGATCACGACACTGCTACCAATAAAGTTTCTAATACTTCATTAACACTAGAACTACCAAAGCCGTCAATTTGATGTCTAATTACCGTCGCTACTTTAATCTTTGACTTTTTTTTTTTTTTGTAATTTAACTGAAATAAAACTAAAAATGAGTTCTGAGTAATTCTTCCTCTAACTCCCACACCTGTCATTTTGACACCTCCTTAAAACACATCGTAAGTTTTCCGGCGCCCGACCGTAGCGTGGTTACTGTTGCCTAGTAACCGTTGTGGTGCCACTCAGGTGTAATCTAGGTAAACAAAAATAGATTCAAGAAGATGTTTGTTTGTCACTGAGGCACTTCAGAGTATGACATCATCACCATGGCGCTAGTCGTCAAATTAACGGTGTCCTGACGAGATTTGTGACCTCTGCACATGCCCAGAACGCACCAATCTCCCTCCCCTCCTTTCCAGGTGAGATCTGTGACCTCTGCACATGCCCAGAATGCACCAATCCCCCTCCCCTCCTTTCCAGGTGAGATCTGTGACCTCTGCACATGCCCAGAATGCACCAATCCCCCCCTCCCTCCTTTCCAGGTGAGATCTGTGACCTCTGCACATGCCCAGAACGCACCAATCCCCCCTCCCTCCTTTCCAGGTGAGATCTGTGACCTGGCGTGGCGCTAACTTCTAGTAGAATTAGTGTTTTTTTGTGTATGATCTGAATTTTTCAGCTAAAACTCTATTATTTCTTAAATGTAAAAAAATGCTTTTTATTCGTTTTAATGTTAATTATTTTTAGGTTGTAAATGTCGTCAGAATGACGGCCGTGGGAGTTCTAGTGTTAAACAGGTAACACCTCGTCACGAACATCTGGGAATCACAATGAGACGTTCGTCTGAAAATAAGACGTCACGTACAGATTTACGATCGCGTGACGCTACGTGTTGGCCCGTTCGCCCGCTCACCCTCTGTTCTATTTCCAGGTACCTGGCCATCCGCTACCCGCTTCGCTCCAGAGAGCTACGAACCCCGTGCAACGCCGTGGTCGCCATGGTGATCATCTGGGGTCTGTCGCTGATCTTCGCCGGTCCGTATCTCAGTTACTACGAGCTTATCGAATACGCCGGGAGCCCGGTGTGCATCCCGGGCTGGGAGGAGCAGAACCGGAAGATTCTCGACACGTGTACCTTCGTGTTCGGTTACGTGGTGCCCGTGCTCATCGTCAGCCTGTCCTACACCAGAACCATCAAGTACCTGTGGACGGCGGTGGACCCGCTGGACGGCATGTCCGAGTCGAAGCGGGCCAAACGTAAAGTGACTAAGATGATCATCATAGTGACGGTGTTGTTCTGTCTGTGCTGGCTGCCGTACCACCTGGTGATCCTGTGCTACCTGTACGGAGACTTCCCGTTTAACCAGACCACCTACGCCTTCCGCATCCTGTCGCACTGCATGGCATACGCCAACTCCTGCGTCAACCCCATCGTCTACGCGCTGGTGTCCAAACACTTTCGCAAAGGCTTCAAGAAGGTTTTCAGCTGCTTGTTGGTGAAAACCGGACGGAACAAAGTGCACGTGGTGCACGTGGCCAACACCGGACCGGGCTTCGAAGCCGGTTCCACCGAAGTGTCGCACATGAACGAAGAGAACGTGAGACAGAACGAATGTGAGATGATGAGCCGGCCGAAGCGGGCGGAGCCGAGGGACGCCTCCGTGGTTCAAAGCTGATGGAGGGACGGAGGTCATCGGAGGTCAGAAGGAGGAGCCATGTTGGCTCTCTGTGGTCAGGTGACCTGTTAAACCTGCTGCTGATTGGTCCTCTGTGGTCAGGTGACCTGTTAAACCTGCTGCTGATTGGTCCTCTGTGGTCAGGTGACCTGTTAAACCTGCTGCTGATTGGTCCTCTGTGGTCAGGTGACCTGTTAAACCTGCTGCTGATTGGTCCTCTGTGGTCAGGTGACCTGTTAAACCTGCTGCTGATTGGACGGAAAAATAAACTCATGAAAAAGTGTTTTTGAAGCAACACGAAGGAAAAAATGCTTGTTTTCTGCATGCAAACGATTATTTACACACAGTCACAGGAAGTAAACAAGGACAGGAACAGGAAGTCTAACAGGAAGTGACTGAGTTTTTCTGCATGTTTCTGTTTTAAACTCTTTTCTGACGTCAGTTTTTCTGATTTGAACTTCCGGGCCGCCGTAGACCTGCATGAATATTTTACTCCTTTTATCCGTTACCATAGAAACACCTGAGTAAGATGTCGCCATGTGGCTCCGCCCCCTCGCACAGCAGGGGCACCGGAAGCGTCACCATGGAGATTAAAGCTTTACTTTCAAAATAAAATGTTTATCAGAAAATCTGAAAAAGTTTGTTTATTAAGATGCATTGTTTTAAGCTCCGCCCTCATGAGTGAAGCTCCGCCCTCATCGATGACACTCCACTCTCGTGAATGAAGCTCCACCCACCTGCCGTGAAGGAGAGAATGAAGCCGGAAGTTCCAGTTACCATGGAAACCTGAAGAGGCGTTTCCATAGTGACAGAAGGATGGTGTAACGACCAGCAAAAAGAAGGAAACGATCGTGTGTGAATCCCGTTAGCCCCCCCCTCTGCACTCCTACTGTGACCCCCAATGGACCACCCCCTCCATATGGACCCCACCCTCTGATATCTCATTGATATCTCATATCGATACTTTTATCAATACTTGATAAAAGATGAAGAAGAAAAACAAACTGCAGACGAAACCAAAGCTTTTCTTTTTAAACAAAATATCAACTCAACTTTCTTTCCATCAATTATTTTCATTTTTTTACATTGAATTACATTTTATTGAATCGTTTGTTTATTTATTTCTTCATGTTTTTAAATCAAAACGTAAAAATAAACATTCATGATTATAAATTAACTTTTGTTGTTTCTTCTTCTTCTCCTTTCGGCATTTCCCTCCAGGGGGCGCCACAGCAAATCAGTTTCTTCCATCTAACCCTATCTGCTGCATCCTCTTCGGTCACACCAACTATCTTCATGTCTTCCTTCACTGTATCCATGAACCTCCTCTTTGGTCTTCCTCTAGTCCTTTTTCCTGGTGGTTCCAAACCCAGCATCCTTCTTCTGATGTACTCTCTCTCTCTCCTCTGTACATGTCCAAACCATCTCAGTCTGACCTCTCTGACTTTAAAACCTCTAACATGTGCTGTTCCTCTGATCCTGTCCATCCTGGTCACTCCCAGAGAGATCCTCAGCATCTTCATCTCTGATACAAACATCTCTGTTTCCTGTCTTTTCCTCAGTGGCACTGTCTCTAGACCGAACAAACAAACAACCAAACTACTTTTGTTGTTTAATTGTTTCTATTTTATTAAATAAAACTGACAACCAGTCAGATGTCTTCCTGTTATAGTCGGTTTTAAATCCATTGACGCCCACTTCGGCTTCCCCGAACGACAATGGTGACCCCCTAAATGTCAGTGCATCAGGAAGGATGGTCATGGATCTAAGTGGGCGTGTTCCCTACAGCCAATCAGCAACTGAATAGATTATACTATGGATGAACGGATTGGGGGAAAAGTATTCTCAGCCAGGTCACCGGGGGCAACAGCCTCAGACAGTAACCCCAGGTTTCTCTCACCCCGGCTGCATCCTCCATCTCACCCAGAAGGATCCTGAGGTGTTCCCTGTCCAGCTGTGAGACATAGTCTCTCCAGCAGGTCTGGGGTCTGCCTCTGGGTCTCCTCCTGGTGGGACGGAACGCCTCACCACAGAGGGAGGCATCCTAACCAGATGCTCCCACCACCCCATCAGATGAATAAAATAATAACATCATTATTACTCCGAGTGGGCGGGCTCACCGAGAGGAGACCAAGGGGCAGACCTGGACTGAGCAGGTAGAGGCAGTGGGTGGACGTCTTGGAAGGCTCCGCCCCCCATTGTGGTCAGCCTGGTCCTGGGCTGGTGGAGGCAGTGGGTATATTTAGAGCGAAGGTGTCTTGAGTTGATGTGTGGGGGGAGGAGCTCAGTGAGGTGAGTGGGGGGAGGAACTCAGATCGGTGAGTGGGGGGAGGAGCTCTGTGAGGTAAGTCGGCGCATGTCCGACACACTGATACCGGATGTGAAGCCAGTGAAATGATTTGAAAACGGGGGTGATGTGGTCAAAATTTCCTCATCGTCAGTACCCCGGCAACCCGTGAGGACCCTGAAGGCATTTAGACAACAATGGAGGTTAAACCAGGACCCAGCCTACCATTGTTAGGGTGGGTTTGTTGGTGTTAGCTCCTCCTCCTTAGGCTTTAGACCAATCAGATTAGTTTATTTAGAACCAGTTCTCAGATTGAAAATAATTTCTGGACGGCAGTCGAAACGTCTCGATCATCACACACACTGTCCTGGAAAAAAGACTTTTCTCTGATTGGCTGTGGTGAGGTTTGCTGTCCGTCAGCGTTGTGTCCAAAGCATGGAGGCGTTACCAGGAGACGTGTTTCTGGGTGGACCTCCATCCTCCAGGAGTAAGTGTCCCAGGTGAAGGAAGTCAGACCTGTTGGCAGGGTGGCGGGGTGGGCGGCCCCGCAGAAAAAGCCGATTTTGACTCAACAAACATTTTTGAATTCTCAATTTTTTTTTTACTTTTTAAATATTTTTTAACGTTTTTTTTGTTTTTTTTTTACAGTCAACACAATGCGTACAATCATTTTAAAACATGTGTCACGTTTATGTTGAGTTGAACAACAAGTCGTGCAATTTTTGGCGCATTTTGGCGCATTTTTGGCGCCTTGAAACAGTCCTGCGGGCGCCATGTAGGTGACCCTGGTATGAGAGGTTATGGAGTCAGAGAGGTCAGACTGAGATGGTTTGGACATGTGCAGAGGAGAGAGAGGAACTGCCAGGCAGGAGGACTAGAGGAAGGACAAAGAGGAGGTTTATGGATGCAGCGAAGGAGGACATAAACCCAAGAGGATGCAGGAGACAGGGTTAGATGGAAGAAACTGTCTTGATGTGGCGACCCCTGGAGGGAATGATGGAAGAAGAAGATGATGATGAAATAATAATAAAAATAATATAATATTGATTCCGATCAAAACAAACAGAATTCTACAGGTTTATTAATTTATTCATGTTCCTTCTGTAATTAAAAAAAAAAAAAAAAAATAGAAAACCTCCTCAGGCAGATTAGACCCAGTACCAGACCCACCAACCCGGTACCAGACCCTCCAACCCGGTACAAGACTGACCAACCTGGTACCAGACCTACCAACCCGGTACCAGACCCACCAACCCGGTACCAGACCCACCAACCCGGTACCAGACCCTCCAACCCGGTACAAGACTGACCAACCTGGTACCAGACCTACCAATCTTGTATCAGTACCAACCCGGTGCCATACCCACCAGTACCGGGTACTGTATCAGTACCAACCCGGTGCCATACCCACCAGCACCGGGTACTATATCAGTACCAACCCGGTGCCAGTTACCAGCGCTCTGTATTCTCCTCTATATATACAGTAAAAGCAGGAACCTGCAGCGCAGGCGCGGTGGCCAAGTGGTAAGGCGTCGGTCTCGTAAACCGAAGATCGCGGGTTCGAACCCCGTCCGTGCCTTTTGTTTATTTATCAGATAATAATATTTATTTTATTTAGAAAAGCCTTTTTGGACGCTCAGAGACGCCGTAGAAAAAAATAACAAATAAAAATATATAATTAGAATTAAAAAACAATAAAATAAAACTAGAAACAAAACAAAGCAAATCAAATACATTCACTAGACTTACTGTGTGTGTGTGTGTGTGTGTGTGTGTGTGTGTGTGTGTGTGTGTGTGTGTGGGAGTGTGTGTGCGTGTGTGAGAGAGAGAGAGAGAGAGTGTTTGTGTGTGTGTGTGTGTGTGTGTGTGTGTGTGAGAGTGTGTGTGGGAGTGTGTGTGCGTGTGTGTGTGAGAGAGAGAGTGTTTGTGTGTGTGTGTGTGTGTGTGTGTGTGTGTGTGTGTGTGTGTGTGTGAGAGAGTGTGAGTGTGTGAATGTGTGTGTGTGTGTATGTTTCTATGTGTGTGTATGTGTGTTTCTATGTGTGAGTGTGTGTGTTTCTATGTGTGAGTGTGTGTGTGTGTGTGTGTGTGTGTGAGTGTGTGAATGTGTGTGTGTGTATGTTTCTATGTGTGTGTATGTGTGTTTCTATGTGTGAGTGTGTGTGTTTCTATGTGTATGTGTGTTTCTATGTGTGTGTATGTTTCTTTGTGTGTGTGTGTGAATGTTTTTCTACGTGTGTTTTTCTGAATAAAAAATCTTTCATCAGTTTTTATTTTTTTATTTTTAAATATTTTTATTAAAACTGAAAATTTCTTCTTTAAAAAAACTGTAAATAAAGATGGAGGAGGTGGGCGTGTCCAGCCATGTGGTTAATAAATGGGCGTGACCAATGAGGTGTCGTGCCACTGAGTGGGCGTGGTCAGTAGATGGAACACGTTGGTTGGTCAGACCCACACATGAAATCCGGCCAAAATGAAAACCGCCGTAAAAACGGAGATTTTCTCAAACATTTGGCTGCTTCGCGGTCACACCTGCACATGAGCTGCTCACACCTGTCCTCCAGGTCTTCTGAGGAGAGAGAAGGGGGGACGGGGTGCAGGTGAGAGGCAGGATACACCCTGAAAAGAGCAACTGTCTGTTGCAGGGCCACATACACACAAACACATCCACATACTTACACACCCATCCACACATACACATACGCACACACATACTCACACACACATACACAAACATACACACACATACCCATCCACACACACACACCCATCCATACACACTCATGCACAACCATCCACATACACACCTATCCACACATACATCTACAAACACACACACACACATCCACACACACACACACACACACTCATTCCTAGCAGCCAGTCAACCGAACTTGTGTTTTTGTAGGAAACCATAGAAAACCCACACATACACAGGTAGAACATGCAAACTACACACAGAAAGAACAGTGTTCCAAGCCCCGCCCACTCCAGGCCTCAAGCCCAGCCTCTTTACTGTGAGGTCACCATGGTAACCACAGCACCGCCGTGCAGCCGCACAGGGTTTAAGTGTTGGTTCTGTATTTACCCTCCCAGCCCCCCCCTTAAAACCCCCCTTTGTTCCTCATTGTCTCTCAGGCCCCGCCTCGCCCCCTCCTTTGCCCCCCCCGCTCAGGGTTCACACAGCCCTCCCCTCAGAGCCCCCCCCAGCGTCCCTCAGGGTCTCACCACACTCTCCTTTCTTAAGTTTAAGTGTTGGTTCTACTTTGTATATTTAACCGCCAGTCCACAGGGTACCCCCCCTCCTTGGGGTCCCTCACCCCCCCCTTCTTGGGGTCCCTCAGGGCCCCCCCCTCCCTCAGGCACTCACCACGCTCTGCTTCCTGGTCCTCACATGTCCATCGGTACAGTCTAGTTTAAGTGTTGGTTCTATATCTAAACCCCGCCCCCCTGCCTCAGAGTTCTCCTTGGGGTCCCTCAGGGCCCCCCCGGGTGCTCAGGGTTCAAAAATTCCACCACTCAGGGCCCCCCCAGGGTCCCTCAGGGTCTCACCACACTCCGCTTCTTTACGTTTAAGTGTTGGTTCTATATTTAACCCCCTTTACGCCCCCCCGTCCACAGGGTAGCACCCCCCTTTAGGATCCAGACAGTACTCAGCTCCCCTCAGGGCCCTTCACCAGGCCCCTCCCCCTTCAGGGCCCTTCAGCCCCCCCCCTTTTTAAGGTTCCCCCCTCCCTCAGGCTCTCACCACACTCTGCTTCCTGGTCCTCACACGTTCATCGGTACTGTCTGGTTTAAAGTTTTGGTTCTATATTTAAACCCCGCCCCCTCCTCTCAGGGTCCCGCCCATCTCACCCCCCCTCGCTCCCCCTCACCCCCCCACCCATCCCCTCGGGGCCTCACCACACTCTGCTTCCTGGTCCTCACACGTCCATCTGTACTGTCTGATTTAAGTGTTGGTTCTATATTTAAACCCCGCCCCTCCTCTCAGGGTACCGCCCCCCCGTCCATGGTGTACCCCTCCCTCAGGGTCCCCCCTCACCCCCCCACAGGCTCTCACCACACTCTGCTTCCTGGTCCTCACACGTCCATCTGTACTGTCTGGTTTTGGTCCGGCAGCCCAGAAGCTCGGCGTCTCCGTAGCAACAGTCATGCTTGTGGCAACACCTGGTTAGAGAGAGAGAGAGGGCGTGTGGATGTGGGCGAGGGATGCCACAGATATGTTAAAGAGCAGGCGGGGTGCACAGGGATAGTAATTAGGATGTGTTTGTCTGCACCCCTCTTCCTGTCCTCACCCACACCCTGATTACCAGTCAGCCTTGTCTCTGGGCCAGCCCTGACCCCCCAGTCCGCAGTAACACCCGTACATCATGTATGCCAGAGCCGACCGGCCGGTGCTGCATTTGATGGCTCCTGCCAGTTCAAGCAAACCTCTTTTAGCCCGCTGGGGTCTGGGCACGGGCGCCACGGGGTGCTGGGGTCTATCAGCCAGGACATGGTCGACGGGCGCCAGTGGGTCTGCAGACTGCTGGGGTCTTTGTGCCCAAACAGTGCCCATTGAAACCAGGATAACTGTAAGAAACAAACAGCAGGTAAACAAACTCCTGTAACCCCGCGGGCATCGTCTCCATGGAGACGGTGAGTCAGAGGTTCCACAACATGTTATGAATGAGTCTCACCCAGCAGCGGCACGACCGAACGGGACGGCATCCTGGTGAAGTGTCTCCTCCGCAGGGTGGAGACCTGTATTTAGAGGCCGCACCATGGGAGGGGCAGCACTACGGAGAGGGGCAGCAGCACGGGAGGGGCAGCACCACGGAGAGGGGCAGCACCACGGGAGGGGCAGCACCACGGAGAGGGGCAGCACCACGGGAGGGGCAGCACTACGGAGAGGGGCAGCAGCACGGGAGGGGCAGCACCACGAAGAGGGGCAGCACCACGGGAGGGGCAGCATCCCGAGGGTGCAGCCAAGAGCAGGAGGTAGAACCATGAGCTCCTCCTTCAAGATCCAGACACACAGAGTCTGAGCTGTCTACAGCTCCCTCTGACCTTCCCTGTACTTCTCTACAGCTCCCTCTGACCTTCCCTGTACTTCTCCTCTGACCTTCCCTGTGGGATCCATCGTGTGTTTGACGATCAAAACGTTTTGACTTCCATCAGAAATCATTTTTAATCTGAGATTTGGTTCTAATTAAATAACCAGTTAGTCCCGCCCCTAAAGGAGGAGGAGCTAACACCACACACCTGTAAACAGCTTTGATTTGACAGGATGTGTAACTTGTTTACGTTTATAGGAGTGGGTCTTAACTAACCTCTGTAGATGCTGAATGATGGACCGGATGATTGGACGACACCAGAAGGTAATTTAAGTTTAATTAGAAAGAAAAAAGTTTACTTTAATCAGCTTTCAAAGGGGTAAAGTTGTGTGCTGCATTACACCGCAGCATGCTGCCATGATGGCGCTAATGGTGGGAGAAATGGGGGGTTAGGTGTCTTCTCCAAGTGGGACTTAGTGGGATTCAATCCCACAAACTTCTGGAGAACTTCCGGCCGTGGGCGAACGCTCTACCACCGAGCCATCGCCTCCCTGGTGGGAGACGAGCTGCTCAACTCCGTCGTCCACTAACCTCCAAATCCTCCTGAGATTGTCGTCTTCATCGTCTCACCCGTTTCCCAATCGCTCCCTTAAATCCCTCTAAGTTCTGTTTGTATTTTTTATAAATATATTTCGTTTACGGATCTTAATTTTATTGTTTAATTTTTTTAAGATCCATATCTTATTATTAATTTAGATTTCTATCTTATTGTTAAATGTGTGTGTTTTCTCTGGTTTCCTCCAAAAACATACATGTTAGGTTGGTTAGCTGCTACATGATTAACCCTAGGAGTGTGTGTGTGTGTATGGTTGTCTGTGTGTGTGGCCCCGCGATAGACTGGCGACCTGTTCGGGGTGTACCCTGCCCCAAATCAGCCGGGATGGCCTCCGGCACCCTAATGGGATGGACTGTGAAGAGGGTGTGACTTAATCAGAAGTATTTAATTGATTTTATTTTATTGATTTCACACGTTGTGTTAAAACAGTGGTGATGTCATCATAAAAAAAAAAAAGAAAAAAATTCTTAAAAATATTTAAAATAACGTAAAAAAAATAAAAGAAGTGATTTTATTTTAAATATATTTTTATTAAGTAAAATTATCTTAAAGATGAGAAAATATTTAATAAATATTTACTTGACTAAAGGGTTAAACATTCATTCACGCGCACACACACACACAGAGGAATGCACACACACTCTCACTCACGAACACACTCATATAGGAACACACACACACTCTCATTCTCTCTCACACGCACACGCACAGAGGAACGCATAAACACAAACTCATTTTTTAAAAGCTTTTATTTATTGAATATTTGTTCACTTTTAATATTTTAAATTTCAAAAGAAATAAAATCAGTGAATAAAACAAACTTTTATTTTGAAAATAAAATAATCTCAAAAAAAGAAAAA